>JAJEJO010000402.1:1033584-1150294 GCA_020662805.1 Glaucomys volans
TTTTATTTTATTTTATTTTATTTTATTTTATTTTATTTTGGTACTAGAGATTGAACCCAGGGGCACTCCACCACTGAGCCGCATCCCCAGCCCTATTTTGCATTTTATTTAGAGACAGGGTCTCACTGAATTGCTTAGGGCCTCACTAAATTGCTTAGGCTGGCTTTGAACTCGTGATCCTCCTAGGGCCTCAGCCTCCCAAGTGCTGGGATTACAGGGGTGCACCACCTAAGTATTTTAATTAAATACTTATTCACATGGATTTTCTTTTGGAAATGTGTATTGCACAAATGGCTTTAATTTTTTTTTTTTTTTTTTTTTGTAGACAAAAACTGCTTATAATCATCCATCATTGTTCCCACTACCCAGCTCAGAAGGATTGTGCTCAGGACTGTCCCTGAGACAGACAGTTCAGTAACTTTTCAGCAGAGGGCGCCATTCAGTTCTTTAGATTTAAATTCTTCAGGGCTAAAGACCAGGTTTCAGAATGTACTTGACACAGAGATACATAGACCTAAGTTTGCAAAGGAACACATTTTGTCCCCAAATAATTGCAAATAATTGTGAGATCCCCTAGAAGTGAGAAGGCGGCCAAGGAATATGATTTGTCTATCTGGCCCCTTCAATCCTGGTGATTTTTGTTCCCTCCCTGTTCTACTCGGAGGCAGCAGCAGCAGCAGCAGCCCACAGCCTTGTATCAAGCCAAGGCTCCAAACCCTTCTAGCGGTGTAGCCACACGCTGACCAGGTTCATATCACCTGGCTGGGAGTCTACAGGGGGACCCAAGCAGGATCTGCTCTGCAAATGACTCCCACAGACATGTCTTCACCCAGGGAGGGTGCAAGGGCACTTAGGTCCTCTGGGGCCCCACTCTCTTATTCTTCTATGCCTAGATGGTCTTTTTCTAGCAATGACTGGAGGGAAGCCTCACCCTCCTCGGCACCCGACCCTCCAACTCTCAAATGCTTTTCTTTTTTTTTTTTTTAATTTATTTTTTATTTAATTTTTTGATTCATTGAACACAAATGGAGTACAGCTATTGTTTTTCTGGTTGTACACAAGGTAGAGTCACACCATCATACATGTACACAGGGCAATGATGCTTTTCTTACCTCTGTTCCTCCAAGGACCTCAGATTTGCAAAAGACCCTGAAGGGTTATTTCCTTTTCACCCTGGTGAACCCAAGTGGTTTAGTTTCTTGAAAGTGGGGAGAGAAGATAAGAGAATAGAAAGTATCCTAACAACTAACTATAAAAATCAAGGCCAGAGTTTTTAAAAAATTAGGTCCTGATTTGTTTAATCCTTTTCAGAGCGATCCACAAATCTGGAATCAGCTTGAGGTGAATCCATACAGTGATTGTCCCAGACCTGCAGAATCTCTGGGTTAAACCTGGAAGTTCGTGTGTGTGTGTGTGGGGGGGGTGTACTGGGGATCGAACCCAGGGCCTTTTGCATGTTAAGCATTTTCGCTACCACTGGCCACACTCCCAGTCCCTGGAAGACTTTTTTAACAAACTCTTAATTTTTTTCCCTTATATTCTCAGTTGCACTGGTCCTCCAACCTTCTTTTGGATGCAACTTTCTGCAAGTTATTTTCTTTCCCACAGCCTGTCTTCTTTATCTTTCCTTCTTACCCTTGGATTGCTCACATCTAGTTAAAGATCCCTTGCATGGAATGAAAATCTGGAGTGGAGCTCTGTATCCTCTTTGAAAGGAGGATAATGCAGAGGCCAAACGGGTTCACATGTCTTGTCTACTCTTACTGGTTTTTATCCCATTTTCCTCATCTTTAATTTCCTCTCCAAGTTCCAAGAAAATCTGAGTCTAATGGACCACATAAGAACATCCCAGCAGCAGGACTTCGACCTGTGTTAAGTGCCAAAATATTTCCCAGAGACCTAAATGCTGCTTGATTCTTAGGGAAGATCTTTAGCATACAGAAGCCTCCCAGTTTTCCAAGGTTTGGAAGAAACCTTGAACGAAGGGGCCTATGTAACTAATACATATTCCCAAAGTAGACAAATTACAAAGCAAAATTTCTTTAGATGGCTTGCATTGGTTTGTTTAATTTCTTGTTAAACCTTCTCTTAATTTATTTAGAGAGAACAGCTCACCCATTTTTTATGTGAATCTGGCTAGGTAGGACATGTCAGGCTGGCAATATCATCGACCTATTTGATTCCAGAATGAGGTTAGGAGTGCTGAGCTAAATTGGAACTCCTAAAAAGGATTAAGTCCTAGAGAACAATGACAGACACACTGACTGAAAAATCATTCACAGGCAATGATTGGGAAGACTCACCCCCTGGAATGGTTGTTGATATTGATCAAAGTCATCTATGTTTATTGACTTGACTCAACAAAAAGTCACATATTGTTATTATGACATCAGAATCCTACTCCATGTTCAATAACAATACCCAGGGTGTAAATCATGAGGGGGATGGGCAGGCCTGGCAGGAGGTAGAGAAGGGAACTTCTTGGCACTGAACAGCTTCCAAGAATGACTTTCCTTGGGCTGGGGACATAGCTCGGTTGGTAGGGTGCTTGTCTTGTAAGCACAAGGGGCTCGGGGTTCAATCCCCAGCACTGCCGAAAGAAAAAAAAGAATTTACTTTCCTTATTCCTTTTTTTTTTATTATTTTATATTTTATTCAGAGACAGGGTCTCACTGAGTTGCTTAGGGCCTCGCTAAGTTGCTGAAGCTGGCTTTGAACTCGCAATCCTCCTGCCTCAGCCTCCCAAGTGCTGGGATTACAGGCATGCGCCACCGCGCCCAGCTTTCCTTATTCCAAGAACTCTCTTACTGCAGGCTTAGGTTATTAATATCTTTTCCCTTAAAGTTGACCAAGCAGCAGTACCTGATTGGTCAGGAGGTACTAACTGCCTGCAGAGCACTCTGCCAAGTGTCATAAATGAAGAAAATCATTCTCCTGAACAGAATGTCCTTTTTAATCCCCCCTCAACATTTGGTACAGGGCTGGGGTGAGGGACCAAAGAAATCACAGACTTCATGTTTTACAAGGAACTATCAAGTGCTCTTAGACTGGTGCCACCACTGATCAGTGAGTTACTTCTCCAACGTCACCCAAAGTGCCCATTCTGTTAGGGCTTTTCTGTCTAGAAGTGGAGATCCATGCTCCTTAGGGTGGACAGCGGTTTTTCTGAGTGGGAGTCAGGATGGGGAAGGCCACATGGGAACAGTTGGCTTCAGGCTGCTCCTTGGTGAGCTCTGGAGCTCTGGAGTCTCAGCCTCCATGCACCTGAACCCCAGGGAGGCTTCCTCAGCAGGTTGCTCACCAAGAGCACCTTTGGCTGAAAAGCTGAGTTTCCCCCAGCTTAGGTATTTCTACTTTAGACAGAAGACTTTGTTCGTTGGAGTTGTTCATCTGGTTGGGACTTTATTTCCATTTTTTTCATTCATTCATTTAATAAACTGGTATTGAGCCATTATTGTCTTTCATTGCAGGAAACTGAGGCCCAGAGAGCTCAGACTGTACTCAGTCACATGTGGTGACTTAGTGATGAATGGACATCTCCTGACTCAAAATTCCAGTGTGTTTTTATACCATTTGGGTTGTGGTATTATTTTGTTTTCATTGAGTAATTTTCAAAAAATCTTCCTCTTTATTTTTTTTTAGAATTTTTTTAAGTTGGAGATGGACACAATACCTTTATTTATTTTATTTGTATGTGGTGCTGAGGATCGAACCCAGTGCCTCCCACATGTGAGGTAAGCGCTCCGCCACTGAGCTACAACCCGAGTCCAATCTTCCCCTTTATTAATATACATCTCATTTCTCTCTCATAAGTGGCAACAAAAAATTGATAGCACGAGGATGACAGAGGTGTGGAGAGGACACAGAGTGACGTGCACTGAAATTTTGTAACACACCATGTTCCGTACCAGAACCTCTCCATATAGCATCTCATTTAATTTTTATAACCGTTCTGTGAAGTATGTGGCATGGTTCCCATTTTACAGATGAGGAAACTGAGGTTCAGAGAGATTAAATAACTTGCCCAAATTCACCTAGCTGTCGTTTTAGAGTGGGGGTGGGCTTTTTTTGGTTCTTTTTTGTTTTGTTTTGGTGCTGGGAATTGATAGAGATGGGGTTTTGAACCCAGTTCATACTGACTCAAAAGCCAATAAACTATACTGCTTCCCATGCCCCAAGCAGAAGTAACTGAGCATCTAAATGCCATTTAATTCCAATAATCTCTACTCTGATTTTTGTGTACTTCAAGGAACATTCTTTGTGTTGTTCATTGATCCCAAGATGCTAACGGTCTGTGTAAAAGAAACTTAAAAATCCTTATTCAAGTAACACATTATTATTACCTAAATGCACAAAAAGTGGGAGAGGAGAGATTCCAAGATGTTCTGTGATCTCTGACCTCCTGGTACATCTGTTTCAAACTTTATGCTATGAAAGCTAATTTTAATTTGTTCCCTGCAAGCTTCCTTTCATGGATCTCGACAGAGGGTCACATACCACTCGAAGTCCTCTTCCAAATGAAGCATTCCAATGCTTCAAATTGTTTGCAGTCAGCTGTCAATCTTTCTTGTCATAGCAAGAGTTGGGTCTGTGGCTTCTGGTTAAAGTTGGCAGATTAGTCACATGGTTTTGTAACTTCTCCCTCCATAAACTCTTCATATGGGACAATAAATTAATGAATAAAAAGTATTAAACTTTTTACCAGGAAAAAAGGAAGAAACAGACGGCCACAGTGGAACAAAGAGCTTATTACAACTGGGGAGAGAAACTCATTTAGCAACTGAAGGACCAGGAGTAGGCACTTCTGACGAAATATGGAGAGACCCTCAAGGAGGTTCCCAGCACCCAGGAAGCCAGAGGGCCCATGGCTGAACACAAGCCGGGTGCAATGTCTGGATGCGCAACACTGATTCCACTCTTCTTTCCACCCAGAGCATCAGGAAGGAGAGTCTGTCTCCCACTCCAGAAGCATCTAGGGGTGCATTCTCCAGGGATGTGAGGATTCCAGAGGAGGAGGCCTGGTTGAATGTGCTCACCTAGGACAGTGCGTGTGTGCACGGAGATGAGAACACCTTCAAACTGAACCTGGGGTGGGGCCCAGCCCCTTCCCCCACCGATGCCTAGAACATCACAACATCCTACATGGAAGTGCTTCCCCTACCCTCGTGCTCCTTGGAGAGTCTCCGTGCAGGAAAGAAACTTGCTTAGGAAAAAAATAAGTGATGATTTTAGACTATTTAGATGTATTGTGAATATGGATGTATTTGGATTATTTATCTTTTCATCTTGTTGGTCTTCTTTTGAAAAATGTTCCATCTGCTTCCCTCACTCCATTCTTGCCTTTTAATAGATCACTTGTTTTGTCATCCTTGCTTTTCCCCATTCCTTTGGTTTGGAAGTTGTTTTTTTTTTTTCCTTCTTAGTGATTACTTTGTTACTTTAACCTGAATTGTCTAAAACACATCAGCACCTCAATCCTCCCCCAAAGCACCCGGACATTCAGGAGTGCTTTCGCTCCAGTCCTGACCCCTTACTGTTGACCATATCTGAGTCCCACTTCAGTTTTACTGCTCCCACACAGGTTTTTTGTTGATGCTCATTTAGATTATCCACATACTGACTGATTTCTTTCCTCACCATTCATGCCTTTACCTTCCTCTTATTTTTCCCCACTACTGGGAATGAACCCAGAGCCTCAGACACACGAGGCAAGTGCTGTACCACTGTGCTATATCTGCAGCCCTTTTTAAATTTTATTTTGAAAGAGGGTCTCACTAAAGCATGGGTGTTGTGAGGCTGGCCTAGAACATATGATCCTCCAACCTCAGCCTCCTGGGTGGCTAGGATAACAGGTGTGCTCAGCTTTTTATTTCCTATTTTTATAAAAAATTTTTTTTAGATGTTGATGGATGTTTATTTTATTCATTTATTTATATGTGGTGTTGAGAATTGAACCCAGGGCCTCACACATGCTAGGCAAGTGCTCTACCCCAGAGCCACAACCCCAGCCTCTTCCTTCTTCTTCTTTTTTTTTTTTTGTTTTTGTTTTTGTTTTCTTGGAACCAGGGATTGAACTCAGGGACACTCGGCCACTGAGCCACATCCCCAGCCCTATTTTGTATTTTATTTAGAGACAGGGTCTCACTGAGTTGCTTAGGGCCTCGCTGAGTTGCTGAGGCTGGCTTTGAACTCGCGATCCTCCTGACTCAGCCTCCCAAGTCGCTTGGATTACAGGCATGCGCCACCGCCCCCAGCCTCCTTCTTTTTCTTAAAAAAAATATCTTTTTAGTTGTAGATGGGCACGATACCTTTATTGATTTATATGTGGTGCCAAGGATCGAACCCAGTGCCTCCCACATGCTAGGCAAGTGCTCTACCACTGAGCTACAAACGCAGTCCCTTCATTTCTTTTTTTTTTTTTTTTTTTAATTTTTGTTTTGGTTGTAGGTGGTCACAATACCTTTTATTTTATTTATTTATGTGGTGCTAAGGATCGAACTCAGTGCCTCACACGTGCTAGGCAAGTGCTCTGCCACTGAGTTACAACCACAGCCCTTCATTTCTTTCTTAAAGTACTACCTTAAATAGTTCTTTTAGTGGGATTGTTTACAGGTAGTAAATTCTTTCAGTCTTGGACTAAAATGTTATTACTTGTCCTCACTTTTGAATTTTGAAGTAACTGGCAAATAAATAAGTTGACACTTTCAGAATTTTGAAATTATCCCATTGTCTCATGATTTCTATTGGTGTGTTTGAGAAGGCTGCTGCCAATCAAATTGTTATTAACTTGCAGCTAATAATTGTTTTCTCTGAACACTTTTAAAATATTTTATCTTTAATGTGTGGCAATTTCATGTCAGATGTTTCATTGCTGACTTTTTGGTTTTTCTTGAGGGACTTATTGTACTTCCTGAATCTGAGAACTCATGCTTTTCACCAGTTCTGGAAGATTTTCAGCAGTGACACCTTTGCCTTCCTCACATTCCTTTTCCTCTGATGCTCATATGAGCTGTGCATCTGGTCTTGTCCTGCTATCCTTCATGTTGGGAAACCTCTTTTCCTTACTTTCCATCTCTTTGTCTTATAGTACAATGTTTTGAGTACTTTTTAAAAAATCTCTTTCATACTTACTTTCTTCCTCAGAATAATTTCTGTTGCTAACATACTCACTGAGTTTTTCATTTGAATGAATTTGATTTTCATTTTCACAAGTTCTTGGATCTTTTTTCCAACATGCCTGTTCTCATTGCTTTGACAATAGCTGAAAGCTAAGCAACCCTATGAAGGAAGGTACGTCAATCACACTAAGAGTGGAGAACCACAGGGCAACATGATTGGCAGGCAGGCAATCATATGAACACATATCCCATTGCTGGGTCACTTGTTTATTGAGTATAAGAGATTTCACATGCATTGTCCCCATAATAATTTCAGCAACCTGTGAGGAAGGTAGTGCTGCCAGCCCCACTTTGTGGATGGGAAGCTGAGCCTTAGGCTAAGGATTTGTCAAGATCACAAAGGCTAGAAGGTGGTAAGCTGGGTTCAAACCCAGGAAGACTATCTTCAGAATCTGTTAGTCTCAAAATCTTGTCAAAAGAACTTCATAGTGGTTGCCACGATTATACTTGACTCTCAGTCTTGAATTTTCATCAGAAAACAGAAAATGGTAGGCAGTGAAATGCCTTTCTCCTCATCCACACAGATCCATCACCATCTGTATTTCCTCCATCCGTGACCTCCATCCGGAAGGAAATGAACCGTAGGTGTTGACTGAGGCTTGGGCGTCCCTCACACAGATTCGGTGGTCAGGCAAGATCTATTGAGAGAATGAGCTGCTTCCTGTGCGAACTTCATAGTGACTTCCATCCAAAGAATATAGAAAGGGGGGAAATGCAGTTTAATGGTAGAGAAATCTGAAATACCACTTCGTTCAGGTGAGGAGATCAACAGTGAGATCATGTTGGTAGCATGGACCATGACATGATGACAATGGCATGTCATCTCTGGGATCTTCCCCCCAAAACCCAGTGTAATTCTGAGAAAAACAAAAGCAAATTCAGTGGGGGTTCCTACATCACACTACTCAAAACTGTCCAGGACATCAAAAACAAGTGAAGTCTGGGATGCTGGCATAGCCCAGGAGACACGAAGATATAGCAAAGTGAGGCACAGTGGCACGTGCCTATAATCCTGGCTACCAGGAGGCTGAGGCAGGAGGACTGAAAGTTCAGGGCCAGCCTCAGCAACTATGTGGGACCCTGTCTCAATATAAAAAATAAAAAGGGGAGGCGGTTCAGGGGTTAAGCACCCCTGGGTTCCATCCTTGGTGGAGGGAGGGAGGGAGGGAGGAAGGAAGGTATTGGAAGGAAAGAAGGAAGGAAGGAAGGAAGGAAGGAAGGAAGGAAGGAAGGAAGGAAGGAAGGAAGAAAAAATATAACAACAAAATCTAACATAATATCCTGAATGGGCTCTTGAAACAGAAAAGGGAATCAGGGAAACTGAAGAAATCCAAACCAACTTATTACATTCAATCATATATGTGTGTATGCACATCTATGTTTTGTTTTTGTTTTGTTTTGTTTGGTACTAGGGATTGAAACCAGGGGTGCTTAACCACTTAGCCAGCTTTTTTTTTTTTTTTTTTTTTTTTTGAGACAGATCTTGCTGAGTTGCTTAGGGCCTGGCTAAGTTGCTGAGGCTGTCCTTGAATTTGGCAATCCTCCTGCCTCAGACTCACAAGTCCCTGGGATTACAGCCATGCATCACCGTGCCTGGCTAAATCATGTTTTTAATGGAAAGGAGAGAAATGGACCACTTGGGGAGCATTCTATACATACCAACACTACTGGAAAGCTCGTCCGTACTCCTGGGTCCCTGTGAGGAATAAAGCCTTGGCTCTTCCAGGGCAAGTTCTGGGTCTGACACCTTGTAGCTCTCCCCATTAGTAGACTTCTGGAAGCCCAGTAGGTATCCAGTGCTGTCCTAGGCAGTTGGAGTTCAGGGTTGAAAAATACCGTAGCCCTGCTTCCAGATTGGTATAGTGAGGGAGGAAACCAGAAAAAAATCATCATGCACTTATTTAATTACACCATGAACAATGGTATAAACAAGAGCTATAGCACACCGTGACTGTGAGCAAGAGGAGGAAGCCAGCCTAGTCTGAGGGATTCAGAAAAGGCTTCTCTAAGGAATTTGTTTGAGCTAAGACCAAAAGGATGAGTGTCACATTTTATTAATAAGATAACCCCACCTTTGTCCATATCGTCAGGGGAAAAATCTTATATTCATAAACTCTTTGGTGGCAGATTTATTCCGAAAGTCACCAGTGATATTGCTTGTTTTAAGTAAAGATGTGCTTGGATTTCCTATGCTGAACAAAGCCATCCAATATATTTATGTACTTTTGCCTCTAATGAAGCAGATCTCAAAAGAATTGGACAGAAAAAAACACAACTATGAGTAAAAGCAAAATTAATAGTGTCTGATCATTTGCTTCCACCAGGAATACTAGTAGTTCGATTATTGACTAAAACTCATATATTCAAATAATTCTCCCAGTTCTTCCTTTTATTGCCATCTCCTCTGTGTTCCATGGGATGCAATTTTCCTTGTCACACTGCTCTTTATGAATGAGAGCATTAAGTCAGGAATTGGATTCCTGTGTTCACTTACAGTTAGCTTTGCTTTGAGCCCTGGCTTCAGCTGTACAACTTCCAACCAGTTATGGTGGTTTTGAAGCATGTCAAAAAGAAGAGCCTAGTTGGGCATAGTGGTGCATGCCTGTAATCCCAACAGCTCAGGAGGCTGAGGTAGGAGGATCAACAAGTTTGAGGCCAGTCTCAGCAACTTAGGCCCTGGGCAACTCAGCAAAGACCATGTCTCAAAATATTGAATAAAAAGGGCCAGGGATGTGGCTCAGTGGCAAAGCACCCCTGGGTTCAATACCCGGTAACAACAACAACAACAAAAGGAAAGCCTGATCATCCTTCATTGGAGGGCAGACTTTAGTATCCCACTTTAAATGAATATAATATGGTGGAAGTGAAGTTGGCTTCTGAGCCCAGGTCATGAGAGGCACTATGGCTTCTGTCCTGTCAGGGAAGACAATGGCTATGCTTGGAGGACATTCAAGCAGCATAGAGAGGTCTATACTGCAAGGAAGCACCAGCTTCCTGAGAGTGGATCCCCCTGTCCATCAAGCCTCAGGCACCTGCAGCCCTGTCTGACATGTGACTGCAAACTCCTGAGAGATCAGAGCCAGAATTACTCAGACCTGCCCACGCCTACATTTTGGACCCAAAGAAATTGTGTGTGATGACATCTATTGCTTAAAGCTGCCAAGAGTAAGTGTGATCCATTACGTGCAGTAGATAAACTGCCCTTCTTACAAATATATGCCACGTATATGTAAGGACCACCATGAAAAACGTAGGTGTGCTGGCGTCCTCACACCATCGGCAAAATCGCCCTGAGTGCCTGTGGTCCCCAGCAAGACCTTATGTTCTCATCCTCAGCAAATTGCTCTCTTCTTGGCAGTGGCTGCAACTAAATATTTTAACTCTGGTGTTTGAAGTAGGCTTGTTTTATTTGCGGTTAACCACACACTAGGTAGATTATGCTGATTCAACAAGGGTGATTAATCAATCACACAAAGTTGTGGCTTTTTGCTCAAAAGTGCTTTTCTTCGGCTAAAACTCTTAGGAAAATTGATCTACTGTGCTGTGATAGCCCCGAAACTTCCTGCTAGACTAGGAAAAGACAAACAAGAATAAAGAGACTCAAGAACATCTGTATGATTTGACTCATGCAGATAGTTAAGAGATGAAGGCCTCAAGTAACTGCTTACACTGTTATAAACACCACTTTCCAGTTTTAAAACCTACATAGTTCAAAACATGTTAGGTATTGTGAAAGGGTCAAGTTGGTTCAGACTTTGCTAAAACCAAACTGAACCTTTTTCACCCTGCAAGTTGATCTTTTCTTCTTCTAGAGACTCCAATTTCAAAACTTACCTGTTTCTTTGTACCACATTTGTTGTTCTACAATGCTTACCTGTTTCTTTGTACATAATTCATTGTTTAGATTACAGGGCTTGAGACACCTCGTGCATCTTCTTGAGCTAGTCCTCTCAGTGTAAAAGCAGTGTGCAGGCACCCTGGAGCCTCCCAGGTGGGAAACACAATACAGAAGTGGGTGCATGTCCCAGAACATTGGAAAGAGAAAGAGCAAGATGCTTTACTTCGCTCTATGCACTGGGTCCAGGAAACAATGAGCAGGCTGGCCTAGAACTTACGATCCTCCAGCCTCAGCCTCCTGCGTGGCTAGGATAACAGGTGTCATACTTCTCTCTTCCTCTTAGCAGGGATTAGAGACAAAAGACAAGTGGGGCCAGGCTTGGTGGAATCCCAGCAGCTGGGGAGGCCGAGGCAGGAGGATCACAAATTCAAAGCCAGTCTCAGCAACTTAGTGAGGCCCTAAGCAACTTAACAAGACCTTATTTCAAAATAAAATACAAAAAAGGGCTGGGGATATGGCTCAGTGGTTAAGCTCCCTGGGTTCAATTCCTGGTACTCCCCTCCAAAAAAGACCAGCTGGTTACATTTAGACTTGGGGGTTTGCTTTTGCTCCCCTCAGTTCTAGCTCATGCTCTCTGAAGGACAGAGCTCACCTGTCTTCTCAACTTCCCATGGTGCTGTCTAGGTCCCACTGCCCCACCAGCGAGAGGCTGCAGATCCCTCCAGGATGTCAGGCGGGAAGCCGCTGGCCTTGGAGCCTTGCTTCTAGGATAGAAAACCCCAGCACACTGCTGCAAACCACAGGCAGGCTTTCCCTTCTTGCTTTTTAACTTGGGAGGTGGGCTCAGGAGTTCAAGGCTGAATACCAAGCTTCCACATGACTGTGCCGGCTGCCTGCTCTCTTCCTGTTAGCTCTTGGTCCAGAAAGAAGAGAGCAAGAACTCTTATTCAGTTACACTTTCTTTCAAGACTCTTTCATGACATAACCAGGAAGCTTTACTTTTTAAGTAGAGCTTAATCAGGTAATTAGTTGTCTTTTTTTCTAGGGTTGTTCCAAAGATCGAATATTGTAACTTAAAAAGGAATATTGGCAATATAATTTAGTAGAAGACACTGTCTTGCCCTTACCTAACCCTGAAGGTATTTTTATAAAGTTTTCTTCTCACAAGTCAGTGTCATAGAAACACAAGTTATATTTCTGTTGTGAGAAAATATGTGTCCAAATGACCACACACAAATATGATGACACTGGTAATACTGGACTTAGGAGACAAACTGTTCAACACATGCCTGTACTGATCTATTCAATAGAACGTATCCTAAAACCAGTTTGTTCTAAAAGTGACAATGTCAATGTCCCAAGTCCCACTAATTTCACACCAGCAAGGGGAATGATGATTTATTCATTTGTTGTTGTTGTTTTGGTTCCAGGGATTGAACCCAGAGGGACTTTACCACTGAGCCGCACCCAGCCCTTTTTATTTTGAGACAAGATCTTGCTAAGTTGCTCAGGGCCTGGCTAAGTTCCTGAGCTTGGTCTAGAACTTGTGATCCTCCTGCCTCAGCCTCCAGAGTTGCTGAGATTTACAGGTGTGCACCACTAAGCCCGGCAGATTTTTTCATTTTTGTCTTGAACTGTATTTCCAGTTACTACCATTGACTCCAATATCAAGTAACTGCTTCTCTCTCGATGACTCTAGATTATAAAATTCAAGAAAGTTCTGGGTTTTTTCTCCTCCTCTCTATTCCTCCTGGAAGTCTTCAGAAAGGCTCTCATGAACAGCGGAGATTTTTCTGAAAATGTTCTGTAATAACACAGTTTTTAACAAAACCCTCCCAGTAAGCGATATTTAGCCTCCATTTCACAGGAGTGTGTTGGGAGGGGCACTGCTACTTGCTGTAAGGATTTGCCTAAGCATCGGCAGACATGGTCACCACCACGTCCCACCTGCTCCAGAACCTCGCCGCCCACAGCAGATGCTGGTCAGCTGGGGACGCTCGCCACCTCCAGCCCTCTGAAGATGCCCAGCCCTCCATCTAAATGGCACTCGCCTCCAGAACTGTGCAGGCAGCACAGAGGACAGGCTGAGGGACGTGCGGGCCGCCCCCCGGCTTTGCCAGGACTCCGTCACCAGCCCCTGCCTCAGCTTTCCATTTGTCAGACCCTTCATGTCAACAGCCCCTGTGGCATCAGTTGCTCTCGGATTCAATGATCATAGATACCAAATGCTGGAGCAGTGACCAGTGTTCAGTAACCCCGTCCATGTTGGCCCACACGGTTCACACTCCAGGGACACGCTTACCTGCAAACCTGGTCAAGCGAATCAGAAACTCAGGGCAGGATCATTAAAGACCAACCACTGATGCTTAAAATCTGAATGAGACAGTTTGTATTCTAAAACACACGCAACAAATCTGTACCAATTAAATACAATAAAGTCGAAAGGGGATATAAATTACAGTTTTTCTTTTTAAACAGACAATAGTAAAATACTACAGTCAGCTCATTATACACAAAAATCATGAACAGCAGCTTTTCAATAGTCTCCAACGTCCCACTCGCTTCCCAAAGCTACGGACTTGCAGGAGGAAGGTGCAGCGGGCTGGCGCGTTCTCCCGCCTCCACCCGCCACGGTGACAGCGGGCAGCCGACTGCAGGGCCGCCGACTGCAGGGCCGCCGTCTCCGGCACAGGGACCCCAGGTACTTCTGTAGAACTCTCCACACACATTTGTACAACATCTCCGTTTGTCGGAGAATTTTACGAGTGAAGACACGACAGCAGGGCCGTCTGTATTCAGCCGTCCCCTGCAACACGGTGTCACGTGAACCGGTGACATTCATAGCTCAGTCCATCTCTTCAGCATTTTTCAGAATCAAACAAAACAACAGCAGCAAAACCACACCACAATGAAACCCAGCAATCCCAAACACACCCAGGACCCCAGCCCACGCCCCGCCCCGCACCCGCCCCACGCGCGGTCCAGCCTGGGCTCCAGCCTGGGCTCGCTCAGTCCCACTGCTCTCTGCCTCCCACCTGTCTGGCTGGCCTGGCCACCTGCCACCGTGTAGGAAGCTGGGCTGCAGGCGGGCCCAGCCTTGTCAAGTCAGCAGGCATCAGGCCGCGGAAGACCAAAGAACACAGCTGTGCGATTCCTCAGTGTGCTCCGGAACAGAGGACAGAGAAGGGCCGCGCGTGGCTTGGCAGCCAAGGAACACACGGCAGCAAACTTGCAGTCAGACATAGACGCTCACATAAAACAAGAGGGGACAGCAAAGACGTCTGTCCCAGGTAAGTTCTTTGGTTATAAAGAACGGCAATCGGCAACCTTTTCTGTAAAGAGGGATTTGCAACCTCATTCTTAGGCAATAAAATATTTTTCATCTGCTCATGGAGAAGCAGTTGCCCAAGTTGCTTTGTAACAAAGTCCAGTACCTTTTGATTTTCTACACATCACCTTGATCTGCATTTTAGTGTGCAGCCTGGTCTGGCTCGGAACGCACATACTATAGATACACATTTCATATACATAATATATTATTTATAAAAAAAACCACATCAGAGCTTGACTCCAGGTTCTACATTAAGAACTGATTAAAACTGTACAAGAATACAGTTTGTTGGAACCTGCAGGGGTTTCTACACAGTGGGATGTGCAGGAAGTGCAAACGCAAATACTGTCACTTAGTTAATCCAGGAGTTCGGCTCTCTTGCTCTCTGGAAAAAGCAGAGGCTACGATTCCCCCGAGGGCCACAGTGCTGCTTCTCCTGCTGGAGAGGGGAAAGCGTGAGGGTCCCCGCGCTGCTCTGAGGTCGGTCGAGCTGCAGTGTGTCTTAAGATGGGCTGGTGCTTTCCACGACCACCAGGTGATCAGAGCTGCCAACCCGGGCCAGCAGAGGAGGACTGGCTGCCTCTCACCGTGCAGCCCCCCTGCCCTGGAATGCAGAGGCTGGTGAGTCCAGGTTACTCCTTGGTCCCCACCGTCTGCCTCCCCACAGGGCCCACCCTTGTTTTGTTTTGTTTTTTTTTTGTGGTGCTGGGGATTGAACCCAGGGCCTTGTGCTTGTGAGGCAGGCACTCTACCAACTGAGCTGTATCCCCAGCCCCCAGGGTCCACTCTTGAAGGGACTCTTCCTGAAGGGACCCGCCGGGTCGGATTCCTTATGGAACCCATTTCTGGAATTCATCCCATGCAAGGCAGAACCCAAACCTGGAGGTTTACCTTGAGGCAAAGCAAAGTCAGTGACAAAGTTTTAAAAAAAAGTTGTCTCTGATCCATTTCTAAGTCATTTCAGGGTTAGACCTAAGGTCAAATTTTAGTACAGAAAAAGTTTTCAAGTAGACATTAAAACTTTCCAAACAACTTACTGAAACCAATGAAGGGGCTGGAGGTGCAGCTCAGGGGTGGAGCACTCGCTCAGCACCCCAAGGGAGAAGAATCTCCGTCCCCCCATTATCCTGAGGCAACCAACATTTTTGTAGATTCAACTTTTTAATGACGGGAGTGGAATCTAAGGCCTCGCATGTATCAAGCAAGCGCTCTACCACTTGCTGTGCTGGGACCTTTGGAAAGCAAGACTTTTCCTGTTTGTCAGGTTCTAAATAATCTAGGCACCACCAGGGGCCTGCGGGCCCCTCCCTCCTGCTGTAGGGCCACACTGCAGCTCAGTGCAGACCTGACACCTGACCTCCTCTCACAGCACCTGCTCCACCTCCTGGGAAGCAAAAGCCTGGGGCTGAAGGACTCCTGGGATTTGAACTTTTAGGATTCCCCTCCCCTATCACCCCCTAATGAGTGTGTCATATATATAGGTTTGAGGAGGAAACCTCACTCTAGGGTGAAAGAGGCTGTGACCTGGCCTTCTGAATGCAAAGGTGATGCAGGTCATGCAGGCTGATCCCGCTTCCAGGTCAGGGTGCAGGAAGTGGAGGATTTCTCAGCAAATGCACGATTTACTTGCAAGAACAGACACAAGCAAGGAGCGACTCTGTTCTTTTCTTTTGGAGCTGGGGATCCAACCCGGGGTCCTGCGCACATTAAGCACAGGCCCTACCACTGATCCACAGCCCCTGCGACTCACACATGGTGGAAAGAAGGCTTTTTTCTTATCGTAAAAGATCACTGTTTTGTTGTTGGCAGTTTATTTATGGGTAAAAGACCACACACTGAAATGTCAAGGGCTGGAATAGAAAGCTGGGGAAAGGCTGTGGGGAGAGAAGCCCCACTCTGAAACGGCAACTTCCTCAGTGAGGGCCGAGGGCACAAGCAGCACCTTTTCCCAAGTTTCTGCAGGCATGGGTGGCTCTGTGTACCACCAAGCCAGGGCTCTTCCGTGGCTCACGTGGGTATGGGGCCAAAAATGGTATGTGAACAAACTGGGCATGGTGGCACATGTCTATGATCCTGGTGACTTGGGAGGCCAAAGCAGGAGGATCACAAGTTTGAGGCCAGCCTGAGCAACTTAGCAAGCTCCTGGGTAACTCAGCAAGATCTTGTCTCAAAATAAAAAAGGGCTGGGGATGTAGCTCAGAGGTAAAGCACCCCTGAATTCAATCTCAGTGCCCACCAGGCTGCAATGGGAAGAAATGGTAGTACTGGGGAACACAACGCTGAAAGGCCGAGGACCTCTTATTTATGTAATGTGTTATGATTTTCTTCGCAAATATCTATTTGGTTCCCATGCGAGAATTGAGCAATATCATAAACCAATCTGGTTAACATCCTAAGCCCAAACTCTACTTGCTCAGGCAGTCTGCCTGTATTTTCTCACAAAACGGAGGCTTGCATGGGAACCAGATTACTCTATTTTATCAACTCTTCACTGCTTCTGTTTCCCCCTCCACTGTAGCATCTCTGAAATTGGGGTATCTTGCAATTGCTGATACAGTCATTTTTTTGTGATGCTGGAGATGGAACCCAGGCCCTGAGCATGCCAGACTGGCACTCTACCACTGAGTTACATCCCTGGCTTCAAACTTTTGATTCTCCTTGTTTAGCATCCCAAGTAGTGGGAATGACAGGTACGCACCACAGCACCTGGCTGCTTTTTGTTTCTCCATGACATATAAAATAATGGATCAAATAATAATCAAAGGAATCACAGATTTGATGAAATAGGGTAGATGCTACCAGATGACTTTGGAAGAGCCAAGAGCTAAATATCTCAAGGAAAGAATATGAGATAAATTGATCCTTATCCATCCGGATGCTTGATTCATCACCAACCCATATGCTAGTTAAAAAAAAAAAACAAAAAACAAAACCCACTGGTCCTATGTATTTCATACATAGACTCTGGTTCCCAGAGCAGACCTGCTCTGCCACCACAAGTGAGTTGGACAGGTGGAGAGCTGGCTCCCCAGAGGGCATCTTCCCTGTTGGAAATATCAGAATGACTCTCTCTCACCCCTCACTGCAGTGAAGGGCCTCTGGGGATCGGTATACAATCACCCTTGTTCACCAACAGTACAGAATCCAAAAGGCCGGGTCTGGAATTTATTACCTGGTCATTCTCTAACTTGGAATTCAGCTGGCCAGTGTCCTGTGGCCCATCTGGGACACTCTTACTGTCTGTTTTATTTGGTAGGTTCCTCCTACTGGAGGCCTCTGCAGCAGAAGAATCTGTCAAACCGTCAAAATCTCTTCCATCTGACGCACCCATGAACTCTGTGAAAGAATGGTCCTCCAGGATGTTTGTGGTGTGTTCAACTGTCACCTCCCTCGGGCAGAATTCCTTGGCTGCTTGGCCATTTTTGCTGGGGCAGGCGTCCGGCCCTGAACAGGAGCCAGTCCTACACAGCATCCTGGAGTTTCTCTCGGGGGTGCTCTGGGACGATGGGCTCACTTTGGCTAAGGCACTGTTTTCCTTGAGTGGCACCATGCTTATCTTATCCTTTCCCAAGCCTCGTTCTCCTTCTGGCAACTCTTTGTTTGAGGGTCTGGAATCATGCACGAGTGACAGTGCAGAATGTTCGCTGGAGTCTGGATCCTTTGTCTGAACAGCTAGCTGATCTGAGCTGTCACTCGTAGGGACCACCATGTCCGACAGGGTGGCATTGGAGGCACTGTGGGAAAAGTAGCCACTGGTAATACTGCTGGTGGTGGGGCTACGAGACACTTCCTTCTCTGAGACCCGGGAGTTTGTCAGATCTCCTTTAGAAGAAAACCATTCCCTGTTCTCCAAGCTGGCATTGTAAACACTGAAGTCAGCGAACTCCACAGGTACATAAGGCTGTGAATTCATCAGCTGCCTGCTCATAGCTTCCAGCTCACTCTCCTCCTCTTCTGAGTCCTACAGAAATGAAAGGCAGCAGTCACTCTTACAGCACGATGGCATTGATACAAGCTATAAGTCCTACTGAAGGCTGTCACATTCCTGTTTTCAGTTCTGTTTTATGTTATATTTTCTTCCTTCTTTCCAAGTTTGGTCAAATCTTGTCACTTATACCAGTGATCACCTAATACGAAGCCATTTATTTCTCCACTCACCCAATGCTAATTAGGAACGTTTCCTTCCCTGGGTTAAGGGATGGGACTGAGGGGCAGCGGACTTTTAATTAGTTACTCGTGATTAGTAGCAGCTGTGATGGTTCCTCTTTTTCTCATTAAACCAGCAGAAGGGAAGCTAGAGAGAGAAGGACCTCTCCTTCCTTTGGTCTTATCGTCTTACCTTGAGAAGCCAGGAACAGGTGGCTAAAGTTGTTTGTGAAAATCTGAGCTATTTTATAGGGAGAGAGGGCAGCAAAATAGAGGCTCCAACAGCAAAAACATGCAGTATTACACTAAATCTTATAATATTCTAAAATACTAACAATCAATTATTGTTTTCTAGGATCATTGAGAAGCACAGATGGAGGGTAGGACTAGAAAATGAGGAGGGTAGATATTGAGGTTTAAATGGAAATCTCCTTTATTTTATTTTTTTTTGGAAGTGGGATTGAACTCAGGAGCACTGGCCACTGAGCCACATCCCCAGCCCTATTTTGTAATTTATTTAGAGACAGGGTCTCACTGAGTTGCTTAGCACCTTGCCCATGCTGAGGCTGGCTTTGAACTTGCAATCCTCCTGTAAGCCGCTCAGCTTCCCAAGCGGCTGGGATTATAGGCCTGTACCGCCGCGCCCGGCTTATTAAATATTTTTAATGAAGATTTGTTTTGGAAAAATGGAAAAGTGGGTGTCACCATCTTCCCAGTCTCTCTCCAAATGAATGACTTTTAAATTTTGGGGAGGTGCTGGGAATACAACCAGGACCTTACACATGGGAGCTACACTCACAAGACATAAATGCATCATTTCTTTTAATTTGATCAAAAATGGTGTAAAACACATTGTCATTTCATATTCAAATGAACTAATATACTATCTAGTCCTTTTTGATTAACCTCATAAGCAATTAATGACACTACAAATAGTGCTTTCAAAAAGTTATTTTCGTTCAAGAAATATTCACTGAGCACCCACTCTATGCCTGTCACCGTCCTGGGGATTTGGGAACACCAGCGGTGAGAAAAGAGGCCCATTCCCTCCTCCAGGGAGTGATGACTGTGGTGCTTGCCTGAACTCTGCTTGGATGAAAACGTCATTCAAAATAGAACTCAGAAGCCTTAAAAGTAGCTTTTTTACACTGGTCATCGGGTTTAACAAGATATTTCAAATGTCTGTCTGCCAGGTGTGGTGGCGTAAGCCTAAAGTCCCAGCAACTCAGGAGGCCAAGGCAGGACTCTAAGTTCAAGGCCAGCCTCAGCAGCTTAGGGAGACCTTGAGCAACTTGGTGAGACCCTGTCTCCAAATGAAAAAAAGGACTGGGATGTGGCTCCAGGTTCACCTGAGTTCAATCCCCAGGCCCAAGAAATAAAGAAAAAAAAGAAGTCTCTCTATAACAACAAGGTGAGTGTAAAAACCCACAACCAAACATCAGCTTTAATCATTAAGGTTGCATTTTAAGAGAGAGGTCGAGAAAGAGAAAGAAAGAGGATTACCTAAGAATGTGAGAAAGATCATTGCACTGTGGAGGTGGTTCACAAAGGAACATAAATTATCTGTTGAATTTCATGGCAATATTTTCTTTGGTCTCACAGAAGATGCTAGAAACCTCAAAAATAGTTGACTACTCTTCAATGCTCTCCGTTTTAAAAATAATGTAGTTTTTATTTATTCATTTTCCTTTTCTTTTACTTTATTTTTTTTGAGGTGCTGGGGATTGCACTCAGGGGCTGCACACATGCTAGGCAAGTGCTCTAGCACTGAACTATACCCTCAGCCCTCTAAGTTTTTATAACAGTATTTAAAAAGTATTCAAGGGCTGGGGGTGCAGCTTAGTGGTACAGCATGTGCTTAGCATGTGTGAGGTCCTAAGTGCCAATCTCTTGCAGCAAACCAAGAAAGAAAAAAAAATTTTTTTTTTTTTTGGTACTGGGGATTGAACTCAGGGGCACTCCACCACTGAGCCACATCCCCAGCCCTATTTTGTTTTTTATTTAGAGACAGGGTCTCACTGAGTTGCTTAGGGCCTCGCTAAGTTGCTGAGACTGGCTTTGAACTCGCGATCCTCCTGCCTCAGCCTCCCAAGTGCTGGGATTACAGGCATGCGCCACCACGCCCAGCAGAAAAATTTTTTTGAATATAAATTTGTTAAAGGAATTGGTAGTCTTAATTCCTTGGCTATTAAAACAGCAGTCATTAAGTTCCTGAAATCAGCAAAACAAAAATCTTGGCAACATTAACCTCTCCGCATGTCACCTCTAGCTGCTTTCTAAATTAAAATAGCACTGTTAAAGTGAGTAGGATGGAGAATTATTTTGTGGGGGACACTGGCAAATGGACTGGACAGAATCATCTGACTCAGGAGGCTTTGTCTGTATTTTCTAGATTCTCTGCTTGTCATGTTTAAACTCAAAACTGAATTTTGAGTGTAGAGTGTATCTTTTATCGCCTTTAATCTCAGCTGGCACAGAAACACAATCCTCCAAGCCCTAAAGTACTTGATGCAATTAATTATTAAAAAAAAAAAATCTGTTGCAAAGAAAAACTAATTTGTAGATGAGACTAAACTGGGTCCCTTTTTATGCCTGAAGGTTATTTCTTCTCCAGACCTAGGAAAAGCACATTATCCTGAAATACAATTCTGCTGAATGAAATATGCAACCACAAGTTTAACAAGTAGAAATAGGTATAAATCTATCCAACTCACAAAGGTGAGAACTTTTTCCTAAAGAATCTACAAAACCCTAAGAGATTTAAGTTCAAATAGGAAGCAATATGCAATTATGCCCTTAGGGAGGGAAGGTGTCCCATCGTCCCACAGGGACAAGGTAAAGGAGCAGGGACAACTTACTCCAGGAAAAGAAAACTGAGTAAAGATTAAACACTTTCTAACTTCAAAGAAGGAAAAAATCAGAGGACTTAAGTAGCTTAGAATGCATGTTGAGGGAGTCTGGTTAAAGAGCCTTTTCATAGCAGAAGACCCATTCATCACTGTATCTCAAAAGAGACTAAACTAAGCACCTTCCTTCAGCGTTTCAAGGGCAAAAGGATTAAAACCCTACCTAAAAGTGGAGCATGGAGTCAAGTTCTCAAGCTTCTCTATAGCTACAGTCTTCACGATTTGATTTTTGCGATTAAACTTATGCAGCTGATATTTACCTATAGACAAAACACCTTGATTTTAAAAAGGGATCAAAACCCACATTAAAACAGTGATTCTCTGCAATGAGTCTCACTTGATGAATGTAACTTCCACTCCCACTATTATCAAGTTTGTGCAGGCCTCCAGAGACAGTCTCTGTTTCCAGGATTCTAGCTGCCAAGGGCTCCCCAGGACTTCTGTCCGTGGTACTGTGGGCTGGGGGCTGGCTATCGAACTGCCCCCTGGGAAGCATGTGGAATCAGTGCAGTCAGCCCAGTCCTGCTGAAGGACGAGGGCCTCTTTGTCTTATACTCTCATTAGCTGTAGACTTTGGCAAGCTGCTCAATAATTCTAGACCTTTGTTTCTTCTTATAAATAAAAGAAATAAACCACATCTTGTCCATGCGAGACCTCAGAGAGGGGCCGGGCAGTTACAGATTGTTGTCTTTATCTTAATTTATGCAAGATAGGAAGTACACCTGTACATCTTCCCAAAATGATGAGACAACAAAGTGTGGCTTTAAATGTGAAGCACAACAATATAGACTATATTTTTATTAAATTTTCTGTAATTATAGAAACTACCATGGTAATTCAGTGGGTTGGAAAAAAAAAAACAGGAACAGTGTTTTGATGGTTCTTTTCAAGAATAACTGCAAATTTCCTCCATCAGTCTGAGCCATGATTCACTCTGATTTTTCAAGAGTGGAAGAGAAAAAGTCATTAGGATCGAAGGAAGAAAACAGTTTATATTTGTAAGAGGAGGAATACAATTAAAGCTTCCCAAAGAGAACCTAAAACCTCTGCTCAATCAAGCAACATATTTATCAAAATATCCTGGGAAACTACCATCAGGAACAAACTGGGCGGAAGCCTCAGAGATGAGACTCCAGGGGCTCTCAGTCAGAACCCAGCAGGAAAATGTCCCCCTTCGACCTCACGGGGTACGCTGCGGGGTGTATTTGGTGGTGCTGCTTGAGATTTTCTGGGTCAGGAGAATCTGCTTCTATCCTACACTGTCCCAGCTGAAATGGGTTTTTGAAAAAGATATTTAAAACAAAGAGAAGAACGTAACTGAGGCAAGCTCAGAAAACAGCAAAGCTGTCTGGTGGGCAGCTCCAGGAGGCTCATCCACAGTCACTTGACGGTATTGTTCCAAAACAGATCATCACGATAGGTTTCAATTTCGTGCCTGCGCATGCCAGTGATGAGATGCCAATAAAGATCCGATCAGACAGGGAGGCAGAGAATCTGAGGGGAAACAGCATAACCACTTGGCCCTGTAGCCCTTCTTAATTGGGCACAGGGTAACCAGAAAAGTGGCTGAACAGTTCATTAAAATTCAGACACAAGGAGCAGCTGCTGCTCTGTGCCCTTTTCTCCTTCAGGAATTAGGACAGAGTCTTTGGGATAGAGGAACAGGGACACAGAGATGAAGGGAAAAGGGTGCATTTCTTCTTTCGTTATGTGAGGAATGAGGAAGTCATCTCCTAAGATCCAAGCATGCAGGGAGGGGCCCGCTGCGTGCCGAGTCGGGCTGGGGTTAGCTTTCCCAGCGTGCATTAGCAGCGCATTTTGGAACTGCTCAAGGATCTCACACGAATGAGGCTTTGGAACGGATCTGAAGCAGAATAGCTGGGCCAGAAGACCCCTGCCAACTCTGCCTGCCAAAGCAGATCACATGCAGCCATGACCATCACAGCCTGCACCCGCCCGAAGCTGGCTTTACTCCTCTCGAGCCTGGGAAGCCACAGGAGCGTGGAAGCGGAGGCACAGAACTGGAGAATTCTTTCCAGACTTCAGAATATAAGGACTTTCAAATATTTTTAATTGAGGTATATAATTTAGAATCTGAAGTGTCTGGTAGAACACTGTTTTTAAAAATTCTCTCAAATGCATAATTTTAAATCAGCGGCTGGGGGATGAGGTTCTGTAGGAAGAGTTTCGACCTACCTGGGGTAGACATAGGTAAGCCACCTTGAAAGCAAGGCTGAGAACAATGGGGTTGGACCACATTCTGCCAGCTAATTAACGAAGGCCACTTGTGCAAGAGAGATGACAATGCTTATGGGCAATGATGGACGACAGAGCGGCGGTCACAAACTACAGAATCACCTTGGCGGGAGCCCCAGCAACACAAAAAAGCTTCCAAACACACCTGCAGCTAAATGCATGATTACTTACTCCAAGTAACTGCAATTCCTCTAGGTAGATTAACTTCAGGATCTGGGCAATACGTACAGGCACATTAAAAAGATTTGAATTTTAATTTAAATGATTTCTATCACTTTTTTTTTTTGTAAGTTAAGACCAGAATCATCAAAGGTGTCTTTCTTCCATTTTTTTAAGCAAACTTATCCAAAGCAAAAATAAACAAATAAAACAGAAGGAAAACTTAGAAAAAGAATAGGTCATGTCCACAAGTATGCAAAATTTCATTACCAAGGATCACTTAAAAAAAAAAAAAAAAAAAAGAGGAAAAAAACCAAAGATTCATCACATGTCTTAATTTCTTCTAAAGCTTTTAGAGGACGGTCTGTGAAAGGGCTTTAAACCCACCACCAGGCAATATGACAGAAACGGTTGCAGGACTTACAATCTTCTTCTCACGTTTGCTATGGTGTTCTACGGGCATGCTGCTGCCATTGCTTCCAGGGGGGACAATGCAGCCAGGGTTAAGTGCCTGAGATGGAGGCATGCTCTGCAAAGGTTAAGACACACAGACGCATCACACACAAAGGACGACGACAGCGAGATACACAGTGAGTAGGTGCACGTTAGAAAAGCAATGCCGACACTTGGATTACACATGAGCACCGCAGCGGCCGGTTCTGCAGAGTCAACCACGGTGAAACCTGACGGGACTACACAGACTCGGCGGCAGAGAGCACCATTAGTTTTATTAAAAACAGAATAAGTAAAAGCCTTTAATATTCTCCTAAGACCTAGGGGACATCTCTTTCTCACTTGAAAGATAAAAATCCCTTGGAGAAACCATTAACACAAAGAAGTAAAACCACAACGATTGACAGTTGAAAAAAATCCTACCACAGCCCTGTGCACTTGGGAAAGAGGTACCCACGAAGGGCTCCACAGAGCAAAAACCCAGGCCTGTCCGCATGCAGCATCCGACTTGCGAACACAAGCTGCCGCTCCCCGGAGACAGGGTGACACCACTGTGTTTTGCACAGTGTAGAGAAGTCAGCGTTTACCTCTTGGCTCAGAAGAGGCCTGGCTTCGAGAGCTGTCCTTTTCTTATGCTCCTCTTTTACAGGCATCAGGGGCTTGAAGAACTTTGGTGGCTGAGGAGAGAACGCTTTAAAAGGGCTCACGGTTAAGGCATGAGGATTCTCCGAGGCACAACCTGCAGAGACAAAATGGCATGGGTTTGCAGGCCCAGGGAGGAGGCGAGAACCTCGCCCAGGACCATCTGGTACGATGATGACATGGACGCGCAACCGTATGGTGAAGCATTAAGATGGACGTAGGCAAGAAAAGAGAGAAATCTGTAAAATCACCGAGGTGCCAAGGAGCTGGTCAAATCAGAAACAAAATGCTCTCTACCTTCTTTCTACGACTCAGCTTAAGTACCACTGAGCAGAACAATCTCGGCTACCCATCTCTGAGTCCTCAGGGCCCTTGTCGTCTGCACATGCGCTTTTGCACTTTAACACTGCATGTTTTGTTTTTTATATATCTTATTTCCATGGTTATGTTTTAAGAGAGCAAACAGAGGTTCAGTAGGCATGCTCAATGAACGGGTGTGCTCAGCGAGTGTGAACTGCCAGGCCCTTTGTGCCTCAGGCTACCCAGCTCCATATGACGAAGGAAAGATGATTCTTCCCTGCTTGTTCTAATGTCCTACCTTGTTTGGTCTCTTACCCCATCCTGTATTTTCTTCCCGATTCTTAGTACAATGACACTTAGTAAAATATAAAGTATAAGGTAACAGATGATTGACATTTCCAGAGAACACTGTTCTCTTCAAGGCACTGGGAGAACTAAATGTGTAGGTAATAATGTTGCCACTGATCAAACGGACTTCTGGAATCCTTTGTGAACTTTAGGAATCAGTCATGATTCACCTCCATTTTTTGCAGTGCTGGGGATAGAATCCAGGGCCTCAAGCATGCTAGGTGAGTGTTCTACTATTGAGTTACACACATTCCCAGCATTTCCTTTTTTTATTTTATTTTGAACAGGGTCTCTTTAAGTTGTTGAGGCCTCTCAGGGATTAGAGGCATGTGCCACTGTGCGTGGCCCAATCATGTTCTTTCAAAAACTCCTTTAAGCTGGGAATGTAGTTCTGTGGTAGAATACTTGCCTAGAGTGTGTGAAGCCCAAGGTTTGACCCCAGCCCTGAAAAATAAATACATACAACATATAATAAAAACAAAAAACTCCTTCAGTTCAAGCACAGTGGTATACACCTGTAACCTCAACCATTCAGGAGGCTAAGGCAGGACGATCACAAGTTTGAGGCCAGCCTAAGCAACTTAGCAAGACCTATCTCAAAATTAAAAATAAAAAGGGCTGGGGATATAGTTTTGTGGTTCAACCCCCAGTAACACACATATACAATTCCTTTAGTTACAAAAACATGACAGAGGTGCATGTTCTTTTCATAGAGAATAATGTAATAAGATTTGTGAATGCCTCAAAACTAACTTCCAATTCACGACTTCATGTCTTGAAAAAATAAGTTAGAAGCTAGGTGTGGTGGTATATGCCTATAAGCCCAGTTACTTGAGAGGCTGAAGCAGTAGAGCTGCAAATTTGAGGCCATCCTGGGCAACTTAGTGAGACTCTCTTTCAAAATAAAAAAATTAAAAGAATAACCAGGCATGGTGGCACATGCCTGTAATCCGAGCAAACTGGGAGGCTGAGGCAAAGGATCACAAGTTCAAAGCCAGCCTCAGCAATTTAGCGAGGCCTTAAGCAACTGAGTGAGATTCTGTCTCAACAAACAAAAAGGGGCTGGGGATATGGCTCAGTGGTTATGAGCCCCTGGGTTCAATCCCCAGCATCCATCCATCCATCAATCAATCAATTGAGGAGGGAAAAAAAAAGTAAGAATTACTGGGAACATGGCTCAGAAGTACCAGCTTTCCTAACCACTGTCAAACCCCCATTACAACAAAAAAAAAAAGATTTGGAAAATCTAAAGTGATACACAATATACAAAAAGCATATTACTATTATTATCTGGATATGTCGGATGGAAATCCAGTAAGAGAACAGATGGCTTCAGTCCAAGGGCACACTTGGCTCATCTAGCTAACGAGAATGAAACCTTCATACCTCAGTATGTGATACCCATGAAAGACTGTTTATATGTTTCTAAGTAATCAAAAAGAAATAGCACTGCAAAACCACGTGACCACGACCTTCTTTGTTCCTTCGAGGGGAATCCCTGGGCAAAGTTCCGTAGCACGCCACATCTTGGTAACTGGAGCTGTAGTCAGACATGTCTAACTGGTTCTCTGGCCAACCCTACAAGGTAAAAATACGGGTAACTGTGATTAAGTCTCCCAACAGGAGAAAGAAGCCTAGATTTGAGTTTCTTCTATGTTTAAGGGCAGATAAGTGCTCTCTTATTATATTTCAAGCATAGATAAAAGTGCTCGGTATAACAAATACTGCTACACCCAATGTGTACCCAGAGTGAAAAATGTTAACTTTACTGCATTTCCTCAAGACTTAACAACCAAGACAAACACAGTGGCACCCACTTTTGAATCCCTCTGTGATCCCGTTCGCCTTCTTCCTTCCCAGCCCTGGATCAGCCTGGCCTACAAGGACCATCCAGACACACTTGAGAGTAAAATGGTTCCATTTATAATCCTGCCTGGGTAGCAGCACAAGCTAGGACTGAACCCGGCAAACGAGGTGGTAATGACTGGATGCAATCCCGAGACTCTGGTGTACTAAGGGAGAAAATTTACGTGTTGTTTGGGCTTATTTCACCTGATTTTAACTTCTTAGGAGTGGGCTGCCTCTGAGCAATGGAGTCTGAACTGTTTTTTTATTTTCAGATGTCGATAGACCTTTATTTTATTCATTTATTTATATGTGATGCTAAGAGTTGAACCAAGTGCCTCACACACGTTAGGCAAGTGTTCTACCACTGAGCCACAACTCCAGCCCCTTGATTCTGAACTTCTTGAGGACATAATCAAAAAGTATAAATGCCAGTTATGTTCTTAAGAGCTTCAATCCCACTAATGATCCGGCTATGCCCACAGGTACATACCTTGTCATCTTCATCAAAGCCAGAAAGGTCTGGTCGACTAGAAGATACCTGTAAAAGATAAGCAATTTTTATAAATGTGGTTTGAATATTTAACACAATTGTCTATTTTTATATACACATTATATGTATGTACATATATATTTACACATTATATGTATGTACATATATATATTTTTTTGGTACCAGGGATTGAACCCAGGGGTACTTAACCACTGAGCCATATCCTCAGTCCTTTTTATTTTTTATTTCAAGACAGGATCTCTCTCTACATTGCTCAGGGCCTCACTAAGTTTTTAGGTTGGCTTAGAACTTGCAATCCTCCTTCTCCTGAGTTGCTGGGATGACAGGTATTAGCCACCACAACCAACTATAATTTTTCTTTTTTGGTAATAGGGATTGAACCTGGGGGCATTTAACCCCTGAGCCACATCTCCAATCCTTTTTCTGTTTTGAGACAGTGTCTTGCTAAGTTGCTTAGGCTGGCTTTGAACTTGTGATCCTCCTACCTCAGCCTCCTAAGCCACTGGATCACAGGCATGCCCCACCATGCCCAACCATAATTGTCTTTTTATATAAACAAATATAACACCACAGATGGGCTAAATGCTATATGTGTTAGATATGGAAAATGACAAACCCCAAAAGTAGTGAGAACTGGGAAAGGGGGAGTGAGAAAGAAAGACACACATGGAGGGCATTGATCCTTTCCCAGTACATTCCTTCCTGGTGATCAAACAAACCCTGGGAGGAGGTGTCCATCAAACCTAGAAAGGTGGTCTCTGGGAGAGGCCGAAGCACTGATCCTTCCCCAAACAAATCCTTTCCAGATACTAACCACTGTACCCAGGCCCTCCATCTGGTCCAGTAAGATTAATCCCAGAGACTGACCACTAACCCCAGATTCCCTCCCATTTTGCCCAATGAAACAGACCCCAAATTCCTGAGTGCCCAAGCTGACCTGCTCATTAATTAAGTCACCTCTCAGGATAACCTACATTAGCCTAGTCCTTCCTTTGGTCAGTGGCTCATTTTGCACCAGGAAAGTAGGTCCAGCAGCATCACACTGTTCCTGCCCACCCCATTCCTCCATGAAACTTCATTCTGAATAAGGAGCTGATCTGTGAAGTTTGCATCCAGCCTGGTCTTTTGTGATAACAGTGTGACTTCCCTCTTCTTATTTCCCTCTCCAGGAATAATGACTACACTCAATACAAAGGTATTTCCATACATAAGCTGTGCAATTACATGTGTACATACTGATAAACAATAAATAGCAGCCAGGTGCAGTGGCACAAAACTGCAATTCCACCAACTCAGGAAACTGAGGGAGGAGGATTGCAAGTTCAAGGCCAACCTCAGCGTCTTAGTAAGACCCTCATCAATGCAGCAAGACCCTTTCTCAAGATAAAAAGTAAAAAGAGCCAAGCATGTAATTCAGGGGTGCAGTGCTCCTGGGATCAATTCCCAGGAACAATAAAGGGGGTGGGGAAAGCAATAAACAGTATCTCTGCAGTCCCCCCACCCCACCCCACTGCCGGAGATGGAACCCAGGGCCTCCTGCATTTGAGGCAAGTGCTCTACCACCCCTATTTTCCATATTTTTATACTATACATGGTATTACAGAGTTTGATGAACCCTTTTGTTTGTACTCTACCACTGAGCTATACCCCGATCCTTTTCATTTTCTATTTTGAGACATGGCCTCTCTAAGTTGCCCAGGCTGGCCTTGAACTTGTGATCCTTCTTCCTCAGTACCTGTCTTTTCTACAAATCTGTAAAAGATAAGGAACTCTTCCCCTCTCCTTTTTTAAAACCATAACCACAATACATTATCACATCTTTACAACTTGGGGGATTCATAGATACTATCAAATATGTGGTCATGTTCAAAGTCTCGTAAACATTTTCATAATTAGTTTACTTTGAATCTGGATCAAAGTAATTCATACACTGCAATTGGCTGATATATTTCAGTGTCTTTAAATCTATGAGTTCTCCTTAAGAAAAACTGAATTTGGGCTGGAGCTATAGCTCAGTGGTAGAGTGCTTGCGAGGCACTGGGTTCAGTCCTCAGTACCACATAAAAATAAGGATATTGTGTCCATCTACAATTTAAAAATATTTTTTAAATAATTGAATTTCTTTGGAGTTTAATATTTTTTTAAAAATAATTTAATTATATTTAAGTTTAATTTGTTTAAAAATATTAGGTCATTTTTCCTGTAGTCTCCCGTAGTCTGGGTTTTGCTAATTGAATTCCTGTGGTGGTATTTAATATTTTCCTCTGGCCTTTGAAAGTTAGTAGCTAGACCTGGAGTCTTGATTAGAGTAAGGTTTAAAACAATCAAAGAAATTTAGATTATTTCACAAGTTTTGTTTTGATTTGCTGCTAGGGATTGAATACTGGGCCTTATGCCCGCCAATCACACACTATCTCTGAGCTACATCCCGCCCGTTTTGCCTCCCTTCCCCCTTTTTGAAATAGGGTCTTAAGATGTCACTGGTTCTGAACTCTTGGGCTCAAGGGATCCTCCCACCTTAACCTCCCCGGGGAGCTGGGACTACAGGTGCACCCTACCTCGCTGAGCCTTTTTTTTTAACTTTAAACATAAATTTCCTAATAGTAACTCTCTTCATTTTCTCTACTGTCTAGTATTTTGATGTATAAATGAGAAGAAAAGGGAATATAGGGCTAATGATTTCCATTTAAGTACCAGTTGAACTGCATCCCAGAAGTAACAACACATGCATGTTTTTATTATCATTTAATTCTAAAGACATCCTAATTTCTGCCATGATCTCTTCTTGGACTCATTATTCATCAGGACAGAGTTTCGTCCATTACCACTGTCTGAGTCTTATTGTCTGTCCTAGTGACTGCACTGTGGTCAGAGGCGACCATAGGACAGAGATCACTGCTCTCTGCTGATTTCCTCTGCGTCCTACTGGAAGACAATGTTGTCAACATTCACCGTGTTTTTAATAATTTTCTGGTAATTGTGGGGATTGGAAAGGCAAACAACCCTGTGCTTTTCCTTGGAAGGCTCTTATTTCTACTCTCCTGCTTCTGGGAAGAGAAAGCTCTGAAGCGGTCCAAGCACTCATCTGTCCTTTCTTCTCACAACAGTGCCCCCTCCGCCAGGAGCAATTTCTGTCGACTGAATTTTCTAGATGGATTGGTTGAGGAAGATAATCAAAACAGCCAAAGGAAAGACTAGGAGCCGAGCAAGCATCTGCATGCTGAGCCTGGTTCTCTGGCTGCCTGCGTCTCTGGTACACAGAAGGCCTGGTCTCTGGGGGCTGCTACAGGGCTGGGAGTGCTCGTCCCACCGTGCCCGCCCCAGCCTGGTGTCCCTGCAGCCCCCCGCCCGAGTCCTGAGGCAGGTCACACAGGAAGCAGGCCCCCACCAGGGCGAGCTTACATTGTGAACATTCGGTGTGCTGAGGCTCCTCCGGATGTGCCGAGCTCTGGTGGAAAGTGCTTCCTTGACGGTGACAGCCTGGAAACACAGAATTTAAAGATAACGTTCACGAATGTCTCATAAAGGAACCTATTATTTGTTTGTAGAAGATTTAGAAATACAGATGAAAAGATCACTTCGCTTGTACACACGTGTGCACAGGTCCACATTTACAAAACTGGAATCTTACTGTGCCCACTTTTTTCTTTATTTGTACAGCTTTATTGAAAACATTTTCTTAAAAGACAAAACTAGAAAAAATGCTGGGCAAAATACGTTTCTGTTGTGCATGTTTTTACACAAGTGACGAGTGCACAGAGAACATAAGGAAATGGGGAAATACCTCCAGCTATATGTTTCACTTGACAAACAACCAAGACCCTTCACGCTATGTGTGCTTTACTCAGGTAGCAATTAGGTTTCCAGTAGCGGAAGATGTTTCTGACAGATACCAGTCTCGTGTCTCCTGTTGCTCAACAGACTTTCCAGACCGTCACCCACGAGCTTCCGTGCGATCGGCACAGGACACATATCTGTTTTTACAGTTCTAACACGGAGTGAACTATTTTTGCTTGAATGTCCTGCTGTTATCAAAAATTAACCTGGGTCTAAAAATCAGGGAGAGAGTGGGAATGTGTGGTCAAACATGAGGGCTGTGGAATCCAGCTGCTTGGGTTCACATCTGCCTTTGTACCCTTTCCTAGCGAGCTGCGAAACCCGGGGCAAGGCAGCTAACTTTTCTCAGACTTGATTTCTTCATTTGAAAATGGGAATTACAACAGGATCTACCTTTGCCAATTAAATAATTCTATCTGTTATGGTTTAGAGATGAGGTGACCCCTAAAAGCTCATGTGTGAGACAATGCAAAAAAATTTAGGAGATGAAATGATTGGGTTATGAGAACCTTAAGCTAATCAGTGCATTAAACTATTGAATGGATTAAATGGTTGGTAACTATGGGTAGGTGAGGTGTGGACGGAGGAGGTGGGTCAGTGGGGTGTGCCTGTGGGATTGATATTTTGTCCCTGGTAGATGAGAGCACTACATCCTGAGCTACTCTCCTCCTCCACACCTTCCGCCATGATACGCTGCTTCACCTTGGGCCCAGCGGAATGGAGTCAGCTGTCTATGGATGGAGAACTTTGAAACCGTGAGTCCCCCAAATAAACATTTTCCCCCTCTAAAATTGTTCTTGTCAGGATTTTGGTCACAGTGATGAAAAAGCTGACTAAAACAGTATCTCCATTACTCAGACAGAGCTTGGCAAATTGGAATTATTCGATGAAAGTGAGCCATTATTTTTCTTTTGGGCACCATTTTGTCAGTGTCCTTTCAGTTAGGAAATCTGCTACTTGAGTGCTCCTTCTCTGACAGGTTGAGAGAGGTGTTTGGTAAACAAATTCTTCTCTGTCCACTGGGGTGAAGGCTAGCGTACTTCTTCCAGTCCAGATAGTCAGCTACTTGCCTGACGGAGCCGTTCGAGACTCAGAATGTTCTCCACCTGCAGCACCCCCCGCGTGTACTTCTCAATGTACGTCTCTCCATCCGACGTGCCCTCGTTTTCACTCCGAGCTGCCAGGAGAGCCAGTGTTTCCCGGTCCTCGATCTCCTCGGTGGCCTGAAGGGAGGAGAAGGAAATGACAGTACTCACGTGGACGACGTTTCCTTCAAAAGTGCCGTGAGAAAATGCTTTGAAAGTACAGAGAACGAACACATTCTCCACATTTCCAAGCTGCTGTTTTAAAAAGTAGACCGGGGCTGGGGACGTCGCTGAGTGATAGAGTACTTGCTTAGTTGCCATGTGCCGGGCCCTGGGATGGATCCCCAGCATTACCAAAAAAAACAAAAAAAATTTAAATACTATATATTTTACCTTTGGTATATTGGAGACTATTTCATAGGTTACACCACAGGAATAAAATATATTTTTCAATGATATTCTCCTCTTCAAACTCTGTGTAAAACTCTGGTAGAAAAGAAAAACTGGATTAAACTGTGTAACAAATATAAGTTCAATATTTTACCAACTGTTAATGCATTACGCATATTTATGTTTTTGGTGTATACACATAATATTCAGAAAAACAGGGAAAAAACCCCTAAACTTAAAAATCCTTGTCTGCATTTATGAGGGTCAAAAGCATCCAGGTGTGATTTGAAGACTGAATCAGAGAGTATGCAGCACACAGTTTCTGCGGCGTTTTCCTGCCCCCTCTGCTAACTTCTTTTGATCTCTGGGGGTTTAATCAGGCTTTCCAGAGACAGCCAGCACACCAGGGAGGGGGCGCTTTGCCAAGGAAACTCTGAGATATGACCTGGCAGGGTGGGAGGACAGGGATTTATTTGCAGTCTGTTTTGTTACTAACCTGACTGGACCTGGTACTTAACCTCTTAGTCTGTACTTCTGCTTTCCAAACAATGAAATGTCACTGCCAGGACTTGGGGTTTCCTATCAGTCAAGGTGGCAAAGTCTTCTGGGAATGACATTTACCTCTGCGGGCCTCACACCCCATGATCTCGGACAAATGAGAATCGGGCTCTCACCTGGCCCGTGTGGTTACCCTCTGCACATGCCCTGTGTTCACACCACAAACCACCCCTGTGATTGAAGGAAACACTCGGACCTGAGAGGCACAGCAGAACAAGTGCGTTACTACCTGTTTGTTGTAAATGTTGGCTGCAATCCGTTTCCGTAACACTAACTCCATAGCAGCCGGGTGACTGAGCTGGACGGTGGTCTTCACGATCAGGTAGATCCTTTCGTTCTGCGGTGTGACCCTGTTCAGGTGAACAGAATCGTGTACTGAGGAGTCCCAAGAGGCTGTGGCTGAAACCTGGGAGTGAGGGAAAGATGGGGAGATGGACAGAAATCCAACTCGACCTAATCAAACAGACTTCTTTCCTCACCTATTCTGAACAACACCACAAATGGCCATTTTCTGAAGTCCCCACTTCTCACCCCAAAGCAGCTTACCAGGAAGATAGGTCCCCCTGGCTGAGGGCTAATCAGAGGCCCCCTAACAGAGCCGGGTTTAAATTACCTCATCATCGCTGTGCTTTATGATGGGCAGGTAGAAGAACTGGCTGCCGTGCTCCTTGGGCAGGATGGAGTTCACACCTGACGCATGGGGACCCACGAGCTGCTCATTGGCACTGAGGTCATCCGCTAACCAAGTTCAAGTTCAAGGCACAGGATAAAAAGGAAAGGGAAAGACAGTTTTTAAGCAATCACCCAAAATTCAAAAACATACCTGTGTGTGTGTGTGTTCATGTGTGTGCGTGTGTGTTTTGAGGTGCTGGAGATTGAACCCAGGGTTTGTGCATACTAGGCAAACATTCTACCACTGAGCTACACTCCCAGCCCCAAAATATACTTAACTACAGATAATGTTTACAGGTAACATAATTTTTTTTCTTTAATTCCTTACCCTGAAATTGAAATAGATACTCTGAAATCATAACAGCTTTAATTCCTTAAAAATACAAATCTAAGAAAAGTAGTGAAGATGGAGTGAGGCACCCCAGTCACTGGCCATCTGGCCCCTGGGTTTGGGGCAGGTTAGCCTGGGAGGCTGATGGCATCTGCTAGACCATGTGAGGATCCTTATCACATAGAAAGAGCATTTTCATGACATTTAGGTGCTTTTATATTCATTTCAAAACAACATTCTGAACTGGGGATGTGGCGGGTGCTTCTAGTTGTCTCCCAGAGCAGCGGTGCTTCTCCTTCTACCCCCAACGCCCCTGTGGAAATGTGGCTGTCTTTCTGCAGGTCATCTCTGTGGTTTGGAAAAGCCTGCTTTCTGTTTGTTCCAGCTTTCAGCAGCAACACAGAAGCCCTTAGGATGCAGTTACCTGCTGACTTCTCCAGGAGATTAAAAAAAAAAAATAAAAGCAACTGACCTAGGTCTTCTGTTGCAAATTGCTTAATTATCAAGAAATTATTTTGCGAGCTGAAGGCTGATTTTAATTTGAAACAGGTGCTTAGGTCGTGGTATTTGTGAATTCTTTGCCTTTTGTTCTGACAAGACTAAATAAATGGCAAGCATGGATGACTTAGGGTTTTTCCAAAATATCTTCCAGTTTTAGCCCCAATAATGATAAGCACACACAAGACTCCAGCAGCAAATTTCAAATATTTGTTGTAAATTTGAAAAGAAAAAGAAGTTAAAAGTTACATATATCTCAACATCCTGGTTCATCTTATACAGATTCACAGGACAGAAACACAAGTCCAGTTTTGTGGTTAAACCTTTGATGTGATAAAGCAGCATAATCAACATGGAAATCGATTTCTTATCTGAATAAACCCTCAGTTTCTTTACAAATACACATTTTTATAAGTGTAAATTCACATTTTTGGATGAAAGGAGAGATTTTTCTCCTGGAGAAGGAAACTGTTGCTGACTTTCTCAAAAGTTTTGGGACATATGCTGTTTTTAAGTATTTTCATTCTTCTACGAAAGGACCAGAGTATGCAGCCGCTGACCCTGTGAATGCACACTTGCATTTGGTGGAAAGAATGGTAAAAGCAAACAACATGGTCTGAGCCCATGGAATCCTGTTCACCTCCCTAAGATGAGAAGTGGCTGTATTACAGTCTTATTAATTTTTAAAAAATTTAATTTGTTCTAATTAATTGCACATGACAGTACAATGCATTTATGCATTTTGATATGTCATACATAAATGCAATAGAATTTCTCATTTTTCTGATGGTCCATGTTGTAGGACCACATTGGTCATGCAGTCATAAATGTAGATGAGGTAGTAGAGTGAAACAGACATTTTTCATCTTTTTTGTGGAGCCATATAGCACATAAGACTGCTCTCCATGTGGCCAAGGCTGAAAGAAAAGTAGCATGAGTGGTTTTGAAGTTAAGAAGATGTGATGGAGGATTGGGGTTGTAGCTTGGTGGTAGAGCGCTTGCCTAGCACATGTGAAGCACAGGGTTTGATCCCTAGCACCCCATAATATATATAAATAGAAGTATCGTGTCCACCCACAACTAAAAAAATAAATAAAAAGATGTGATGGATCCTATAGTATAATCTGCCTTCAACTTAAACAAGAAGTTTCCATATAACTCCTTTCTCCTAAGAAAAACAAAATGTATTATGTAGCATCATTGACTTTTTTTGGAATTTTACATTACATATTTCCATTTTCTATAAAATCATAAATAATTCCCTTTCTTCAACCCAGATGGGTACTTGGATTTATTTATCTAGTGACAGGAATAATGCTAAGTTAAAAAGCTGGGACTCAGGTAACTCTCCCCTGGGACCTAGACTTTCTTATTAGCAAATGGGTCTTTCTCAGAAGGAATCCTATAGATTTCAAAGAAATTCAGGATCTGAAAAAAACCTCAAATAAGAAAAATGGTTCCCCAAAATAAAAATACAACCGTAAGAGGGCTGGTGTACAGCACAGTGGTAGAGTGCTTACGGAGCTTATGAGAGGCTGAGGTCCTGGGTTCAATCCCCTGCTCCAGGAGGAGAACCTACTGCGGGAGCCTGAGAGTCCTCCGTCAGATAGAGTGGACACGTTCTACCTGTATCTTAGGACAAGTGGCCTCACTAAATGCACCTTGGGATTTTGCTACAATCTTGATGCCAATTCTTCCTGTAACCTAAGGTGAGGTGTGTTGCCCTACTTACATAACATACTAAACTAGAGACTTTAACAGTTAAATGATCAACTCAAAATCACAGTCTTGAGCACTTGGAAAAAATATAAAGATCATCTTCTTCTCATGCTCTACCAATGTGAGATTAACCCTTCAAAAACATCTCTAAGTGGTTATCCAGCTGCTGCTTGCACGCCTCCAGGAACAGGGAACTCAACACTGCACCAGGCTCATGTCCTACTTCTCCGCCTCTAAAAACTTCTTCACTCAGTGAGCCTACTTCAACCTCCCTATGGCTTTTCCACGCACCCATTACTGAACACAGTTTTTCAGAATGTTTTAAGGAGCCATAGGCTTCTGAGAAAGGACCTGCAAGGAACCTGACCATCCTTAAATTTGGAAAACCTGCTTTTATATTCTATGCATGGGGGTCCATGTAAGACTTCATCTGGAAAAGGCTTTTATTCCTAAAACGCACTGAAAACCATTGTCCAGATTTGCCCAGATTCTGTTTAATTTTCATGCTAAAGAATAATTCTTTTTTAAATTTTTATTTTTTTCATACACTTATATAGGGTAATAATGTCTGTCTCATTCTACTGTCCTTCCCATCCCCACTGTCCAAAGAATAATTCTTAATGCAAGGTTGCAGTATGATCATTTCTGGCATCAGAACTACTGGGGGTAAGAGGCAAAGGGCATTAGCTAGAAATGTAGATTTCTAGGTTCTTGCTGAGCATAAAGAGTCAGAAACTCCAGGGTTGATTACTTTCCCAAGTAATATCTACATTTTGGAACAACTGCTTTAATGTTCCTGTACATAATTCTCAATATACCTAAATGGGATATGTGTGTGTGTGTGTGTGTGTGTGTGTGTGTGTGTGTGTGTGTTGCTGGGGATTAAACCCAGGGCTTCATGCATGCAAGGCAAGCACTTTACTACTGAGCTACATCTCCAGCCCTATCTGTTCTCATTTTTTAATTAAATATTTATATCTCTCCTTCAGTGATACTACCTGTCAAGTTTATATGTTTGAATGAACCAAAATGTCATCTAGACCTGGCATATGAGCAATTATAAAAGTGATTTACAGATCAAAGTAATGTGAGTCTGAATACATGACAAATATTAATTAAATACGGTGGCTCCTGGAACTTACCATTCAAATCAAGGAAGAGAACTGGTATGTGGGTTTCCATTCCAGAAGGTGGAATCCTAAATTTAATAACAAAATTGAACAATAAAGTACGTGTCTGCTATCTTGCTAGATTATAAAACAGGGTCACAGAAGCAGAAGAGAAGCCCTATGGAGAGGCAGGTTCTGTTGATGACCTGGTTTTGCTCCGCATGGCCTCCCTATGACACCAATCACGGCGACTACAGGATTTAGATTCAGGAGCTACCAGATATGCTGTGAGTTAAATGCAACTAATTGAAGCAAAGGTTATTTGAAGACTTTCTAAAACTAATTCTAGTAATAGGGACAAGGAACAGGGTGTTGCTCTTGGTAATGGGATGGATCCGAGCCCAGAGGAGGTGAACGAAAGGGAGAACAGTTAAAAAGCTTGGAGGAGAATGCCAGATGTTTGAAGGAGGTGGCCTTGTGTGCGTGACACTGCCTAGCAGCTGCTGAGACACCTTGGAGGTCCCCTAAACCAACAGCCCACAGCTTGCACCGCCTCTCCTAGGACCACATTTTGCAAACACTCGGGACTATGCGAAGTTTGAAAACATGTCAAATGAGTGAGACTGTGCTAAGGTGGAGGACTGTCTAGAGGGGTCTCTGAGAAACAGAGTAAGGTCAGGAAGGAGCTGCCTGGCCCTAAGTGACCAGCAGAGGCTGCATGGTACAGGATCCCAGCATGAGGGCAGGACCTGAGGAAAGACACTGGTCACAAGTGACACACTTGCAGACTCAGGTTCTCCACGCGAACAACCCGTGAACCTGGCTACCCTTCCACTTATCCACAGACACGCAAATAACATCACTAGTGTTGCTAAGTCTGTCCAAATTAAATGACCTGAGCATGCACATTCTGCGTTCAAAGGGAATCTGTTTTCTCTTAAGTATCCAGGGTATGTTTTTGTAATTAGAAAGAGAATGAGAGTAAGAAGCACCCCTACCACTTACGGCAGGGTGCTACACTGTTTTACATACGCTGTAATCTGCAAGGCTGTATTAAAATAAGCACGGTGTTTAAGGTGCCTTCTCCAAGAATAATCAGACACACACAGAAGAGTTAAACTGGGAACTAAATCCCAATCTCTTTCACTCCAGACTTAAGACATCAGGCTGTTTCTCAGGAGCATACCTAACATCGCTTACCAATCAACTGATTGATGGATTATGTGGGCTTCAGTGCTTACTCTTTGCTAGTTACCAAATTAAGCATGTACTAGGGCAAATAAGGAGAAACAGGGCTGTGGATGTAGCTCAGTGGCAGAGAAGCATGCACCAGGCCCTAGGTTCAATCCTCAGCACCCCTAAAACCAAACCAAACAAAAACAACAAACAAAAAGAGAAAATCTGGGGACAGCGGCACACTCCTATAATCCCAGCCAGTGACTCGGAGAGGCAGAGGCAGGAGGGTCACAAGTTTGGGGTCAGCCTGAGCAACTTAGCAAGACCCTGTCTCAAAAATAAAATTTACAAAATGGGCCAGGGATAGAGCTCAGTGGTAAAGTGCCCCATTCAATTCCCAGCACTATCAAAAATAAAAAAATTAAAATAAATTAATAAAAATCTGCCCCCTACACTCTGGAAATATCCTTTTTAGCCAAAATGAAAGGATTTCTGGAGATCAGGAAACAGTGTCCAAGTTGCTTTTCCAGAGGAATGCGGGATTCCTGGGAGGGTCTCAGTGCTCTGGCTCCCTTGCTGGGAAGTTGGCTGCAGAGGGAGGGGAGAAAGAAGGGAGCACTGGGGTTGGGTGGCCCTTCCCTGACAGCTCAGTTCCCTGGCATTCACGGTGACAATCCTAGAAAGCCACGGGCATGGCTGTTGCCACAGGCAGTTCACACCCACCCCCCGGGCACAGAAGGAAGTGGGGCCTCACCAGTCAGCCGGTGCCCCGGGGATCCCACTGCCAGGGGCGGGCACCAGCACGGCATTCCTTTCCTCCGTCAGCCCCACCCACTGCTCCACCAGCCGGGCTTCCCGCTCCACGTCATCCTCTGTCTTGTCTGCAGAACAAAATGAAGGGGTGGGTGCCAAGGGGAGGGAAGAACAATGTCTGCATTTAAGATGGATTTGCACTCAGTGACATCCACAAGGCTTACACATCACCAGGTTCCAAAAAAGAATTTGAGGCTTTGAAGGTCAAGCATGGGCATCCACGCTAGGAGAGGCTAGACCAGCCTGGGGTACCTCCACATGCCAGGAAAAGTAGAAAGCACACCGGAAATTAAGTTCCTGGCTCTGAAATATGGGAAATTATTCAACAGACAAGTCTTAGCTTTCTAATCTGTCAAACAGTGATAACTCAAGTCAGCGACTTCATACCCTTGCTGGAATGATCAAATGAAATAACAGATGTGACATATAAAGCTAGATGTCATTTTTTAAAGATAGACGATTTAAGAACATTATAAATTATACTCTGTAACACCTTTTTTTTGTGTGTGTGTGTGTGTACCAGGGATTGGCTTGAACCCAGATTACTTAACCACTGAGCCACATCTTCAGCCCCTTTTATTTTTTATTTCGAGACAGGATCTTGCCAAGTTGCTCAGGGCCATCCATGCTAAGTTGCTGAAGGTAAAACCTTTTCCTTTTCCTTCATGCCTATTTTGAAAGGGATTTTCTTTGCTCTACTTTGGAATGCTCTTACCCATCATTCAATTCTGGGGCAGCCCAGGGGTAGTCAAAGTGAGTTCTCATTGGCAGGCTGAGCACATTCACCACCCGAGACCACATGCTGAGCCAAGCTCTCCTGAGAGAGAACTTTTGCTAACTTCTGTATGAAAGGGATTAACGTTCAAGATGTGCTTGTTGGTGCAGAGTCAACCTCAATAAGACCATGAAGTCAGGATGAGAGACTGAGGATTTTAAGAGCATATTTCTACTCCAGAATCCAAGTGGTGCTGCCAGCAAAAGCAAGATGCAGCCTTGGGGCAGGGTGCAGGGGACACCCTGAATCAGCCAAGGGCCAGGCGAAGGCCCACCAGGAGCCCAGTGCCAACCACCATGGTCTCAGAACCATCCAGCTGCTGCAAACCCTTGGCTCTGGCGCCTGGTACACCTCATACTGATGTACTGGTATCCACTGCATCTCTGTTCATCAGAATCAAATGTGAGGGCTGGGGTTGTGGCTCAGTGATAGAGCGTGTGCCTGAAGTGAGGCACTGGGTTCAATTCTCAGCACCGCATGAAAATAAATAAAATAAAGGTCCACTGACAACTAAAAACAAAACAAAACAAAATGTGAGTTTGACCTTTAATGTGACAATTTTATGACAGAACTCAGAGATTGATGAAAATGTATTACTTTCAAATTCAGAGACTTGGGCTAGGGATCTAGCTCAGTTGGTAGAGTGCTTGCCTCATAAGCACAAGGCCCTGGGTTCAGTCCCCAGCACCACCCAAAAAAAAAAAAAAAAAAAAAAAATCAGAGACTTTGTAAACCAACAACATAGATTCACTAATATCTGTATATCTCTTTCAAGTTCAAGAAACAAAGATACTTCTGTCCAACCAAAGGAAGAACACAACCTACTTTCATTGTGAAGAAGTGCAGAAGCTCCTCCTGGGAGTTAATCTCACGTACCTTTCTTATTGCTGACTTTTTTAATCTGCTCATCTAAGTATTCTCGTCGTTTGATGAGTGCATCGGACCACCGCTCTCGGACACAGTTTAAGTCTTCCTCCTGAGAAGACAGAGGGAAAGGATCTACTATACAGTGAACAGACCACTATTTCTGTCTTTTTGAAAAGATGTTCAAATTGATCAGGAAACTTTTCATTAAGAAAAGGTCATTGAACATCGCTGGATGATTAATATGCAAGAAAGCAAAGAGGCCTCAGTAACATCACATGCGGATCAAGATGTCGGTATGCAGAATTCAGAGCTCTGCATCTCCAAGAGGATAATTATATTAAAAGCAAGATAAGCTCAGACTATACCAGCTATTGAATGATTTTTACATTGTGTGTATGTGTGCATTTAAATGGCAGCTATTCATTGACAGATGTCCAATTTAAAGCAGAAGGACACCATGAACAGAGCTCAAATCACATAACACCAAGTGGAATGGAAAATGTCAGGCATTTTTATAGCTCATAGTTCCATGATCTGATAACATTTATTTTCTGAAATGCAAACAGGTCAGCCGGGAACCTTTAGAACTTGCTGCACAGATCGCATGTCCAACCTCCACCATGAGCCTAACCAAGATTCTCCCATGCAAAAACCCAACATGCATTCAGCCATGCTTGAAGAAATCCCCGAAGCAGCTCTTGGCTTTCACGGTGAACAACTCGGCAGGAAGCGCGAAAAAGCCACAAGACGTTAGTCAATGGCACTGCTGACCTCCAAGGGGATCCTGACATCCCCCCTAAAGTTTGCTCTGCCTTTTGTCTTTCTTTATAAAATTAAGAGTGGGGAAAGGAAATCCATCAATTCTACTTTAAATGCTGTTGGACTGGCCTGTTTTAACGTGACTTAAGCTATTACATTAGGAGGAGAGACCTGGGGTCTCTGAAGCTTTCCCCACAGTGCACCTGTCATTTACATACAGGAAGGCACAGGGGATAAACCACCTTTAACTTGAGCGGAAAAGTACAAGGACTGGGAACCAAAGCCAGAGGCCTTCATCACGGTGTGCTACTTTGATCATGACTACACTACTCCACATTTCTGATATCGGGCCAGTCAGTGCTTGTTTTGCATTTGAATATTTTTTTCCTGCATTTCCAACAAGAAAAGGCTGAGATTTCAATCCTATAGGTGTGGAAAAACTAAGCTTGGCCCTAACATGAGGAGAAAATTGGCTAAACAAAACAAAGTTAAGTGCATAAATGTTTCCAATTTTTCTAACCAGTAGAAATCTTTAAACGTAAAGGGGCTTATTGAAAAATACTAGGTTCTTGGATGTGAGAAGCAAAGTGCAGTTCAAATAGGAAAAACTAGACTAGGGATGATAACTGCAATTTTTAAGATAACTGATTTTCATGACAGTGATGATGATCTTGCTTAGCAAGGCTTTATAAGCTAGTGATTCCAGATGGCAGAGCACAAAATGCAGGATCGGGTTTCCAATTTTGAATCAACAGGGAAAACAACAGAAACAGCATCGTATCCCTGATTACATGTAAAGCATATCAAAAGCAAGTGAAAAACTGCATATTCTGGCTTCCTGGCCCTCCGTCCTCCTCCCTGGCCTCTACTTTGCAAATGCCGGCAATTAGCAATAGCTGTGCCCCATGCCACAGGATGGACAGCAGTAGCAATACCTGATAACTATCCATATCATCACCATCCTCATCATCTCTCTGGTAGGAAAAAAATAAACACAAAGGACATGCATTTTGTTTCTCAAACAGCACACAGGGAAAATAATTCTCAAAGCTTAACATACACATTATAATGGACAGTTCACACAACATCTACACAACAAAACATTTCACTGGATTTCAAGAAGGGTTAATGGATTTAATTTACTTGTCTATAATTCGAAGGATTATTTCCCCCTGCATCCCTCCTGGGGATGGAACCCAGGTCCTCACACATGCTAGGCAAGCACTGAGCTACATCCCCAGTCCTTGTTAAAAATTTCAAACAGATTCTTCCTAAATTGCCCAGGCTGGCCTCCAAATTGCAATCCTCCCACCTCAGCCTCCCAGGTAATTGGGATTACAGGCATGTGCTATCACACCTGGCTTCTAAAGAATTTTTAAAATATTGAAGGCAGTTATTTAGAAACAGAAGTCTCTCCAATGGAGATAGAAGTGAACATCATTGCTCCAGGCCTTGTAGGGATGGACCTCAGTTATGGGTAGGCTAACTGAGACCTCGGGTGGGGTAAGACAGAATTGCAAATCCACGAGGGACTGGAGAGATTCTTTGGCCCGCTCTTGGTTTTGATCAGGAAGAAACTGAGGCCCTGTAAGATGAGATGAATCCATCCAGGGTGGTCAGGACTGGAAGCTGGTCCTTCTGCCTCCAACCTCAGTGGTCTTTCCTGTGCCCACCACTTGCATGGTGAAAACAAAGTACAATGGTGCAAACAAAGGTTTGTTTTGTTTTGGTGCTGTGCACTGAACCCAGGGACACTTTACAGTTGAGCTACATCCCCAGCCCTTCTTTATTTTTTATTTTGAGACAGGGGTCTTGCTAAATTGCTGAGGCTGGCCTTGAACTTGAGATCCTCCTGCCTCAGCCTCCCAAGCAGCTGGGATGACAGTGTCCACCACCATGCCCAGCAATAAAGGAGTTTTGATTAAGACAATTTTCCTTAGAAACAAGGTCATAAAAACCCACCATTTATGACTAAATGCTTTTTATTCATAGAAGAGAGACATTAACCTAAAGGAGTTTTTAAAAAGTTAAAATTACATTCACATCTATGCTTCAAAATACACTTTTTTTTTTTTAAGTCTAGTAACCATCACTACCAGTTATATGACTATCTTATTAAAGGTAAGCCTAATTTTGGAATAATTTATCTTGAACTAATGCCCCTATTTGTGTGTGTGTGTGTGTGTGTGTGTGTGTGTGTGATGTTGGGGATCGAACCCAGGGCCCTGCACACGTTAGACAAGGACTCCACCTTGGGGCCACATCCCAGTCCTTCCTATCTATCTATCTATCTATCTATCTATCTATCTATCTATCTATCATCTATTTATTTTGGAACCAGAGATTGAACTCAGGGACACTTGGCCACTGAGCCATATCCCCAGCCCTATTTTGTATTTTATTTAGAGACAGGGTCTCACTGAGTTGCTTAGGGCCTTGCTAAGTTGCTGAGGCTGGCTTTGAACTCACGATCCTCCTGACTCAGCCTCCCTAGTTGCTTGGATTATAGGCGTGCACCACCACGCCCGGCTTTCCAGTCCTTTTTAAAATGCCCAGGATGACCTTGAGCTTGCAATCCTTGGGCCCTAGCCTCCTGAGTCAATGGGGTGACAGGAGTGCTCCCCCACGCTTGGGCTAATGCTCCCTGTTAATGTAAGAGACTGAGCAGCTCAAACGTGTCATTGATGAGGAAGCTAAGGAGGGACCTCCCTCACCTGAAAACAGGCCTTTCCTAAGGGGACACCACTGCAAAAGGTGCATGCTCTGCACTGCCTTCCAGCTACTGATCAAAATTCTGAAGGACAGTGTCAGCAACAAGAGTTAGTAGCCAGGACCTTGGGCATGGTAGCAAAGGGGAAAAGAGCCTTTAAAGTCGCTACAGTTTGGCTGGGTGACTCGGGAGGCTGAGTTGGGAAGATCACAAGTTCAAGGTCAGTCTCAGCAACTTAGTGAGGCACTAAGCAACTTCAAAATAAAAATCAAAAAGGGCTGGGGATATGGCTCAGTGGTTAAGCACCCCTGGTTTCAATTCCTGGTGCCAAACAAACAAAAAATAAAAAGGAGTGAGGATGTTGCTCAGTGGTTAAACACCCCTGGGTTCAATCCCCAGCTGGTACCAAAACACTTTTAAAAACCAGTCAGAGCCGGGCGTGGTGGCGCACGCCTGTAATCCAAGTGACTTGGGAGGCTGAGTCAGGAGGATCGCGAGTTCAAAGCCAGCCTCAGCAACTTAGCGAGGCCCTAAGCAACTCAGTGAGACCCTGTCTCTAAATAAAAAATACAAAATAGGGCTGGGGATGTGGCTCAGTGGCCGAGTGTCCCTGAGTTCAATCCCTGGTTCCAAAAAATAAAAAAATAAAAAATAAAAAATAAATTAAAAAAATAAAAACCAGTCAGTGTGAATTTGTATGGCTGGTGCTGTGCTTTTTGTGTAGTGCTGGGAACAAACCCAGGGCCTCAGACAGGCTAGGCGTGGTGTGGTATTCTTCAAGAGAACAGAGTACTGAGAAAAGGCTAATATTTTAGAGTTCACATTTTGACAAAAAAATCAGTTTTAATTCAAGAGATTAAGCCATTTTTTAAAAGGCAAATAATCCATCCTTACAATTTCCCTGAAATGGGAACACTTAGTCAGTTGATGACCCACATTTTGTAAGGTCACAGTGTAAGACGCTCAAACTTGATGTTTCATCTAATATCTGAGATTTATTAAGCCACAAGGTTTTATTGCAGAAATAGACCTCAGAGAATTTATCTTCTGCACCATTTTGGACAAGGGAAAAAAACAGGAGAGAGAGAGAGAGAGGAAAAAACCCCAAAAAACCCCAAAACTAAAAGTTTTAAACTGGCCAGCAAGGCAATCACTTCACCAGAGTGGGACCAGACGGAGAGCCAGGTCTCCTGACTCCAGAGTCTCCTGGTCACTTCCTACCAAGCCTTGCAGCAGCCCCAGAAGTTGAAGACCCAGGGAGGGACTGAATTGGGATGAGGCTCATAGAACCCAATTCCCGTTCACAGGAGGAGCGGACGGTGGGGGAGAAGCCATCCCCAACAGAAAAGAGCTGGTGCTCGGCTCTTCCTTCACTCTGGAAGAAGCATTCGGGGGCCCAGAACTGGAAGGAACTTTGGCTTCAAAGTGGGAAGGCAGGGGTCTGGTGATGCCATCCCTTCTCAGAGCCCGACAGTCTGTGCACTGATTTTTAGCTTTCAGAAAAACCTGTCTAAATGCCAACAGGGTCTGAGATGGGGCACAAACCATTCGCAGACTGGCAGGGCTTACGCTCAGGGTCCACAGACAGACAATGGAGAAGGGAAGCGGATTACAGTCATCCCCTGGTCCCCAGCTCCTACCTGGTGGCAATCCTGAGCATGGGGAAACACACACGCCCTCTCTCAGGCCCTGCAGGGGCAAGTTCCTAACTTTAAAGCTCATTCTGGAGGCGACAGAAGAGGTCTGACTGGCAATAGGAAGATCAAGTCTTTCAAGTTTTCATTATTTTTAATTTTTGAAAAAGAGCATAAGGTTTGGGATATGGAGATTTAATGGTTGTGAGGACTGCTTTATGATTTTAAAAAACAGGAGTGATGCTTTCAAGAGAACCAGTTCATTATGAGCGTGTTTATGTAAAGTTACTATTAATTAACAGGAAGCAAACACGTATTTTAAATCTAGGGAAAAGGCAACGGATGGAAAGGTGAATGGGGGAGGGTAAGAGGTTCAGGTGAGCTCCATCCGATTCCCAAGCAGGCCCCGTCAGAGATCCTCAGCTTCCTTACTTCTGCACAATCCAATTCCTTCGCCCCAGTGCGGGGGTCCAACCCGCGTTCCCGCGAGGCAAGCACTCCACCACTGGGCGGTACCCCCTACCCCTCACCTCTGTTCAATTCCACTTCCAATCCGCGAGGCTTACCTGGTAACTGTCTAGCCCTCTCTGGAGTTTGGTGGACCTGGCGGTCACACAGCCAATGGACACTGACAAGATGGCTTCGACCATGAGCGGCAGCGTCCCCGAATGCTGTACCGGTTTGACGGTGACTTGCACTCTGCGGGAATGACCCTGCGGAGGTGTGGTAATGGTGGGAGAAGACAGGTGTCAGGAATGGGGACGGGAGACACAGGGGCAGGAATAAGGGAAGGGAAGTGTTAGGAAACGGAGATACAAATAATTAGAAAATTCCCAGAGTGGAAACGCAGAACAGACAGCACGCCGAGTACCTGTCTGAGCTGGAAGACGCCCCCCGTGTTGACATCCTTAGCCTGGTGCAGCTCCACAGCGGCATACTCCCCTAGCTCATTCAGTTCTAGTATGGAGATCCACATCTCGATTCTTCGAGTCACTTCGTTCCACCTGCAAAACCACCCCACAGAAACAGCATCACCATCCAGTGGCGCCGTCAGGAACAGGAGCAAGCCACCAGCCACTGTGCATCTCCACGTGCTGGGCACCATGCCCTGGACATCACCTAGGTGATCTTCTTATTGACTCCTCAAACAACCCTGAGGCATGGCTTGTATTTATGGAGACAGAACTTACCTTCGGTGACAAGCCCAGATCTCAGCGGAGAGTTTGAAGATTTTGGACAAAGGCACACATCTGTGGACCCCCTCCCACCACTGCCTCGGAAAGTTTGCTCACCTCCCTCCCCATCAACACCTCCCCCTGCTTGCAGCAGGTGGGCCCCCTCCCAGGTGAGTTCTTCCCCGGTTCCAGAACTGCATATAAATGGGATCACACCATATGGACTCTTCTGGGCTGGATTCTCTCCTTTCATATAATGATTTTGAGTTCCACCCAAAGTTCCACCCAACAGTTCTTTTTTAATGCTGAGTAAGATTCCATTGTATTTGTTTATCTATTCACCCACTGAAGGACATCTGGGTTGTCTGTAATTTGGGGATACTACAGACGAAGCTGAAATGAACATTTGTATACACCTCTGTTTGTGGACTTAAGTCTTCATTTCTCTTGGATAAATACCTAGGGGTGAGATTGTTGTGTCATAGAAGAAATTGCCAGTTTTCTTCCAGATGGTTGCTTACCTATTAATTTTCATAGTGATATTTTCCCCCTCCTCCCCCAGGGGCACTCAACCACTGAGCCACATCCCCAGTCCTATTTTGTATTTTATTTAGAGACAGAGTCTCACCGAGTTGCTTAGCACCTCGCCTTTGCTGAGGTTGGCTTGGAACTTGCGATCTTCCTGCCTCAGCCTTCTGAGCTGCTGGGATTACAGGCATGTGCCACTACATCTGGCTCACAGTGGTATCTTTTGATGGGCACAGCTTTTTAATTTTGATTAGGTACACTGTAAAGAATTTTTTCTTGTCTGATTAGCATTTTCTGTAGCCTCTCTGAGAAATCTATGAGCAACTCAAAATTAAGATATCCTCCTTTCTTCCATCAGCTTTATAGTTTTAGCTTTTGCATTTAAAGCTAGGATCCATCTCAAATTAATTTTTGTGCATTTAAAGCTAGGACCCATCCCAAATTAATTTCTGCGTACAACGTGAAGCAAAATCTAGGTTGATTCTTTTCCGTGTGGCTGTGCAGTTGTTGAAATCTCATCTGTTGAAATAACTACATTCCCACTGTACTTCTCTAGTGCCTGGTTGCTCCTTCGATTATCCTCATTTCACGGAGGAAGCAGGCACAGAGAGGATGAGTGACTTGTCCAGGGTGACAAATGCAGCCCCAGCAGTAAAAGTCTGGATTCTCACTCACTGTGGAACTGACCCCGTGCCTCCTGCTCACAGCCAGTACGCACCTGTCATGCAACGTTCTGGTCTTAGCGTGGAGAGAGTCCACTTCCCAGATGGAGCTGCCGTTCCCAGCACACCGGTGGCCCCAGACTTCAATTGCCAGTGCTCCATCTGATATGAACTCGAGGAACTCCTCGGTGACATTCACCACATAGTCCTGGGTGGTGGGAGAGCACGACAGGAGCCATGTGTAAGCAGAATGCGAAATCCTTGAGCATCCAACTGCACACTGATTCATGCTAGAGGATTTTAGCCTGATTTCAACCTTAGACCCATCCCTTCTATTTTAAGGGAAAATGATAGAGAACCACAGAAAACTGGATCTGGAAGGAAACTGTGAGGCAATTTAATTCAACCGCTTTCTTTTCTAAGTGAGGAAACTGAAGAGAAGAGCTTATCCAAAGTCATAGTGCCAGCTGATTTCTGCAGAGCTCAATCTGCATTCTCTTCCTGGTGCACACTCGGTTCTGCTGGGCCACTCTGACTTCCAGCTGGCACAGACTAATTCAAAGGCTCGGTCCTCACCGTGCTTGGGAGACTAATCATGGAATTCACCTTTCTACGGTTATCTTCGTGACTTATGTCTCTGCTCTTGCCCTTGAGCCCTGCCACCTCAGTTCCTCCTTCTAAAGCACAAACAGATGACTGTGTGGAAATGGGTACTGAATTGATGGAGAAATGTGGCAGATCACCCCAAATAATGCAGTTGGCAAAAAAACAAAGTCGATTTTCTTTCTATTAGCATCTCAGTGGAATCCCAAGTGGATACACTCAGGTGGAGTCACTCTGTGACTGTAATTTCTAGAAACAATGTGTTATATTGAGTGATGCTGCATTCTCATTTTATTTGGAGACAGACCCAGAATTTTATTTATTTATTTATTTTTAATTTTTTATTTTATTTTTTTTTTTTTGGAACCAGGGATTGAACTCAGGGACACTTGGCCACTGAGCCACATCCCCAGCCCTAGTTTGTATTTTATTTAGAGACAGGGTCTCACTGAGTTGCTAAGGGCCTCGCTAAGTTGCTGAGGCTGGCTTTGAACTCGTGATCCTCCTGACTCAGCCTCCCAAGTCACTTGGATTATAGGCATGCGCCACCGCGCCCGGCTCAACCCAGAATTTTAGAAGGAAAAGAAATGTAGGGTTACATAGTGCATCTAGGGCTCTGGAAATATTTTATATTAAAATAGTCTTTAACCAGGGTGCACTTAAATTCAAATGTTATCCTTCTAAAGAAACAGCTTTGTGGATCCGAAGAAAGAGGAGGAATATTTAAAAGAATAATCAGAGAACAAGCTGAGCATGGTGGCACACACCTATAACCCCAACTACTTGGGAGACTAAGGCAGGAGGATTGCAAGTTAGAGGCCAACCTGGGTCAACTTAGTAAGACTCTGTCTCAAAATATAAAATATATATAAAGGACTGGGGATGTAGCTTAATGGTGAAGCATCACTGGGTTCAATCTGTGGTGCAAAAGAAAAAGAATATTCAGAGAATAATAACAAAAGAATGATTAATAAAGATTTGGAGAACAGACTTGGCAAATACAGGTGAAGAAATGAAGGCTGTACTTGGAAAAAGACTTGACAATCTTTACATAGGTGAAATTTGATAGGTGGTGATATGAATGTGTCTTCCAGAAAGAGCAGGTACAATTTACAAAAGAAAGGGTCTTGAAGATCTGTCAAGGATTGTCCAGGAAAAGGAAAATTGCAAGACAACAGAGTTGATCTTTCAGAAAAGAACTGTGGGTCACCTCCTATGAAAGAAGAAGAGCGGGTAATGCCTCAAGGTCAGTCCAACTACATTCACCATGAACTCACCTGTTCCATTTTATAGTTCTTTAAAAATTCATACAGAATGCTGGGCTTAGAGTGCTACTCTGTACTCAAGAGAATGAGAAATAACTTGCACATTAAGATGCCCACAATTTTGCAGTGTTTAATGTGATCCTATTTTTGTAAAACATTTTAAAATAAGATATGTGTGCACAATGTACAGGTATGTATCTATGCCCTTTATGTGTATGCACATGTTTACCTTGCACATACGAGAGTTGTAAAGGATAGAAAATATTTTACTAAAACACATGGCAGGGTGCAGTGGCACCTGCCTGCAGTCCCAGCTACTTGCGAGGCTGAGGCAGGAGGATCTCTTGAGCCCAGAAGTTCATGGCCAGCATGGGCAACACAGTGAGACTCCAGCTCAAAAGCAAACAAACAAATAAACAAACAAAAAAGGCAAGGATAGAAAACTATCACAGGTGGTCAAATCTCTATAGAATAAGATTGCAAGTTGAAGTCTTTCAGATTTTTAAAAAATAACTAAATTATTCAAATGGGCAGAAGTTCATTTTGAAGCTAAAAAGTCCAGTAAGATGTTATGTTTGATGAAAACTCTTGTGGGGAAAACTCAGAAGTTTCAATCGGCTTTTACAACTGCTCCTAACGCCACTGCCCGCAACAGCTTGCTTTCCCTCCTTGTTTTTCTGCAGTGCTAGACACCAGATCCCAGGGACTCACACATGCAAAGCACACGCTCCACCCCTGAGTCACGCCCAGCCCTGCAGCTCACTTTGCAATGGCATTTGTACCTTACAGTGAGAGAAGGTCACTGTGTACTGGGCATCCTTGGACTGTGGTGAGGGCACATCTGGGTCCACCACGGGGGCAGCCACCGCAGACTCACACTGGTCCCAGAATGTGTACTGACAGAAGACGAAATTGGATAGGCTTAAGGGCAGCCCCGTTGCCTCCTTGATTTTTACCTGAAGAGATTAAAATATGCAAATATAACTCCCATGAAGGAAATATTAAATTACACATTATTGTCTCAGCCATCTCAAATTTAAGAGTAGGTGGAAGAAATGAAGCAGTCGACCCTTTGACATCTGAGAATATTCGACACTATTTCATTAAGGGTTCCATGTGCAATGACATCTGTGCCAGAGAGTTCTCTACCTACCCCAGGAAACTGGGCAGCAAATGCACACAGCCCTGCAAAACCCTCCTGATGACTGCGTGGCTGACACAGACGTGACCTTCACTGGGAAGACGTGATTCACTAAGCAACACTCTCTCCTCATGCAAACACACAGTGAGCCCACCGCACCTGTGGGCTTAACCAATAGGATGGAAAACGTTTTGAAAAAAACACCACGCCTGTGTTGAACACCTGTGGATTTCCTGTCATTTCCCAAACAACACAGTATAGTAGCCCCTATGCAGCATTTACGTTGTGTTACACGGTATGTGTGATCTAGAGATTGAAGCATATGAGAGGGTGTGTAGATCACATGCAAACCCCCCTCCATTGAACGTAAGGAACTGGAGCCTCTGTGGGCCGTGGTATCTGTAGTGTGTCCTGAACCAGCTCCCCATGGATAATGAGGGAGGCATTCAGGAATTGTACGCAATTGTCTTCAGAAAGTGTGCTATGCTTCTGGAGAAAGTGTTGTCCATCTGTCTTCAGACAATTTAAATGTTACTACTCTGGATGAAAAAGTCTCATAAACTTCTTGACCCTCTGTCTGTACCCGAAAGATCATTCACATGTGCCTCCTGGGCCTGCTTCTCTCACCCGGCACGTCAGCTTCTTGACCCGGTGAATGACCTCTCCACTGCTGTCCACCACCTCCAGGCTCCCGCTCTCGCTGGAGTTCTCTGAGGAGTCGTCCTCCACCACGCGCTCAGGGACAGCTCCCGTCACCCGCATCACCTCCACGTGCAGACGCCCTGCAACCTGGCCAGGGGACCCGAGCACCGTGGGGTTAGCAAGCATTCCATTGGCAATACTGATACCACTCAGAAACCCACCCTGCGACCGCCTGTGGCCACCCTGGGCCATGCCCAGCAGTGGGAGACCCACCAAGCCCAGAGCGCCTCATTCCTTGCTTCTGCAATAGTCCTGCCTTACTCTGAGCTAAATTTGCCTCCCCACAACTTGCCTTCTGGAAACCACCTCAGTCTTACCTTTTAATCTCAGGTCAACCCAGGAACCCTGGAAGGCAGCTTTCACATTGTACCTGGGACCCTCTATTTTCTGCTTGTTTATACCTTCATGCAAGCACTCATTTGCCCAAATGCTTCATGAACTTATTTATTTCAAACACCGAGGCTCAAGGGACACCAAGATAAAGATACAGGCCCTGCCATGAGGGAATTCCCAGTCCCGAGGGAAAAGACAGAGAGAAGTCAAAATCCCATAAGAGTATACAGACACAGGGTAAATATGTACAGGATCAATTTATCTCAACATTTGTTGATAAATATCCACTAAGAATTGATGGAGGCAGGAAAGGTGCTCAGCCGAGCTCACAACAGTGACCCAAACAGACGTGGCTCCTGTGCTCACCGGGCAGAGAACCCGTGTAACTCAGTCTGGGGTCCCGAGGAGGGGCGATGCCCATGTGTGAGGAAGGCCATGCAGATATGAATAAAAACGGTTCTTTTAAAGCTGTTTCCCTTATGGGCTTTACATTCTCTCATGTGGTGGTGGTTCGTGGGTAGGGGCCAGTTTAGGGTCCCTCTTAAAGCTGCTGGAACGAAACTGAACTCAAGTGCTGGGCAATGCTGAAGATCTGGGATCTCAGAGCCCTTCTCCAGCTGGACACCTCCACTGCCCAGGCCAGGCTGAATGACCACCTGGGAGGGGACCAGCGCTGTTGTCAACTTAGCAGAGAGGGTTGGTGTGAAAGGCAGCTCAGACTCAACTTCAGCACGCAACCAGCACCAAGGATCTGAGAGAAGTTGATTGATGATATTTGAAAAGTGAGATGAACAGGAAGTAGTAAGGAGGAGGAGGCAGGAAATGTGATAAATCAGCCAGAAGATAGTAGTTCCTATGTATTCTTTGATTTTTTTTTTCTTTTTTGAGAATCTAATACATTCATAATCTAATTTCAGGGGGATTCATGAAATTCATCAAAGCCCACCTCAGACCCTAACTAAAAGGCTCCTGAGCAAGGGCCTCGGTCACTGGGTTCCTTTGCCACATGAGCTATATAATTTTGGGATGCAGTGGGGTAATGGGGCGGGAATCCAGGGGTGCTCTACCACTGGGCTATATCCCAGCCCTTTTTCGTTTTCATTTTGAGACTAGTTCTCACTAAGTTACTGAGGCTGACTTCAAACCTGCCGTCCTCCTGCCTCAGACACTCGAGCAGCTGAAATTAGAGCATAAGCCACTGGGCCGGGAGACCTGTGTGTTTTTTTTCTTCCGAGTACCAGGTATTGAACCCAGGGGTGTTTAACCACTGAGCCACATCCCCAGCCCTTTTTATTTTTTATTTTGAGACAGGGTCTCTCTCAGTTGCTTAGGGCCTTGCTAAGTTCCTGGGGCTGTCTTTGAACTTGTGATCCAACTACCTCTGCCTCCCCAACCACTGGGATTATAGGCATGCGCCACCTTGCCTGGCTGAGCTGTGCATTGTTAAAAAATTATTTTTACAGAGTGCATTTTGATTCATTGTACTCAAATGGGGTACAACGTTCCAGTTCTATGGTTGTACAAGCTGCAGATTCACACCATTCGCATAATCATACAGGTACATAGGGTGATGATGTCTGTCTCATCCCACTATCTCTCCCCACGCCATTTCCCTCTGCACAATCCAATGCTTCTGAGCTGTGCATTGTTAACATGGGAAAAAGCAATGCTGGGTATTGGTCCAGAGTGGAATAGGTCGGGGGTCACTACACAGATGTGGGCAGTAGACCTGCATCCCACCAGGGAGCTGGGGTCTACTCCCCAGCACTGCTTTGGGGAGAATGGCATCTTGTTTGCAGACTGTTCTAAGAGTCACCACACAACTTGGTACTTCAAGTTTGTATGTTATGAAGGACAAGCCAGGAAGTAAGGGCATTAATAAACTGGAAATAAAAACATCAGCTGATGAAATGGGTTTAAAAAGAAAAGGTTTGAACCTGAACATTTTCCAAAATGTCTTAGGCCTACATAAAGCTACTGTATCTAAATGACTGAAATATGAGAATTTACAAAAACTTGTTATTTTGAATACTTTGGGCTTCCTAATGATCCTTCCAGGTTATATCATCCTATAAACATCATTTAGGGGCCACAAAGGAACTAAAGATATGAGATCGCCTTTTTAAAAAAATGTTTTTTATATGTTGATAGACCTTTATTTTATTCATTTAATTTTATGTGGTGCTGAGAATTGAACCCAGGGCCTCACACGTGCTAGGCAAGCGCTCTACCACTGAGCCACAACCTCAGCCCCGAGATTGCCTTTTAAAAGGGAAACTGATATGGGGCATTGAACTGAATTGTGTTTCTAAAAGATTTCCAAAAACCAAAAAACAAACCCTGCGAACCACGAATGTCCAACATTATAATGATCTTTTAAGACCATGACTTAATATTGAGAGTTTCTACTAACAACAGAGATTTGCAGAGAAAAGAGCAGGCAGATCATGACCATCTGCCCTGATTTCTTCATCTACTTCCTGACGCTATTAAAGAATTCACACCTGTATTTTGAGGTGACCTGTCCTTACCTCCCCCTGCTGGCTGATGATGGGAACTGCGTACTGCAGCTTCACGTCGCAGAACAGGCACTCCAGGAACACGTTGGCCACGCCGATCAGGTTGTGGTTCTCCTGCGCCTCGTAAAAAGGGTCCCCTCGCTTCCCGTAGAGCCTCTTGGCCTGAGCAGTAGGGAGGGCCGGCGAGCGGGTGCGCAGAAGACAAAACACCAACTCCGTATTATTTAAAAACAGCATTAGACAAAAATCATTTTTAAGGAAGCATTAATGGAAAAAAATAAGAAAAATAAGAATCATGTTCATCTCCTAAAACAGAATGAGCACATGAGACGGGCTTCCTTGCTGGGTAGCAGAATAGGATCCGCGTGGAGGATTCTCGCTGCTGCCCTCTTCCCTGTCACGCCCGCCTGCAGCTTTTCCATCCCACTCCTCTGCTTTGTCTGACGGCCTTTGCCACGTCTTCTATTACCGATGTCCAAAAAAATGGATCATGTGCACTAAAACCACTCTTCCCAGTCCACCCAGCTGAGGCCACAGACAGGGGCGCGTGCACACACGAACGCATGCGAAACCCGCGCTGGCTCCAGACACACTGACTTTCAGGACACTGACACCAGCATGTGTCACCCTGTGACTTGAAACGAGACGTCATGCTGTCCCCATCATGCTATGCTCCTGATACCACTGAAACTCTTTCAGAATCACTTTGTTTTCCTAGCGTCACAGGTGTGTGTGTGAGCGTGTGTGTGTGTGCACACGCAGGTGTGTTTCAGGTGGTGACATCATCCGAGGCCTTGGCATTCGATATAACCCAGTCTCCTTCCCGTTCTGTCCCTTACCTCAGGAACATTCTCCTTCCATTCTTGATAAAGGTCTCTCATGTCAATCAATTTATTCTCCAGCTTCTCGATGGTCCAGACTTGGGTGCTCTTTCCCTTTCTCCTCACTTGAATGGCAGGCTCACTCACTATTGCACCTCTCTGCACAAGGAAGAAAACCAGCAAAATAAACACTGTAGCTTTTTTTTTTTTATTGTTAAATCCTACACACATACACACTCATATTAAAGTACAAAGTTTGCAAAATACATAAAAAGTATACACAAAAACCATTCTCTTACTTAGGAAGTCCTGTGGTTTGTTTTCTATTTTCTATGCATATCCATGCACACCCTTTTCATTTATCTCTTTTTATTTATTTGGTACTGGGAATTGAACCCAGGGATGCTTAACCACTGAGCCACATCCCCAGCCCTTTTTATTTTTCATTTTGAGACAGATTCTCACTAAGTTGTCTAGCAACTCACTAAGTTGCTGAGGCTGGCCTTGAACTTGTGATTCCTCCTGCCTCAGCCTCCCAAGTCGCTGGGATTACAGGCATGTGCCACCATACCTGGCTACACTTTTTATTTTTATCATAACCAGGATCAAACAAAATATTTCATATTCCAATCCTCTCACCAGTTTTTATGTTGTTATTGTTTTCTTAATGTTCTTCATAAACACAATTTTTAATGGCAACATAGCAAACCACCATTTGGACTTACCACACATTTGACTGATTATTCTGTTATTGAAAATCAAGTCTATTTCAAGTTTTTGCAACTATGAAGGCCACTAAGGCAGCAACCTGGTATATGAAGGACATAAACCTACATACACTTCTAGGCCTATGGACTCAGAACTACTGGGTCAAAAAACTACAACCCAGCAAGATTGACAAGGTGCTCCCTGCCTCCCTTCCTGGATTGGAAAACGAATGGACAAAGAGCTGTTTTCTTCCCAGTTTCCCCCTGCAGGAAGAATCCTCCAAGCTGAACAGTAAGTTCTCAGTGGCTGTGGGTGGGAGGAGAGACAGCACAAACAGCTTCCCTCCCCTTAGGACTCACTCCTTTAAAGGTACTCTAAAATACAGACAGTGCCCCCACTCCAGGAGGGGACATTTATTTGCAAGGGAAAAGCAGGCATGATCACTTAGGCAGGTTTCTCTCTTTAGTCAAGTATTTAAATGAGCAACTCCTTCATCCACTAAAATCCTTCATATCCTGCATGGGGGTTCCTGGGGAGGTGCACATAGGAAGGCTTAAGAAAGAATAAACACCTTGGTTCCTACCTGTGGATTTCGGCTGACTGCTGTAGGACTTGCTTTCCTTCTTAGAGGACACCCTTACCTTTCTATTGGCACTGAGGTTGGCAGCAGGGATCTGGAGAGTCACTTGGTAATCAGTGAGTTTGCTCATTTCCTCAGCTAAGAAGTTTGCTTCCCTCACCAGGGTATTAGCCTTAACTAGCTGCTCTCGTAGTTTGGCCAGGCTTTGCCGGAAGAGTTCATCCCTGCGGGGGTCACAGAAAAGAAAATGAGCCCACCTGAAACAAAACTGCAAGCCCATTTCTAAGTCTCATTAGAAAATGGCAGAAAACTCCTTTCAGACAAAATCTTCCAACCTGTTTTACCAAGTCCCCTCTGATCCCTCCAGCCCACGGCTGGGTTACCTCCTAGGACCACAGCTGGGGGCAAAGCTGCAGTGACAGAACTAAAAACCAGGTTTTGGGGCCAGGGTAGTAGCTCAGTGGTAGAGCATTTGCTTAGCATGAGTCAGTTAGGCCCTGGGTTTAACCCACGGCAGCAAAAAAGGAAAAGTTACATTTAAAACACTCAGATTTTAAGATGAGGATTCAAAAAAAATTTTTTTTTGAATAAAGAAAACTTTCAGGAAAAAGAAATGGCTTTTGTGTGCTGCAGGCTGGCAGGGGTGGGGGTGTTGGGTTGGGAGGTGAGAGACCCGGAATCAGAAGAAGAAAGAGATTGAGGGTTTCTTCAGTTGGATAGGTCAGGCTCTGCCCCCGACTCTGCAGCAGCGGGAATTCTTTTTTCAGCTGCACACAATAGCCCTTGGTGCAGCTGAAAAAGCTTCTCTAGCAACCGGGCTGGGTCAAAGCCCCATTGCAGGCCATCAGCTCCATGTCTTTTGCCTCCACATCTGTCATAGTTAGCACTTTTCATTTACCTGCATAATTACTTGATTAAGCCGTAAGCACCCCTCCTGCAGGGGTGATGTCTTTTTTGTTTCCATTACACTTAGTTCCTGGCCAAGTGCACGGCCCAGCAGAAGACATTTAGAAATTCCCACTGCACGGAAGAAAAGCGCACTCCTGGATCTCACTTTTGAATCTGGGTTCAAAGACAACCCCGACCAGCGACAGCTCTGGGCCCCATGCACAGGCTTCTCTTTTATCCTTCACATGGCCCTGTCCTTCCTGGGAGAAGATGAGTTCAGAGTACACGATCCTGTGCTCCTTTCTTGTCCCCTTGTGGACGACACAGGAGGCACACATGACAGGGAGTGCACATCCCCAGGACTGTTTCCTGAACAGCGTCTCCATTCCCAGGCGCCCTCCTGGCTCTTGGGGTAGGCTTCGTCTCCTCTCTTTCCACTATGTTCAGGACCCTGTTGACACTTCCTCTGAAGCATCTCCTAGGCCTCTTTCTGCTTCTTCAGGCCGCTCTGCTATAGGGCAGTCTCCTGCCTCTCTCTGGCTCAAAACCTAACAGGGGCTGCTCTTCTCCCCAGGGACAAATCCCAGACACTCACTTCTGTAGGTCTCCGACAGGTCATAATAGTTTTAGATTTAACTCTCCATGCTTCTCTATAAATCACCATCTAGACTAAACAAAATAGCTCCATTGCAACCTTCCAAACACATCTTACTTTTCTCCATTGCTTTCTATCTGTTTATGCCAACTGACGCATGCCCAATGCCCTCCCACCGGGACTGGGGTGATAGCTCAGTGGGAGAGGGCATGCTTAGTATGGGGACTGAACCCAGAACCTCCAACTGCTTAAAAAGAAGAAAATAAGAGAGGAGTTGGGGAAGCAAAAGAAATGCCCTCCTCTTTTTTCTGCCTGTTCAAACTTCATGTTCCAAACCCACTTGAAATCTTGTTTTCTCCATGAAAACCTCTGCAGAAGATTCCACACGGCTGGGGTCTCATCCTCCACTAAACGACCGTCACACTTACTTTGCACTCTGCCCACTGGGTGACCGCGCACTTCCTAGCTACGTCAATAAACTTGCATGACCAAAACAATATCTCCCAGTTCCCCACCACGGGACAATATCCTTCCAGGCACTGGAAATACTTCAGCGAACAAAATGCAGAACACACTTTCCAGTGGAGAGGACAGAAAGCAAATCAATAAATAACTATAAAGCCCCTGCACTTCCTATTGTGGAATGAAACCGTTCTTCAATCTACAGCTATGATTTAATTTTGCACATTACCGTATCTTGCTCCACATCACATCCTACCCATACAGGGAAAATCCACCACATTGGAAGCTTCCTCTGCAACTCCAACCAGCTCTTAAACACACCTGATCCTCTGCCCACAACATGGACACAGGTAAGAGGCTCAGCCTCTCGCTACCAGCCACACTTCTTGACCCAGTGAAACTCGATGTAACCTAGGCTGCAGCCGCTTATCATTCTGAATGATGTTCCCCAAATACCCCAAATATCTGCTTCTCTAATCCTTCTTAAGAATTTAAGTCCCAGGGCCTCTCGCCTCTCCCTTGGGGGTGTCCCCATTTCCCTTTATTATCCCTGTTACTCTGGAGGAAAAACAATTTTTTAAGGGAAGTGAAAAAATTTAGATAATTAATTGCAAAATACTGTAATTAAAGGAAAATCTACTTTCTCTATCAGGTCCCTTTCTTGTCATCAATATTCTCCACTGAATAGAAATGGTATCAATGGGTATAATTACACCCAAACCTTCGAAAGCCCGCTGTTGCTTGGAGTAAAGCCACTAGCTCACTGTAAACGTGGGTAAGGCAGCTCTTGGGAAAGAGATACCTGGTCACCTTTGTTGTTAATTCTTCTTCTTCTTCTTTTTTTTTTTTTTTGCCGTGCTGGGGATTGAACCCAGGGCCTTGTGCTTGCAAGGTAGGCACTCTACCAACTGAGCTATATCCCCAGCCCCTGTTGTTAATTATCATAACGCAGGGCTTACCATTACCAGCAGGACTGTAGACAGAACTGGATTCACGCTCTGGCTTTTCTCCTTACTAGGTGGGTGGGATGTTAAAACTGACTGCCCAGTTTACAAGGCAGGAATAAGCCAGGCGTGGTGGCGCAGGCCTGTAGTCCCAGTGGCTCAGAAGGCTGAAGCAGGAGGATTGCAAGTTCAAGGCCAGCCTCAGCAACTTAGCGAGGCACTAAACAACTTAGCAAGACCCTCTCTCTAAATTAAAAAAAAAAAAAATGAGAAGGGCTGGGGACATGGCTCAGTGGTAAAGCGCCCTGGGTTCAATTTCTGGGACCAAAAAAAAGGCAGGAAATAGTTTCTATGCACAGCGCTGTTGGGGGTGTTAAATGAAATTAGCGCCAGGCCTGGACTATGGAACCAACACAAGGGAAGTCAGCGGCAATTACTGTCTCGCTCTGGTGGCTGTTATTATTATCATTTCTGCCACCACTACCTCCTGTGAGACTTCTGATATAATCATTTTAAAGTCTTTTGTCTTGAAAATTCACATTTAAATTTCTCTACCCTGAGGTTAAATTTAAATAAAACCAAAAATAAAAGAAATAGAAAAGGAAGAAGGTGCTGTTAAAGACTATTCCAGTGTGCTCTCTTTCAGCCCTGAGCAGCCTGGGCCTGCTTCCCTGGCCCTGCTGTTCTGAAGGTGAGGGTGGAGTCCTTCTCGGGCAGGGCTGCAGCACACACACCTGGGATTGACGTGTCTCTGAAAGGAAAAGCCACCCTCCAGGGCCACAGGTTCCTTCTTTGCAAGATTCTTCCCCCTCTGACAGGCCTCACGAGCCCCTGCAGCCTTGGCCCTGGGTCACCTGCCCAGCTCTTACCTCTCCTCTGCCCACTGGGTCACCTTCTGCTGGGCCGTCTGGCTACTGTAGGACAGGCGGTCAGGGCCGCTGCTCTGGGGCTGCCTCTCGGGGGAGAGCTGCTGACGCAGCTGCTCCAGCTCCCGCTCGTACATGAGCCGCTGCTCCTCCAGGGCACTTCTCTTCTCTTCTAGGTATTGCTTCTCCAAGACCTGGACCACATTCTGCACTGGGTCTGGTGAGCCAGGAGACAAGGCAGGTGTCTTGAGTGGTGGCCAAGACAGGATGCATGCAGCCCACCAGAGCCGCAGCCAGCAAGAACCGTCACCCCCCCGGGGCCCAGCCCCACGGTGCCCCTTCTGTGAGATGCCTAAGGACTCACAGATGAAATCCTCCCCATTTTCTTTTTAAATAGCATTTTAGAGAAATGCCTCTTAGGTAAACATTCTTCCATCCACCACCTGACTTCCTTCATGTTTGGACAGATCATCCATCTTCTCCCAGCAGGTGGGTGAGGAGATGGGCATGTGATCCTAGGACCCCTCAGAAGAACTTCGCAGACTCCTGGACAACTCCATAGATAATGGGATTTGTACAGCTCTTGATTTCTAGGCCCATTTAACTTTGACTTTGGTATGTCAAAGGTTTTATGATTTTTACCATAAACCTCATTACTCTTGAATTTCTCTAAGATCGGAGGAAACCTAAAAACCAAGGCATATGGTTGAAAGTACAGATGGAGTCTACGGTCTGGCAATTTCTCAGATGGTGATATCTAATAGGGTCATTAATTTGCAGAACTAAGAAAACCTGCACCTGCCATCTTGTTGATCCAGACCTGGAGCTCACCACCACACACCTGGTGCTCAGGGATACACACACTGATGGAGCTTGCTCAAAGTAGCCATGTGGTGACTGGCGGTGGCTGTGGTATAGGTGGGACTCCAGTCTGGTGAAATAACTGGCTAGGCAGGACATGACCCTGGCAATGACCAAGGAGCTGGGTGCGATGAGGGCGCTGACCACATGCACCAAGTCACAGACATCCCACGGGGGCAGAGTGGCCTGTGGGGACTGTGCCAGACCACCTAGGAGGAAGAGCAAGACCATCACCACCTTGGTGAGCACCTCCAGGAAGGACGTGGGAGGAAGAGGAGGCCATTTCTAGACCCGCCTGTGCATCCACACGTTGGTCTGTGTTCAGTACATTTGTTCTATATTCTCACACGTTAATCCTCGGTTCAGGTTACCAGAAAGAAGTTGGAAATGAAAGTGACTCAGGAGGGATCTCCGTATCACCTGCTCAGAGGTGGTACTGATCACCTCTGTATCTCCTGTCTGACTTTCCCTAAATACTCCATCGGGTTGTGAAATAAACATGGCAGTTATACTAATTTTCTATATTAGCATTAAGAGAAAAAGGCAACATGCTAACTTAAAAAAGGGTTAAGTAATACAAAACAGAAGGAGGTTATTTTTTAAAGTCACAAGGTACACTCAGTATGGGTGAGTTGTTTTAATAAAACACAGTGGTACTGTTAACTCTACCAGCCAATCCAAGGTAGAGGCCTTGGGCCCCGCATGCAGCCGTCTCTTGGAAGCCCTGCGGCAGGCCTACAGGTAGACTGCGTTCTGGTTTAAAGATGGGGAAACTGGGACTCACAGAGTTTAAGTAGCTACCTAACATCACAGAGCTGATGAATAAGTGAGAAAGGCAGGTGTGAACTTGACGGGGGTAACTGGCCAATGGCTGGGGTATCAGCTTGGTAAATAAATGTCTTATTCTTACCCACAATGTTTGGCTTAGAATTAGTCCTCCAATCTTTAAAAAGAAAATACTGTTCTTTCCTGACATAAAATTCTAAAATGCAGCATTTTTCAAAGAAGCAAAATAATTTCATAGAGAAATTGCCCTAGAGGGTTTTTACTAAGAGATGCCGAATATTTAACCATATTTCCAATTGTTGGTCAGTGGTCTAGAAACAGGCATGATCCCAAATGGCTGAGGCAGAGGGAGCTCCCCCGTAGGTTCCTTGCCAAGGCAGAGAGGCCAGAGATGAGGCTGTTTGAACTGTGTCAACAGTCGCCGTGACTCAGCACAACTGCTGCTCAGTGGCCACAGATCAATATGCAGAGGGGGAGGACACAGCGGCCCCCAAGTCCTCTCTCTGGGCCTCAGTGGCTCGCCTCGGAAGCCTTGAACCAGGGATGCTGGGTCTACCCCCCCGAGACTCACCACAGGCAGCCCTGGTGGAGGCCCATCAGCTGGACTTTGTTTGATCTCTGATGCCAAGACCATCTCGGAGACCCCCTTTCACAGAGGTTTGTGATACTCCCTCTCCCCAAATCCACCGGTTTGCAGCTATTCTGCATCTTTTTAAACAATCACCCTGACCAACAAGGCAATCTGCCTCTATGGGATGGCCCAGAACAGAAGCCAAAGGTCATCTGGCCTGTGCTCTAAAGACTGGATCAAATATAGAAGGTTACCAGTTTGTGTTTTCCTGTCCCTTTAGTCCCTTTTACTTTTCTTTGTGATGCTGGGGTTGTCAGCGCACGCCCACGCGTGCTGGGCAAGCACTCTCCCCCTGGGCCCACGCAGCTCCTCTTTAAATGAGCTGTCTTAAAATTCAGCCACCCTGGTGCCTCAGGTCAAGACACCGAAGAGCTAGGTCTTATAGGAAGAGAGAAAGGACCACAGGGTTTGGGGGGCACAGCGCCATCTCTTCTTCACTCTTTATGCTTTTCCCTGGTAGGTAATCCCAAAGTGATCTCAGACCAGTCAATCCTGCAGAGAATGGAAGAGAGGATGATGGCGGCAGTGGTGTTGGTGGAAGGGTATTTGTGTACAAAATAATATTAGAATTAACCTGCACTCACATGGCCAGAGCACTGGATGGGAAGGGAGTAATCCTCATGGAAAAGAGAAACCTTTGCATCCTGGGTGGAATGACCTTTGCCAACCCCTCAAAGGGTCTTTACTTTTGAGCTAGCTAGAAATTGGGAAAAGAGATGAGTGTTTAATTCCTATTTAGAACCCTTGGGAAGAAGCCACCGTTGTTGGATATTAGGTTTTGCTTTTACTTTAAATTCTAGCAGACTGGGTTTGAGATCAGTGTTGACTCTGAGACTTAGATGCATTATCCTCATGTATGACTGGGACAATGGAGGTGAGCATACAGCTGGAAGCACTGCAGCCCGGCCTGTTGTGCTCCTGATGATAAGGCCACCAGTGACAGCAGCAATACCTGTCACCCTTGTCTGTGCTCTTGGACCAGAGACAAGAACAGTCACTGAACTTTAACCACTGATAAGCCAATGGAGCTGGGACAGGGAGGGGCAGGACATAATTGAAAAGAAGACTTTCCAGTCAAGAACAGAGTACATCACCAGTCCTGGTGGGGCACACCCAGCAGCTCAGGAAGCTGAGGCAGGAGGATGGCAGGTTTGAGACCAGCCTCAGCAACTTACTGAGCCTCCGTCTCAAAATAAAAATTTGAAAAAGGGCTGGGGATGTAGCTCAGAGGCCTAGCATGTGACAGGCCCTGGGTTTGATCCCCAAAACCCTGAGGGGGCAGGGAGAGAGAAAACAAAGCACCTCTGTCAGGCAGAAAACTCCAGCTTCTTCCTGATGTCAATCAGATTTTGCAAAGCAGCAGCACAAGCAGCAAGAGCAGCACTGCCAAAACCCAGCCAAGCTCCTGCATGCTGAGGCCAACCAGCCGAAAACCTCTGTCCCACTGTTTGTGCAGGAGCTTCGTCTGGAACCATATGAGAGGGAAGAGAATCTTCAAATAGGACCACCAGGGGGACGACCACCAGGCAGACAGGCTTACCATCGGGAAGCCACCTAGCAGCAGAGTGGAACGCTGTGAGCACCCTGGGGCCACCAGCCCTGCGGCACTTGCCCCAGGGCGTGTTGCTGTGCCCCCCAGAGGTGAGCTGCACTGGCCAGTGGAACTGGACATGGGGGAAAGGGGGACAGCACTTTTATATAGGTGACACCAACGCCAGAGAGCAGCGCCTGATCCGGGATGCAAATGAAGAACCCATTGCTGCCATGAGCCAGGCTGGGGATGAATGGCAGGCTGGCTGAGAGGGCTGGAGGGATCGACCTGTGCTTATTAAGTCCTCATTGGCTCCGGGGTGGGGGGGTTCACTGACGTGTGATAAGAGGTAGCAGTTGGAAAAAATCAGAAAGCTGTGATCTGGGATGGGTGATTACTGATACCACCGGGGTCATCTGGAGGGTTAAAGAAGAGACATCCAAAATTCTATAACCACTAAAGTGAGCGTTCCCCTACCTGGAGCTTGGAGTCCACGCCCTCCCACCCCATCCTGCCACCTCAAGACTCCACTTAGGCTTCCAAACAATAAAGACCTGCTGCTTGGGCGTGTTGTTAAATGACTCACTAATGTGGCTCTGATGAGGGAATAGCACTCTGGAACATCTCCTAGGACTCCCCCCTCTTGGTGGGCAGTGGGGAGGGGGCGGGAGCTTGCTTTCTAGCCCTGGTCCACCTGCACTGCAGTGCTGAAAGCCCAGGGGCTCATCTAAATGCCTAATGCTCAAAAAAAAAAAAAATTATTGAACTTCTAAAACTTTCTTTACTCCATTTTTTTTTTTTTTTGGTAATTTTATACTTTTTATATAAGTTTATGACACTTGTTTCTTCAGTCTGGTCTTTTCTTTAGAGTTCATATTTATAACTTGAAAAAAGGGTCCCTGAGGCTAAACATCCATAAAGGAGGATGAATAAAAAGGTCATAGTCTCTATAGTCTCTAGCCCTTCCACAGCATCCCCAATTCACATGCCAGAGATCTGACGACAGTTCTCCAGCCACGCCCCAAGTCCTCCAGAGGCTTCTTCAAAGAGAAAGTCACCATTTCAGGGAAGAGCGGAACAAACAGTGCTGTCCAGGGTCCTATCAGGTAGAGGCTCCCCGTGTCAGGGTCCTGGAGGTCCCCCTAGCTCCAGCTAGACTGAGCTTTCTTAGGCGTCCCAGGAAGAGGTGAGTGGGAGAGGAGCTTGGGCCACACCCGCATGTGAATGTCCCCAGGTGCTCCTGAATGTCGCCTCACTTTATGCTTGGGAACAGTCCCTGAAAGGCTCCTTACGCCTGGCAACAGGGAAGCCTTCCTGTCTGATGTCTGTGTCCCAGGCCCCACATCTGGGAACTGAAGACTGGGAGACAGGAAGAAGGGGCAGATCTATAAATCAGCAGGCAAGGGAAGCAACTGGAGTGTTTTAAGGGACGCACGCGGGTGTGTACAGCACAGAGGAAGAGAGGAAAGGAACCTGTCCTCTAGGACACAGAGGAGAAGCTTTACGTGAGCACTAAAAACCTTCTGGACCCAGCAGCCTTGCTGGAAGGAGAGAGCCTTCTTCTGAGAGCCGAGGCAGACAGGGCACAGGGTCAACGGAACCCAGAACCCACACTTCATTGTCACTATCACTTGTAATGGGGTTACTTGGGCTTATTTATTAAATAAGTCTTCGGGGGCTGTAGTTTCCAACTGAGTTTATAGTAAAATGATAAAACTCTCAGTTCCCTAGTAGATTCTATTCAAAATTCCTGGATTCCTATTTTCTTGGGAATTTTCACACTCTCAAGAATTCAGAAATGAAAGGCTCAGTAACGGGCAATGTGGACAAGAGAGGCTGTCGGAATCATTCAGTTAGCCCCTGAGGACCAGGGATATGTTATCACCATCTGCTTGGGAACAAGGGGTCTGGAAAAAGGGACCACCGGCTTTCTGGTTGGACCTGAGGCAGAAGGCCATCCCAGAACCTTTTCACCATCGCCTCCCTTGTCAGGACTAGCAGTTCTGTTTATCTAAACTTGAGAACGACACGTCACCCGTCTCACTCCTCTGGGAGCCCGGGCACTGGACCTGGGAGTCGGGGGCTCACCGTTGCTGTTCAGGGTTTTCATGATGACTTCCATCTGGGCGAACTCGTAGTTATAGTCCGGCTCCGAGGAGGCCTCGCTGGCCGCATCCAGGTCGTGCTCGGCCGGACTCGTTTCTTTCTCAAAGTCTTTCAGCCAGTCGCGCCGTTTTCTCTTAGGTAGGTTAATTCTGTGGGGTTTCCACCATTGGAGAAAGTCAGCTCGTTGGAGACTTAAACAGACAACAGAAAGAGCGTCTCTGGAAATACTAAAGAACAGGAAGACTGTTACCTGAAAAAGTGGTTATTTCCCCACAGGATTCTGTCACCATGCCACAGCTGGGTGGCACTGCACACAAGAGTACCGTTCACACAGGACCTGAAGGGGCAGAAGGACAAGGTCAGGGAGCAGAGCAGAAACCCAGCCCAGCACTCAGAGAGACAACGGGGAGATGCATTCCAAGTAACAACTGAAGAAGGAACAATGAATTTGTTGTAGAAAAGCACAATCCAGTAATAGCGACGGAGAGCTGCCAACATCCCTCAGAGAGCGATGTCTGGCATGATATGCTCCCAAGGAAGAAAAGAGCATCGCTGATGGATATTTGGTCAACATTTGCAAAAACCAAAAACATGTACTAAAGGAATAGCTCACAACAAAAAGTTTTCCTGGTAATTCAAAAACAAAACAAAAGCTTAGGGGAAGGGATAATTAAGGTCCATCTGTTAGGTCTGATGAAGAAAAATAATGGACAGTATTCTGAGTTTAATTTTCCCACAAGTTACTCCTTATGTATCATGTTGTGGTCTGAGTTCTGCTCTTTCTAGGCCTCTAAGGCCCAGGGATGGGAAATAAGTAGAGAGGAATTCACACAGGCGAGGAATCACTCCTTCATAGAACTGTTTCAACTCTGGTGGCCGAGGACACCTGGACGATTAGAGAGCTGGCGCTCTTCAACCACACTGTGCCAGTTCCCACAAACGGAAGCAAAGCTTGAGGGCTCAGTGCATCCTTAGCTCTGATAAATGGAAGCGGTGGCCTTCCCCTGAAAACAAGGCCACAGGAAAGCTGTGACCGTCACCTCTTACCGTGCGTTTTCTTTCGGGGTAAGAGTGACATCTCCGTCGGGGGCGATATCGATCTCACAGTGCTCAGGCTGAATCCCTATGCCGAAGAGCTGGATGTCCTGAGAGGTGTCGGCTCCCACCCTGGTGTGATCCTGGGGGCACAGCAGAGGAGGATGAAGCCCACACTAGGAAGTGACTCCACAAAAATCAATCGCAACTGACATGAACAACCCAACAGCACACGTACGATATTAAATGAACGAATGATATTAAATGAACGACGCACAGTATCTGGAGCATCGGAGGTCAAAAGCCCACCTGAACACTTTATAATTAAAAAATGTTTAAATGTTACAAAAAATTTTCTGGTCAGTAGTGATTGTGCACTGTTTTAAAACATAAGGAGATGGACTTGAGGGCAGAAAAACTGGAGTCCCAATTCTGAATCGACTATTTATTACTATGGAAGTGACCATGAGCCACTTCTCCCTCTGGGCCTCAGTTTCTTTTCCTTGTTATTGGGGTAAAGAGCCAGGATAACATTTATCTGACCTATGTGACTCTGCATAAAATTCTGTTTAGATATCTGCATTCACAGTGATAGTGTTTTGAAAACAAACAAATTTTAAAACCACTAAAAAGCAGTTTTTATGGAAAGTCATATCTTAATATATATATAACACTTTTGCTCTTTCATTGGTGCTGGGGATGGAACCCATGTAAGCACTGAGCTACAACCCCAGCCACATACGTATATAATATTTAAAATGATACCAACAGCCAGGTGCGGTGGTACATGCCTGTAATCCCAGCAGCTCAGTAGGCTGAGGCAGGAGGATCATGAGTTCAAGGCCAGCCTCAGCAAAAGTGAGGCACTAAGCGAGACCTTGTCTCTAAATAAAATACAAATGGGGCTGGGGATGTGGCTCAGTGGTTCAATGCCCCTAAGTTCAATTCCTGGTACCCCCCCCCCCAAAAAAAAAACAAATTAAATGATAGAAATAGCTGTTTTTCCTTTTTTTTTTTTGAACCAGGGATTGAACTCAGGGACACTCGGCCACTGGGCCACATTCCCAGCCCTATTTTGTATTTTATTTAGAGACAGGGTCTCACTGAGTTGCTTAGGGCCTTGCTAAGTTGCTGAGGCTGGCTTTGAACTCGAGATCCTCCTGACTCAGCTTCCCAAGTCGCTTGGATTACAGGTGTGTGCCACCATGCCCGGCTTAGCTGTTTTTCTAATATGAATATGATATAGAGTATTGAAGGTCATGAGTTATACGATGTACAGGTGAGTGTGATTTTAAGTACTCTGAACCTCAGACACGCCAGAATTGGAAGTACTGGTGACTCAGTAGCTGTTAATTCATATGGCAATTTTTTTCAACTGCTCCACAAATTATTTAATCATTATGATAAATGTTGTAGTTTGGATCTGGTCTTCCCCCACAGACTCATGGGTTGAGACCTTGGTCCTCAGCAGGTGACATGACTGGGAGGTGGTGGAGACCTTGATCCTCAGCTGGTGACATGACTGGGAGGTGGTGGAGACCTTGGTCCTCAGTTGGTGACATGACTGGGAGGTGGTGGAGACTTCAGGAAGTGCGGTCTATTTGGAGGAAGTACGTGACCGGGAACATGCCCTTGAAGGGTATATTGGTTCCCTGCCTCCTGCTTCTGCTTCCAGGTCTCCATGAGCCAGGCAGCCTCACTCCCCCATGTGCTCCCTGCTACGATGCTCTTGCTCACCATAGGCCCAGAGTCAAAGGGGCCAAGTGACCTGACCGGACTACACGTTCCACTGTCTTACTCCTAATGAGGGTTAAGCTGGATATGAAAGCAAAATCATGGAGACAGGCATCCAGGTTCAACGGGGAGCTGTATATGGATGATTCAGGAATGCAACTGTTCAAAGAGTCTCACCTTTAAATAATAAACCAGAAGCTCGTTGAGAGCAGGGTCTGCGTTCAGGTTGACTAGGTAGCACTTGTCATCCCCCACCTTGATGCCAGAGGTCTCCAGGGAAATGCCCATACTCTCAAGCTGCCGTTGTCGCTCCTGGGCATTCAAAAGAAAAAAGAGACAAAAGCAGGGAAGACTATTTGTTGCTGTATCACAAGACGTATCCATGGAAAGAGTAAGTCACTGTTTCTGGGGACAGTGCCAATGAGATGACACATCCTACTCCACTGAACCACGTTTACAGAGAGCCTGCACGGTGTGACACCTTGGGTCAGTGCCACAGGGGCACCAAGGGTGAACCAGACACCATCTCAGCCATGAAGGGGGTAAAATTCTGGCAGAGGGGCAAAACCACATAACTGAATCTAGAAAGAGGAGCGCACTGTGCCCGCAGGGGCACAGAGAGCTGCAGGCGTTGAAGGAGGGAGACTGTGATAGCTTCAGAGGCTCAGGGAGAGGCCGAAGGAAGTTCCGGCAGCATGAGAAGAATTCCAACAGGAAGAAACAGGGGAGCAGCAAGCCGAGAACGGGTGCAGGGAAGCACGGTACAGACCCCGGCACAGTGGCTGGCCTCGGGGCCCGAGAAACCCTGGTGCACAGGGAAAGGCAGTGGAGACGGTGGAACAGCAGGGTAGGACCCTATGGTTGAGGGCCTGAATTCACTCATTCACTAATTCAGTTAATAGTTATTTTATAGAGTCTACAAAGTGGTAGGTATTGATCCAGGGCTGGGAATGCAGCAGTGGCTTCAGCAAAGTCCCTCCTTTCAAATATTCCAGTGGGAAGGGACAAGTGATAGACAGAATTCCCAGTGGAGTTAAGTGCAGCGTGAGAGGGACAGGGAGGGGTGCATGTGTGTGTGTGTGCACGTGCGCATGCATGTGAATTTTATCTATAAGAAGCATAAGCACAGGTTGAACTGGGTTCCAGTAACTGTTTTTAAGCTACTTCATTGGGACGGTCCAATATTTCTGCATGGTCAGTAGGATTAGGAATGTTCATGAATGCACAGTATAGAGAGGTTCACAGCACACACACTTGCCAGAATTAGTCCCTGCTTTATATTTCAAATAAAGTTCCTTCAGTACTTTCTTTCTTTCTTTCTGGTGGTTGGTACTGGGGATTTAACTAAGGGGCACTGAGTTAAACCCCCAACCCTTTTTAAACTTTTTACTTTGAGACAGGGTCTTGCTAAGTTGCCCAGGCTGGCCTTGAACTTGCCATCCTCCTGTCTCCACCTCCCAAGTTGCTGGGGTGACATCGTACAGCACTTTCTAATCAGTCCAAGGAATCAAACACACTGAACCAATTATTGTTATATATGTTATAAACTGAGAGCCCCAATAAGGGCTCTTGGTCTCCTGCTTTGCCAGGTGATCCAGAAGGCACAGAACCAGCTCTGGAGGAGTGAGAAGAGCAGGAAGCCTGAGGGCATCTCCAAGGCCAGCCTGCTCCCGGCAGCCCCAACACTTCCGGCAGACAGGACCAAGCTGAACTGACCAGAGACATGAAGCTGTGTCTAGAGCGGAGCTCCGCAGCCTCTAGTGGAGCAGAGAGACCCTGAGGACCCTGAGGACCGAGGACAGCCAGTGGCTGCACAGAAGACAACGATCCACGGGGGGAAGAACCTAGTTATCAGGCTACCTGTGCGATCTCTTCCGTCTTCCTCAGCTTCTCTTCCCACGTCACTGTTAGTTCTTTTATCAGCTTTTCAGACTCTTCAAGCTTCTCCTTCAGTTCGGGAGCCTTCATGGCCTTTCAAATGAAAGCAGAAACGTGACTTTCAAGTCTCTCCACAATACGTACAAGACACATACAGTGGGGTCCTTATGTCCTCCCTAAGCAGGTACCATTTTTTTTTTCTTTTTTTTTTTTGCGGTGCTGGGGATTGAACCCAAGGCCTTGTGCTTGCGAGGCAGGCACTCTACCAACTGAGCTACATCCCAGCCCTTTTACCCTTTTTTTTTTTTTAGGTACCAGTAGTCTGTTGGAAGTCATTACGTTACACACTGGCAGGTGGGGTTTAGACCTCTATTAAGGATGTGGAACATAAGAGGACGTGGATGTTCCTGCTCCAAGGAAAAGGAGAAATACCAGCGACCTGAACGAAACGGGGCAGATCACAAGCATCATTTAGGGCAGAGGGTGTAGCTCTGCGGCAGAGTGCTCGCCTAGCACGCACGAAGCCCCGCACACGGAGCCCTGGCTTCCGTTCCCAAACCACACACTCCCCCAAAGAGTCATTTTATCCATCCTGCTCAAATTTCATAGAGACGTAAAAGATGCTAATGCTCATCTTTGAAATAAAAAAGGTTACTTGAATTTCTTTTTCATTAAGACAGACAGCAACACATACCACCAATAAACAAACTCCAGCCACATAAGTTGACTAGAAAAAATGATGATTCTTTTCATTTATTTTAAAATTGGAATCTGGGCCCTTTACACTACTTTTCTCCATGGATGGTAATGTACATTTTGCCTATTTATGATTCACTTGGAAGGAGGATATCTGATTAAAAAGAGCTGAAGCTTCCCTCTGAATTCATTCAGTAAAAATAATTAAGGTTCAAGCAGAGGTATTTGCAGCCTGAAAACTTGGGTGGGGGGCTTTTCTTGGCAACGGGTTGCTCTGGCACCCTGGGGCATCACGAGCCTCTACAGAGCAGAGTCCTGTGAACAAGAACGATGGTGAAGCGTAGTCTAGAAGTTGGGCGGGTGCCACCTGCTGGCTGAGCAAGCTGACGCCAGGTACCACCAGGGCCTAGGGGACATTCAGTGCTGGAGACAGAGGGACTCCCAGGAAATTCCAGGTGGACCCAGGTGGCTCCTCTTCTCTTCCCTTGACCGGGCACTGCTCTAGCTATCTGGTCTAGGTAATACGGTCACAGTGGAAATCCAAATCCAGAAACCAGGGGTAGGAAGTAGAAACTCTGCCTCTAAACAATTCAGAACCAATATACGTTCCTCCTGGGATCATGACTCTTTTTAAACTTCACCAACATTTTGATTTTTTCTGGTGTCTTGCTAACCCTTCTTGGCATCAATACAGCAATTATGCTTTATGATATAACATAAAAATGAGCAGCACTTCCTGGGCCCTCACTGTGGGCAAAGCATTGTGCTGAGTGTTTTCCAGCTGGATGAAGAGTTAAGGATGAAAAAATTAATAAAACCCAGGCTTCCTGCACTTTCAGAGCCCAGAGTCTGGAAGGAGAAAAGGCAGTAAAGAGTTACAACACAAGGCCAAGGTCACCAATCTCTCTGTTTGTCTCTTGTTGATTACTTTTTAATTAAATAATGCTGACAGATAAGGAGTATTTAAAGAGGGCCGGCACATAAGCAATCAATAAATGATGGCTATCACCCTCCTCCTTCACTTCCAACTACAGAGGGGTCAGAAGACAGTGGCATGAAGAAGTGTGTCAGGTGCACACTTGAGCCCTGGCATGAGGAAGCCGTGACCTCAGATGTAGCCCTTGGCCTCTGTCTCACCCATTCCAAATGAGACGGTGCCTCGCCCAGCAACCTGCAAAGAGCAGGACCTATTTGTTAAGAATACATGGCATTCAAGTTTGGGAAAAGACAAGGAAGATGGCAACAATGCAAAAATACTGACTTGTTGCCTGATGGAGGCTGATATAAATGAAAAAGAAAAAAAAAGATTTCTGAATTATTCCTAATGCTTCATTATCCGCTGTCGTGCTGTCTGCATACTCAACATGGAGTTGATACCAACTTTGAAAATTGCAAGGGCCTGTGGAAACAGAGTCTACGATGTTAGTAAAACACCACACTAGTTCTCAGGATGTCACACGCTGGACGTACAAGGGCCAACCCATTCACTGAAGGAAACAATGAGGAAGTAGCAGGAGTGGTTCTGTTTGTCTCCGTGACTGCACGTTGCTAGGACAGAAGTCATGTTTGGTCTCACAATGCTCAGCACAGAGCAGGTGCCAATAAACACCGAAGCGTTGAGTCACGTGTTGCTGGCGCAGAACTGCAAGCAAGCGAGTCACCATTAGGAGACCTCAGTAATGGAGCATCTGCCTGACTTTACCTCTGCCTGGGACAGCTGCTCCCTCAGCTTCTCCACTTCCTCCCGCAGTTCTCGGATGACTTTGGCGTTGGGGTCCTCATTCACCACGGCATGGTTCACAATCCGCTTGGCTCGATCTGCGTATCTTAGTGTGGAGAGGGTCTCCTCATAGTTGTCTGCTGCAGGGCTGATAGTGGCTATCATGGAGGTCTGGCTGTTACCCCCCAAATTGTCCTGCAAAGCATTTCAAATAGCATCTTAAGGAAACCCATTTCAGGCGCAAAACATTGGATGAAAGCAATAAATACGCATCTGTGACATTATTCTGTTTTTTATATGGTACTGGGGATTGAACCCAGGGCCTGGCACATACTAGGCAAGTACTGTTCTAGTGAGCTAGACCCCCAGCTCTTTTTATTTTGAGATTAAGGTCTCACTGAATTGCCCGGGCTGGCCAAGAGCTTGCGCCCAATCTTCCTATGGCAGTCTCCCAAGTAACTGGAATTATGAGCATGGCCATGACATTATTCTTGATCAAAATGTGATGGGGAAATGTGCCTGCATTTCACAAGTAATTTTTATGACAAGATAAAATGTGACCTCCTTGTATTCATAGCAATGAATAATGCCTGCCAAATACTCATCATACTAGAATAAAAAGCAACAGAGAGTAGTGTTCCTGCATTCCTAGGACTTCGGATCTAGGACATGGATCTACTGGGGACTGCTGCCCCCGTAGATCCATGTATATTTGGTTACCTCTGCACACATCTTTCAGCTGTCACATATGAAATAGCCAATTTTATTTTTTATAAAAATTTTTTAAAATTTTAAAATTTTCTTTCTTTTTTTTTTTTTTTGTACTGGGGAATGAACCCAGGGGTGCTCTACCACTGAGCTGCATCCCCAGCCCTTTTAATATTTTATTTTGACACAGGGTCTCACTAAATTGCTAAGACTGGCCTCAAACTTGCAATCTTCCTGCCTCAGCCTCCTGAGTCACTGGGATTATAGGCGAGCACCACGGCGCCTTGCTGAAATTGCCAATTCTTAGGCGGAGAAGAACACTAGAGTGATGGGTTACCTTAAGAAGCCAGGTGAGGACTGAGTCTCGGTAAGGCACAAATTTGTTTTTACCCTTGCCAGCAGCCTGGTCTGCCAGGGATGATATAACCAGCCCTAAGGTTGTCAATGATCTGCCGAGAGAAAAGGAAAAATTAGTTTACAGAATATCCATTTTGTTTCCATCATAATTTTCTTCTGTGTATAAAATATGGAGAGCAAGCAATATAAGATCTTAAGGTCAATGCAATCAACTGTCCATTAATTTCCCAAGAATCAAAGAAAAACAAAATGTAACTCGATTAATTTTTCTATTTTTTATGTGCGTGTGTGGGTTTTATTTTTTGTGTGTGTTACTGAAGATTGAACCCAGGGGTGCTCTACCACTGAGTTACATCCCCAGCCCTTTTAATTTTGAGACGGTCTCACTAAGGTATTCAGGGTCTCACTAAGTTGCTAAGTCTGATCTTGAATTTGTGATCTTCCTGCCTCAGCCTCCCAAGTTGCTAGGACTACAGATGTGTGCCACTGCCCAACACCCAGCTCCCAGGATAACTCCGTTAATTTAAAAGAATGAATTTAGAATCCAATAAGAAAATAGTATATTTAATCACAGAACCTGTGTGTGAAGCATAGTTATTTTAGAACTTGGAGACATACATTTAAAAGATCACATCAGGTGATTTTTAACTCACTACAAATATTACAGTCAAAACTCTGAGGCATTTATTTACGAATTCATTTATTATTATTATTAGTAGGAGTAGTAGTATTAGTAGTACTGGGAATTGAACGCAGGGGTGCTTTACCACTGAGTTACATCCCAGCCCTTTTTATTTTGAAACAGGGTCTCATTAAGTTGCTTGAGGTCTCACTAAATTGCTAAGGCTGGCCTCAAACTTCTGATCCTCCTGCCTTAGCTTCCCAAGTCATTAGGATTACAGGCATGCACCCATGTGCCCAGATTTATTCATTTATTTTCAACCATATGGTTGTACAAAAACAAAGAACTACCCAAGCAGAGAAGAGCATATGGCTCCTTTTTATTTTTTTGGTGCTGGGAGTCCAACCCAGGGCCTTGTACATTCCGCCAAGTGCTCCATCACTGAGCTACACCCCAGTTCCACGCCTCCTCTTCTATAACCTGGTACTCAGAGTGCCATGGGATGACCTGGGACAGATTTAGATCATCTCAGAAGCCTCCCCCTGCCAACCGAATCACACCAGTACACTAGGTTTCCGGAAGTTCTGGCCAAGCAATAATCCAGGACATGTACATTGAGCGGTCTAGGCTTATCATTCTCAAATGCGGTCCTGTGTCCAGCAGCAATCCCATCACTTGGGAACTAGTTAGAAGTGCAGATTTGAAGCCAAGCCCAGATCTTCTGAATCAGAAACTTCATTTATACCCAGCTGCGTGCATTCTGACAAGCCCTGGGGTGATTTTGATGCAGGCTGCAGTTTGAAAATTACTAGCCTTGGCTAATAAGCTTTCTTTTTTGGTGGCTAACACACCTTCTGTGTACCTGAAGGAATCCTCCTGGGTCACAGGTGAGGACCAATTACTCTTTTGAAAGGAAATCAATCGGATCATCAATTTAGTACCCAGAAAACAGCACCCCGAGCAGATCTCACAGGACTACAAGAAGGGTTACAGGATCTGACAAAAGGAAGGTGCTTTGTACATGGCTAAAAAACCTAAATATTACTATTTATTTATAACAAAGAAGGCACAAGTGAAAGACTGGACAGCTCTCTCTCTATTGTTAGCAAGAGATTTCCATCAAAAAAGTTCAAGGACAGCATATTTCCCACAAAACATAATTAAGCCCCAAAAGGAAAGTCATTGAAAAGTCACTAAAAGATAAAGCAAATTCAAGAGGCAGAAAATGAGCCAGAGGTCATTCAAACAAAGTGGCCGTTAGAATTTCAATAACGACCACCCATTACCACGAAATAGCATAAATATACACACCATACTTGGCAGGTTGAAAGTTAAACAAGTTTAACACGAGAGAAACGAAAGCATATGTCCACACAAAAACTGACACATGAATTTTCAAAGCAGTATTATTAATAAAAGCCAAAACGCAGAAACAATCCAAGTGTCCATCCAATGATAAAGGAATGAATAAAGACCTAAATACAGTGGAATATTAGTTGACTATAAAAATAGTAAAGTCTCGGATGGGGATATAGCTCAGTCGAGGAGTCTTTACTGAGCATGCATAAGACTTGGGCCCGATCCTCACCACTGTCCAAGCACGCACACGCGCGTGCACACACCCACCCACCCACACCCACACACACACACAGAAGTTCTGAAAGAAAATGAATGAAGCTACAATGTGGATGAACCCTGACTCATTATGGTAAGTGAAAGAAGCAAATCACAAAAGGCCACTATTCTGGATCAAATAAGTGTCTCACAAAAATCCCTGAGCACCAGAGCCTCAGCAAAAAAGACAAGCAGGAATTCAATATACACATTTCTGCCTTATACACACAGAATCCAGGACTTTTTTTTTTTCATATTTTGCACCGATTGAAATAAAACTTCAGTTGGAAATGACTCTTCAAATAATCGAAGGCTTATCCCAGATATTTTACTAGCAAGTACAGAAGAATTTTCTTTTTCTTTTCTGTTTGGTATTGGAGGTGGAACCCAGGGTCTTATGCATGTTAGGCAAGTGCTAAACCACTGAACAACATCCCCAGTCCAGAAATCATTTTAATTAATAAAAACTATAGACAGCTCTGTGACTCAGGAGTCACTACGGCAATTTTATGGTTAACAGTGACCTTGTAACAAGGACTTGGATTCTTCATTTCTGAGGATTAAAGCCTTGGCATCTCTGCCTCCATTTTGCATCCATCTGCTTTGCTCCAGGTCACCTTGGATTCCAGGAACAAGGTCTGAGCTGATAAACATCTTGTGATGAGCGGAAGCCACCCCCCAGGAAACAGCAAGTTTCTTATCTGGGACAAGCTCCACCTGACCAATCCTGAGATGATGACTGATGGGGTGTGCAGAAGAACACCTGCTTTGGCTGCTGTGAACAGCCTCCAGCCCTGCAGACCCCAGCCCCTGGCCTCACTCTCCTATTAAACCTCCAAGTCATCTTCACCCCTGGGAGACAGGGCTGAAGACACGGGTAGCTTCCCTGAATAAATTTCCTTCCTTTCCTGCTTTTTACCATTGCCTTTGCTGTTTGGGTTTGGGGACAAGTGGCTGGATCTGGTTTGTTGGGCCCTGTCATGTCGGATTTTAGGGGCTGCAGGGGGAGGAAGCAAGGACACCTGGCAACCTACTGCCAAACACACCAGAGCAGCCAATCACATGCAAATGAATAAGACCTGCTGACCCTTATTTCCACCTGGTCCACCTTTCCTGGGCAGGACCGCTAGCCTATTCAGGCCCTATAAAAATCCTGGGCAGCCAGAGCCACGTGTGATTTTCTCCAGCTTTTCCACCTTGACTTTCACCCCAGAGGACTGGGAATTTCACGGGGGGAGGGGGGAGACACACAGACGCGCGCGCGCGCGCGCACACACACACACACACACACACACTCTAATAAAGTTTGGTTCGGCTACTTTTTTCTGACTCTGGTTTGGCTGGCGAGCTCATATTTGGTGAGCTTACAGACCCCTGGAGTCAGGCCCCAGGCCTAGGACTCCAGTAAACCACCTTTCACAGGAAAGCACCTCTGGGCATAATAGGGATTTGTCACTGCTGAGGAAAGATTGTGCCCTGTCTTGTGGCAACTGCTTATACTTTCTAATGTGGCAGGGTAGGGAGACGAAAAGCAAAGGTTTTGGTAGTCCTTAACAAAGAAACAGAATCCCATTAGGACTTGGAGAGAAAGAGGGAAGGACGATATAGTGTGAGGCCACTCCAAGACACTGAATTAGGCAGAGGGACTATTTGGGGCTAAAGGCCATTGAGAATCCACGGACTAAGTGAAAGTTTTAAGAACTGGGGACAAGCTTTCCATTTGTAGAGGTGTCTTACTGCTCCAGGAAGAATCCTATTTCTCAACAATGGAGAGGACAAGGCCCCAAATCTGCATGACAAACCTACTAAGCCCAAGCTCCCGCCTGCCCTCCTCACCTGCCCCCAGGAGCTCCCAAGCCTCTCCCTCCCTCAGCTCAGAGGTCTGTACCCCAACCTAACCACCCCTGGGGAGACATCCCTGGGAGCTTCCTGTGTAAACACCATGCATGGCTAATAACCCAGGGCTGCTTTTCTGCAAATCTGTCTTTTCCTAGTCTAATTTCCAGGGGACCAGAAGAGGGCAGAGGTAGAAGACCTCACCTCCATCAGCACAGCCTTGTCAAAGAACGGAATTGAAGGGATTTAAAGGTATTAATTAATTAATTAATTAATTAATTAATTTTTTTGTTGTCCCAGGTTTATTGAAAATATTACAGCATAGCAGAAAGATTCGAAGCGCTCCACGTGGTGTTTTGAAGACTCAGGCAACAAGCACTTCATTCCCTAGAACAGAATAAATGTTCCAAAGGGCTGAGTACAAGAGGTTGGTTTTCTTAACAAAAATGACTGAAGAAGGAGGGTGGGGCAGGGGGTCAACTAGAGATTGGTCATTTCAAAGTTAATTTCCTTAGAAGACAGGGACAGGGAGAAAGAACAATAGGAAGAAACCTGAGTAACATCAGGTTGCCTTTTTTGTGTAAGGGTTATGGCAGAGCAAACTTCATTATTACGACAATTCAGACTCGCCTGTTTAGGAAAAGAGGCTCTCCTCAATCTCTTTCCATTTCTAGAAGGTCAGATAAACTGCTCACCTTCAGCTTGGTGAGGTGGGACTTGAGCCTGAGTGACTTCATTTTGATTTCTGGCCTGCTCTGTCGGGGTCCAGTGCAGGAGCTTAGATCAAAACAAGGGCTTCCCTATATTTTGTATTTAACAGCATGGAGCCTTAGCCTCAGAGCGGTGGAGGCACACGGGAATAGTTATACAGCTCCCGTTTCCATGGTATCCATGGTATCCATAGAGATTGGTTTCAGGATGACCCCTGCCACGGATACTAAAATCTGCAGATGCTCAAGTCCCTCATATAAAAAAGCGTAGTATGTGAATATAATCTACACCTATCTTCTCACATATTTTAATTTGTGTGTGTGTGCACATGTGTGCGTGTGAAACCCAGGGGGGCTTCACCACTGAGCTACATTTTGAAGCCCTTTTCATTTTACATACATATGTATGTATGCACGTGCATACCAGGGATTGAACCCAGGGGTGCTTAACCACTGAGCCAAGTTCCTAGCCCTTTTTACTATTTAGTTACTTATTTTGGTATTGGGGATTGAACTCAGGGGTGCTCAATCACTGAGCCACATCCCCAGCCCTTTTTACTTTTTGAGACAGGGTCTCACTAAGTTGCTGAGACTGGCCTTGAACTTGAGATCCTCCTGCCTCAGCCTCCTGAGTTGCTGGATTACAGGTGTGCACTACCACATCCGGTTCACTCATAAACTTCAAATCCCTTTTGTTGGATGGGCTGATCAGTCTCCTTTTCCCAGGGAAGCTCCACCTGGCCAGCTGCTGAATGTACTTCCTCAGACAGCCAGGGCCTTCTGGTCTGCCTTCAGCCAATAGCAACCCAAGCTTTTCCTGGCAGTCCTTAGCCAACCCCCCAAGTGTACCAGCCAATCCCCCAGACATACGATCCCACTCATCCCACTCAGGGAGCACCCGGGCCAATGAATTTAAAGTTGCCCATGTAGCCAATCCCAGTTCAACACCTACCTCTAAGAAGGTACTTAATCTCAGGGCCATTGTCCCTCTCCCCTTTTATCTTCTGCTGCTTCCTTCGTCACCCTGAGCAGCCACTATGCCAGTCCAAATAAAATCCCTTGGATGAAATGTGGTTTTTGGTGTGGTCTTTTTGCCTGACACCTTTTACATTGTCTTGTTTAGAAAATAATGACCAAAAAAAGGCCGTAAATGTTCAGCACAGATGAAACTTCTCCCCCTAGCATTCCTGATCCACCGGAAGCCCTGGATACAGAGGGCTGACTGTGGTTAGGACTGGCATTACTAGTGGAAGCCACGCCCTTTTACCTAACGGCATGTGCACACTCAGAACAAGGACTCTTCTAGACCCACTAGCATCACCTTGGAGCAAAATGGAAATAAGTGCAAGGTGATGAGACTCCCTGACCTGTCCCCCAGTCTTCCTGCCCTCCCGGGTTCCACCCAGGAGCAAGATCCAGGGGCTGTTAGAATCCCCAAACCTGGGGTTCAGTCTGAATGCTGAAAAGCAGGCTTACAGCATACTTAAATACTAAATACGAAACGGATTCCCAGGGAGTTTAATAACAAAACCACTAATTATGGACCCTGATAGCCCTGTCTTCCAAACTGGACGTCCAAGGCCAGCTGGCTGCCCTCATAGGGTCCAGAAAAGGATGCCAGCTGTTTGCCAATTTTAGAGGCAGAAAGGGTTACACCAGGAATCTTTCTAATTCTACCAAAGTGCGGCTCCTCCCTGGAACCTCTGGATCAGATGTAGTTAGGAAGTTCCTAATCTCTAAATCTCTCACAAGTTCTTGAGAGGGGTGGGGAGCTGGGAGAGGCTGACTGCAAAGGAAGGAAGAGTTAGGCTAGGGGACGGCATTTATAAACAGATAGGTTTCTTTTTTTAGTACTGGAAATTGAACCTAGAGACTCCTGACCATGGAGTTACATCCCTGGTCCTTTCTTTCATTTTGAGACAGGGCCTCCAACCTGCAATCCTCCTGCCTCAGCCTCCCAGTTCACTGGGATGAGAGGTGTGCACCATAACGCATGGTTCTAAGGTGAGGTTTTAAAGAGGAGATAAAAAAAAGAGATGAAAAGCATTCATGAAGGAAAAAAAAAGAAGACCAAGTCACTTGAACTATTAGAAATATCAAGCTTATACATTATTATAACAAATTACATGACACTGTCTTAGAAGTACCATATGTGAATATTCCGGAACAAGTGTTTAGTAGGACCCATTGTGGGGTTAACATGCACTTTATTACTAACCACAGAAATTCAAATGGAAATGGGGCTGGGGATGATCCTCAGTGGGTGACTGGTGCTTGCACCTGGGGACTGGCTACTGCTGAGAAGAGGGCATTAGAGGGTCTGCAGGATCTAAAGGAAGCTCAGGAGCAGACAGACTCTGGGGGAGAGGGTTCTCCCGCCACCTTCAGCAGCCTGGGAGCAGCAGGTGGTGCTTCACACGCCTCCCCTGTGAAGGTCCTGCACAGGAGACCCGCACCCTCAGCTCTGGACATTTGCGGCCACCCAGCGCCTCAGCTCTCCAAACGAAGAGAGCTTTAAAGCTCTTAAGAGCTTTAGCAGAGATGAAGCTCTTAAATCCACAGCCGGTTAAGCAGACACTGATGCCTGGGCGAAGTCCCTGATGGGTCTGCTTAAGAGGATTGCTAATGTTCCACCCAAAGAAGCCCAAGAGGAGAGAGTGTGCTTAGGAAACATGTCAGGGATTCTTTTCAGTTTTAACACTCAACTGGCCACCGACTATGAGGCTTAGAGAGTCATGTGTGGAACCGTCAGGCAGTAGTGTCAAGTCAAGTCACCAGCACACACTCACACACAGCTCCTGACATTCTAAGCACTTAACAAAAAGCAGCTAATTTAATTCTCAGAATAACTACTCACTGAGTTGTTTCCTCAGCCATGTATTACAGACCAGGAAACTGAGTCACGGGAAGGTCACCTGGCTGGATTAGATAACCAAGAACCTTCAGCTCCTCTTCTGGGAGCCCCCCGGGCGCATCCACTGTTCTGCACCTGGGCTGCCCTGCTTCCCAGCATCCCCGGCACTCAGGGCACTGATACAACCACGCGAGCACCTTCCTTCCTCCTTCCTGGCCCAGTCTTCCTGCAGGCTTCGCTGTGGCGTCAGTGCCCCACACACATTCACTAGGACGGAATTTAAAAGTGCACATCCGAATCTCTTTCTGAAATCCTTGGGTCTCCGTGTGTCTTGCAGCTCGGAATACTTGGGATTTTAGGAGTTAACTCAGTGTGTGCATTACAGGAACCCCAAGAGGGCTCTCAGCACCCGTGACAACACTCAAGTAAGTAAAGACAGAAAAGGCAGATGAAGACAGAGGCAGCCTCCGAGAGTGAGTGACCCTCACCTCTAGTCGAGGAAACCCTCTGCCTTCTGCTTTTGAGGGAGGTGACTTCCTGCTGTCCAGGGCAGCCACTGTGCCCTCCCCCTTTACCACGACTCCTTAATCCTGGAGTCCTGGAGGTCAGATGTCCAAAATGTCTCATGTTGGTGGGTCCACGCTCCTTCCAGTCCCCCAGGCCGCCCTCGCCCTCCATCTTCCTGCAAACGATGCTGGCAAGGCGCTCCCACTCTGCATCACTCTGCCTCAGTCCCTCCTACCCGCCTCTTTTTATTTGTAAGGACAGGTGCAGTTACAGGGGCTTACCGCGATAATCTCTCCACCCAACGTCCTTACCTTCATTACACCTGCAAAGCCTCTTTGCTTGGTAAGGCAACATACACACAGGTTTTGGGGGTCAGAAGGAGGATGTGTGTGGGGTGGAGGTGTTCTCCTACCTACCCAATGTCCAAGTTGCTCCTGCATCCCCACATCTTCTGCAGTGCCAGACACATAGGAGAGGCACAGAAAATGTTTGAGAGGCTTGCATTTATGTTATTTGATGTCTCCAAGTTTCAGTTTTCTCATCTTTAAAATACTCTTTATGAGCCGGGTGTGGTGGTGCATGCCTGTAATCCAAGCGACTTGGGAGGCTGAGGCCGGAAGATCGTGAGTTCAAAGCCAGCCTCAGCAACTTAGTGAGGCCCTAAGCAACTCAGTGAGACCCTGTCTCTAAATAAAATACAAAATAGGGCTGGGGATGTGGCTCAGTGATGGAGTGCCCCTGAGTTTGGTCCTCAGTGCAAAACAAACAAACAAACAAACAAACAAAAAAACAACAACAAAACTCTTTATGTTAACAGACATAAAAATGCTGGTTCCGAGCTACACATCAAATAATGCACATGAAATGCTCTGAGAGCTATTAGGAGGTCTCAAAAGAAAGGTTCTACCTTATAAACTAGGGGTAAGGAGTACTCACATGCATTTGTAGAAGATCCAATATGTACATTAGTAAAGGCCTTGATGCTAAGAGAATGGCATTCAGTTGAACGAGTCCTCATATGAAAGAGCCAGTTACTGGAGGACGTGATCATGTTATTACCGGGCTCTGAGGAGGTCCAGTGAGGGCTAACACATTTTTCTTTTTTTTTGTAGTGCTGGGGACTGAACCCAGGACCTCCCACAAGCCAGGCAAGTGCTCTACACCATCAGCCCTTTTGAGTTCGTTTTTGAGACAGGGTCTCACTAAGTTGCCCAGCCTGGCCTCAAATATGTCATCCTCCTGCCTAAGCCTCCCGAGTAGCTGGGATTATAAATGTGCACCAATGCACCTGGCTAGAGATGCTGTAAAACGTAGCATCCAAATTTAAAGTAACACCATTGCTATTTACTCTGGGACAAAAGCAGCAAATAGCCTCTTCCAGGTTAAGAGTACCCCAAGTGCAGCATGGGGTCAAGCCTGGGCCCTGGAGCCTGCACACAAACTAATCCAACTCTCATACGTAGAGCTTGGGCATGTGAGACACATCATCCTTATTATTCTTTGGTACAAGGGACTGCCACTGAGCTACACTTCTAGCCCTTTTAATATTTTTTTTAAATTTTAAAACAGGATCTCTCTAAGTTACTCAGGCTGGCCTTGAACTTGTGAGCCTCCTGCCTCAGCCTCCCAAGTTGCTGGGATTACAGGGGTGTGTCACCGCTCCCAGCTCCCGAGACACAAGACACATTACATAAGTGCTCTCTTCCTTGGTTTTGTCATCTATTCACTGGGGTAAGGACCCATCTCACAGTGCCAGTGGGAAGATCAGACGCGTCACTACACAGAGCTTTCAGAGTAGCTTCTGGCACTGGAGAGCATGTGACAAGCCAGCAGAGCACACGTGCTCAGAACTTCCACACGCTCACAGCACAGGCTTCCCGGGTGGCCCACAAACCCTCCAGCAGACAAAGAGGTCAGCACCAGAGAAGGAGCTCCAGGACAGGTGACCTCTCCTCCCTCCCGCCCCCCCGCTGTGCATTCCTGCTGTTTCCCTAGTGCAAGTGCCTGGTGGAACAGAGCTGCAGAGCCTGGGAGCGCCTGGGAGCCCGCCACGCTTTGTTATGAGACACAGGGAAATCCCTTGTTGTCAGAGCAGGAGACAGGATGCCCAGAAGATTAACTCCCAAAGCAGCAGTCTGTCCAGAGGATGCAGCTCTGTCCATCTGATAGAGGACACAATGCTTTACTTCTAATTTTTTAAACTTTCATATACTAAAATCAAAATACTGTAAAATGAAAGCTGTACCAACATTCCTGAATATATTTCCTCTTGTCCCATTTTGTCCTAAGGGGGAAAAAAAATAACAAACCAAAATGCCTATGGCTCAATAGAAATAGATAGCACGTATAGACAAATCAACTTCCGTAGAATTTGGAACGATGGCAGTGATTACGATGATTATAAAATTAAAACTAGAACAGCGGGGTGCAGCGGTGGACACCTGTAATCCCAGACTGAGGAGGCTGAGGCAGAAGGATCACATGTTCAAGGCCAGCCTTCACAATTTAGTGAGATCTTTAGCAACTCAGTGAGACCCTGTCTTGAATTTAAAAATATATAAAAAGGACTGGGTCTGTAGCTCAATGGTAAAGTGCCCAGGGGTTTAATCCCTAGTACCAAAACAGAAACAAAAACTAGAACAATTCATACTTATTCATGTAGTATTCACACATACTGCATGCTAGGCATCGTCCTAACTGCATTGCAGGCATTTCATCCCCAACAATTCTATGAGGTAGGTGCTATTATCATACCCATTTTACAGATGAGAAAAACAAGGCAGAGTGGCAACATCACTTGCCCATGATGTGGTACCCTGTAAGGGGTGGTGGGGTGGGACTAAACACAGGCAGTCTGGCCTAGGATACATTTTTAGATACACACTCAGCTCTGCCTCAAGTTGGAAAGCAGAGACTTCTCGCTGACGCCTGGAGCTGCTGGGATCCTGCACACCACATCCCTCATCGTGCCTCGGCGGAGCCCTCTGTGTGGAATGCCTGCATCTCTTCGGTCTCCCTGACAATCTCCCACCCGTCTCTCACTGCTCTGCACTCTGAGCCCTTTACTGCAGCCCTGGGCTCACGCAAACAGCAAGATTTCAGTCTGGCCAAGTTCAGCAGTTGTTAGACTTTTCCATAGTACTGATATTTAAACAGTATGAGCCTCACAGAGGGACTCAACACAGATTTTCAGAACAAGCCAAGTTGATTTAAGATGTGATTTGATTGACTGATTTATTGGTGCCAGGGACTGAAGCTGGGACGCTTAACCACTGAGCCACATCCCCAGCCCTGTTTATTTTTTGAGATAGTCTCTCACTAAGGTGCGTATGGCCTTGCTAAATTGCTGAGGTTGGCTTTGAACTCATGATCCTCCTGCCTCAACCTCCCAAGCTGTTGGGATTACAGGCATGCACCACCACAGCTGACATGATGTGATTTATAAAATTGTGATCTGCATTTTACCCAAGACTGGGTAATTGAAAACATGGTGAATCAAAACTGTATTTAATCCAGCCAGGTGCAGTGGTGCATACCTGTAATCCAGAGAGACTCAGGAGGCTGAGGCAGGAGGATTGCAAGTACAAGACCAGCCTCAGCAATTTAGTGAAACCCTTAGCAACTTGGTGAGACACTGTCTCAAAATTTAAAAAAAAAAAAAAAGGACTGGGAATGTGGCTCAGTGGTAGGTAAAGTGAACCAGGGTTCAATCCCTAGTACCAGAAAACAAAAACAAAAAAGAAAATGCATCTGACACACACCTCACCTACCAGACATGCTAGCTCAGCAGGGCAGCCTGATAGGCTGTCAGTTATGGACCCCCGCCCACCACTCCCCAGGGCCAATGTGATCAAGTCACTGGGAGCTGTGGTTGCCATTGCCCAGCGTCCTGAGAAGATCAGCCCACATGCTGCTAGCCCAGAAAGAGATCCGAATTCAAAATCTGTAGTAGTTTCCCCGTGAGGTTGGAAATGCCCTGTGGAGGGTCGCCTGCGGAGATGATGGCATGCATGGTCTCTGAGCCATGTGGGGCACCTTCGTGCATCTTCCTAGTGGCAGGTGTGGGCTTTCTCCACCCAGTTTACTAAAGCCGGAAACCACCTTGCACAGGAACCCTCTGACCCTCACAACAGGCCAAATCCAAAACAAGACCACCCGCGGCTGCCATCGAGGCTCCCTACTTGTTGATGTTGCTGCCTTCCTTCAGTCGCTCGCCCGCAGCTCCGGTCTTGGACACTCTTTCGCTGCCCGCCAGGTCCACCAGGCTGACCTTACTGACTTTCTCTCCTGAGTTCTAACGTGGGGAACAGGAGAGAACAGCGCGCGTTAATGCAAAAACCAGCGGCGGGGTGACCAAGGGCGCCTGCGCACCCTCCCCGGGACCACAGCAGGCTCTGGAGACCTTGAGTGGTTTCGCAGTTACCTGAACGAGCAATCAACTTCATGGTCAAAATTTAAATTGATGGAGAAATGTAGCTGGGTAGCTTTCACCCAGCTTCCCAGATCCAGTGAGAAGCTGGAGATTCTACCTGCCAACAAGGAATTTCTGGGAAATGAGGATTCCTGTACGTCTGGGTCAACCCTCTTCTCCCTAAACGTGATCTATAGGCTAAATGTTAGGATGGTTTTCAGGTTAACACCCCTCAGTGACTCTGAAATAGACTGGTCGAGTATTTAGGGCAATTTTTTCATGAATGGATACATATTAAAATATATATAGGGATGTCCTTCTGGTCTTGAGGGAGTTTACCCACAAAATCCAACTTTAAAAAAAGTGATGATATGAAAGGAAGCCCAAACTAATTAAATGCTTTAAGCAAAGCAGCTCGTTGAGTCAGCAGGAGAGCCAATAAAAAAATTCTCAGCCTCTGAATCCACCCAGACACCCCTCCCGCTGACACTCCGCGTCCTTCCCGCCTGCGGGCTGCGCCCAGCCCTCACCCCAGACTGCAGGTCGTAAAGCGTCTGTGTGATGACGATGTTGAACACCGCGTGGGAGCGGCTGCTCTCCTCGTTCATGTTGGTGGCAGCGACCGTGCGAGACTTATTTCCCTCCGACATCAAGGACTCGATATCCTAGAGGCGAATCATCAGGGAAAGCGCATGAGCAGAAGCCGAGAGCAGAATCCTGCACCCGGGGCGTGTCCTCATCAGGGTCCCTCTGAGCCTTGCCAGGGCCTCCGCGGAAACCTCCGCCTCCCCCAGAACTTTCTGGTATACAGAATGCTTCCCCCATTCTTCTTTGCGTTCACCAGTGGTCTCTGTTTCCTGTTAAGACCCTCACTTCTCCTTTGGAAGTTCCAAGGAGAGCTACTATTTATCGAGCACTCCAGATACTCAGTTACTGTAGGTGCCTGACTTAGTCCTAAGCCTCCTGTGCTCCTCAGTCTGCTAGCTGCCCACCTCAGGCTTCCCCTCCCTCCTCCAACCCGAGCTCCCCAAGGGCAGGGGTCCCTTGTCATCTCGGTACACTTGTACACTCCTGGAAACCATGACTTCTTAGAAAATGATGTCTGAATGAACCTTATGAAGCAAGCATCTTCCTGATTTTATACACAAAGAGAAGAAGCAGAAGTTCATGGAGGTCAAATAGCTCCCCCCACATGTCCTAAGAGTCAGAGCAGGGATACACATCATGAGCTCCTGGTTCTTACAGGAGGACATCCACACTGATGTGTCACTCTGAGCCATGGCCCAGCATCTTAGTGAAGGTGCTGAATGAGCATTTTTACATCAGGGAAGTTCCTGCTCATGTCAGAATCTCCCTGTGTTCAAAGGGATGACCGTGCCCTCTTCCCAACCTGGGAGACACCCTACATGTCTTCATTCAAATAGCCAGAGTCAGCCCACAGCTCAATTTCAGTCATACCAAGACTGAAGTGACAGAGGGTCAGCTACATCCCTCAGACAGCACCAGTAAGTACAGGGATTCATTCACTCACTCACTCATTCATTTGCTTATTCATTCATTCATTCATTTGCTTATTCATTCATTCACTCATTCACTCACACATTCACTCCCTCATTCATTCATTTGCTCATTCATTCATTCATTCATTCACACATTCAGTCCCTCATTCATTCATTTGCTTATTCATTCATTCACTCATTCATTCATACATTCAGTCCCTCATTCATTCATTTGCATTCTTAAGCAACAGAGACAGGAGTTTGCGTTATATTTTCAAAGCAGTGATTATAGAAATAAGGACAGATAATTGAGTTCAGGCATAAAAGTCAAGAAGCAGGAAAGGGAAAACAGATCAGTCAATGGAGGAATGAGTCAGAAAAACAGAAGAGTCACAAGTAAAAGGTGATAGAAGCCAAGACAGGAGACCCTGCCAACAAGATGGGACTGAGTGACCACCAAGTACAGCTGAGACCGCTGGGTCATCTGGAAGGACCTCCCTAGTAACTGCAGGGAAAACCATTTCCACAGAGTGGTACTAGTGGACCCCAGATTGCTGGGCCTGTGGCTACGCTGTGGAACCCTGGCCGCCCCGCAGTCTGAGGAGTGTGGCCAACAGCGTCTTCTCCCTGAGAGTGCTGGTGCTGTGTTTCTGGGGCCTGAAGGTACCACCATGCTATAAAGAATCGTGTGAAAACATGCTCCGCATCACGGTCACTGACTCACTGCCAGTTTTGTTAGGACGTTTTAAGGAATGACACTTACCTCAAAACTGGTGACAGCCAGTTGAGATAAACCATCTACATATGGTCCCAATACTTTATGTTCTCGAACTTTAAGAGACTGTCTACTCCTGCAGAAGGGGAAAAAAGGAATGAAAAAAAAAATCAGATGAGGGCTGGGGATACAGCTCAGTTGGTAGAGTGCCTGCCTCGCAAGCACAAGGCCCTGGGTTCAATCCCCAGCACCGCAAAAAAAAAAAAAAAAAAAAAAAAAATCAGATGAACCGTGGAAGCTTTTTCTTCCCAAGTACTCAGAAACTAAGATCACAATTTCAAAAGAACTTTATTTTAATGATTAAAAACAAGGGTCTCCTAAAAGCTACTTTATTTGGATTAGTGGAATAGCATTCCATATGAGGAATGTCTTTTATGCTCTGATTTCTATTTAAAGTAACATTATTTTAAAAATTCTATTTCTAGTCCTAAACTAAACAGCCAGCACACAGAACTTGGTTAGGCTACCTTGTTTCAGTAGATGAACTTCCAGTTTCACATGAGGGAAAACAAGAACAAAACAAAACAAAAACAAAGAAAAAGTGAAGCAAAGAACCACTCCAGTTCAAATGTGACCTTACAGCTATTTCCTAAGTAAGCACATCCTCCAAAAAGTCTCGAAATTCTTTAACAAATATTGAACAGCGCTAAATGTTTTTAACCTCAGTTCATTTTTTTTCAAGTCTCATTGGTTTGTGCTGCTTCTACGTAGCAGTTTTATACAGAAAGTGAGATTTCAGTACAGGATTATAGGCACTGATATTTATCCCACATTTAGAACTGGTTCTGCTGGGGAAGATCTATGGGCTTTTTAGCATCTTTAAATGACAGCTGTGGTTAGGGACCCTTTTGAAGAGCTTATCAACAGATGATTGAGATTAGAAGCAAAGCTGTATCTGTTTTGACTGTATTCTGTATGTCATCTTTTTCATGACATTGGATATTAATCATCTTTCATATTAAGATCAAACGTTGTACTTGGGAACTCTGATGTACCCAGCAACTTGGGAGGCTGAGGCAGGAGGATCATAAGTTTGAGGCCAGGCTCAGCAACTTAACTAGGCCCTAAGCAACTGTCTCAAAATGAAAAATAAAAAAGAGGTCAAGGATGTAGAACCCAGTGCCCCTGGTACAGAAAAAAAAAAAAAAAAAAAGTCAATGGTTGACCTAATTTCAAGTATGAAAAAAGGAATTAAGATTACTGATTGCTCCCAAGATCTTGGCGTTGCTCCCTAAGCACTCTTCAGCTCTCCCATCTAATCTCACAACATCCTGTACCATAGGTTGGCTGGTTGGTTGATTTTTGAAACTTGGGGGATAGAACCCAGGGCCTTGAGCGTGCTAGGCAAGCAGTCTACAACTGAGCTACATTCCTAGCCCCATAGTACATCTTACTACATTTAAGGATGAACGTGACAATGAACAATTCTGCTGAACTATAAACAGGGGCAGATCTCAGTGCCTAACCTTAGTTACTGTGATGCTCACAATCCAGCACTCTGGTTCCCCTCTACAACCAGAGATTCTGTGATACTCTTCAGTAGCACAGTACTGGGGGCTGAACTGAGGGGAGCTCTACCATTGAGCTACATCCTCAGCCCTTTTTATTTTGAGACACAGTCTCATTAGGTTGAAGAGGCTGGCCTCAAATATGCGATTCTCCTGCCTCAGTCTCCTAGGTAGCTAGGATTATAGTCATTTGCCACTGTGCCTGCCCTAATACACATCTGGAGGGAGTGTAAGCTGGTATAGCCACTTTGGAAAACAGTTTGCACTGTTTAATGAAGTTGAAGACTCAGTATCTTGTGAGTTCCACCTGCTCTAAACACCTTTGCACCAGGAGACCTGTATAAGAATGCCTAAAGTAGCACCTGTAATGATAAAAAGTAGAAATCACACAAGTGACTGCAGAGGAGAGAAACTGTGGTATGATCACACAACAGCACACTAAACAGCAGCGAAAAGTAATGCATTATTACCTCAAAAATGACAATGAATGAATCACTGTGTGTATGTGTTGGAGGGCAAATCACCAAAGAACATATGTACTAGGGTGTTGTTCACAGAAAGTAAAAACGTGTACCAAATTACATACAAATGCTCGTAAGCAGAGAATGACAAACATGAAGTCTCTGACCTTACAGTGACCTTGGGGAGGGGGAGGGAATGGAAGGGGATCCAAGAGAAACACAGGAGGTGCTCCTTTCCAGGATAAATGGAATGACCAATGTGTCCACAGTACCAACTTCCATGAATCGCTCAGGATGACAAGACACAATATCAGCAGTACATACCTCATTTTAAGTGGCATGTCTGAGTAACTCTCTATGAACATGGATAAACTAGATGCAAACTGGGCATACGAATACACAGGCATCGTGAGCTGCTGACTTCTCAGTGAATGAACTAACCTCAGAGCAGTGACCAAGGGCTGTGTACCTTCTGACATCATTTAAAATAATCACTCCTACTTGCAAACTGAATTTCAATGACTGACTTACCCCTTGGGGTCTAAAAGATCCCGAACTTTCTCATTATAAATTTCCATGTAGGACACTTCAACTTTAAAAGTATGTGACTCATTTTGCTCCAAGGAGATCCTTTTGAATAATGCACAGCACAGCCTTGGAATGAGCCCCAGCTGCTCCGCATGGCCCATCATGGAGAAGGACTTTCCTGAACCTGGAGAAGAACAAGCAGAAGGGAGGAAGGCAGCAGAGGAGGCAATGAGAACCCTGTGACCCACAAGTTGTCACCATATTCCAGCCACTGTCACACAGAGAAAAGGGGTCAATTTGGTCCTCAAAGGCAGATCCTGGGTGTCACAGTTACTGTTCTTTCCATCACATCTTCACCTGAGTCTGCCTCTCACTGTGAGATCCAGAGGGCCACCCATTAGAGGTGGATCTTACAATTGCAACCCTACAAAGAGATAGTGAGCTTGGGCGTGATGGGGCATGCCTGCAATCCCAGCAGCTTGGGAGGCTGAGGCAGGAGGATCACAAGTTCGAGGCCAGCCTCAGCAACTTAGTGACGCCCCAAGCAACTCAGTGAGACCCTGTCTGTAAAATATAAAAAATGACTGGGGATGTGGGTAAATTTCCACCTATATGTTAAGTAACAAGAGCAGCACTTTACTGTTATACATATCATATACTATATTAGACACCTGCTGTCATTGAATTCTCCTAGTTATCATGAAATGTGAGACCCCCACCCAGAAGACTTGTTTGTTTATTCCCATCTTATAACTGAAAACATCACAGCTCAGAGTTCACGGCTGGGCTCCCAGCATGTCCTGTTTTGTCTGTTTGGACCACTGCTCCACAGCCCTGGCTCCATACTCCAGTGCCAATTTTGTATCCTAGTAAAAGTCCTCTGTAGGAGATGACTCTACGAGGTCTTCTATAGTTTTCACTAAAATATTTATATCAAGACACTGATCATTATTTTTCCAGTTCAAATACAGGTTAACACTATAATTTAGGAAAATGACACTTAATGGTTTAAAACTAGCTTTGCTCATTAACCTGAAACTACTCTATTACCTGATCTGTTGCACCTTCAGAAAGAGGTTACCTTTGTTCATCAGATTCAGCTAAAACCCCAAAACTCAAAGCATTTTTCTGTTGCTTCTCAAACTTTTTTCCAGTTTTAAGTTTAAAAAAAAAATACATATTTAGGGCTGGGGCTGTAGTTCAGTGATAGGACTTGTGTTTAGCATACCTAAGGGCCTGGGTTTAATCCCCAGCATCACCAAAAAAACCAAACCAAACCAAAACAAAACAAAAACCAAAAAAAAAAAAAACCACACACACACACATTTAGTATCATTGACTATAATAGAAGCAACTTCCTACCTGTTTGTCCATATGCAAAAATACAAGCATTATACCCCTGAAAGGCTTTTTCAAGAATTCCTTCCCCAAGGCACTTGAAAACCACTTCTTGACCTAGGAAACAAGAAACACAAAAATTAAAATAAGGGTGCTTATCCTGAGGATCGTGTTCATACTGACACTCTCAGCCCCTCCCCATGTTAAATTGTACCAAATGCCAAAGACATGTAGGGCTGAGGATTAAGAGACCAAGCTATGCAATTTCTTCCTTTCCATCCACAACACAGTGCCTCGCACACTATGTTGCCTAGGCAGGTCTTGAGCTCTGGGCTCGAGTGATCCTCCTGCCTCAGTGTCCCCAGCTGCTGGGATCACAGCTGGTACTACTGCACCCAACTTGCAATTTTATTTTTGCTTCCAAACTAGAGCTCAGTGCCTGGATAAACTCACGACCCTAGAGTTCCCCTCTTCAGCATTTCTCTAGGCATTAAAATTTCTTTTCCATTGTGAGTGGTCAAGAAAAGCATCATTCAAATGTGGTCACTTCTTAGGACTTGGCACCTAAGACATCATGAAGTATGGCCTGTCTTGTCTCCCATCTGGATTTAGAGCTTCCAATGATGTCTCACACACTCTGGAAACCCCGCAGCACTAAGCACGGTGCTGAAAACTCTGCTCAAGGTGGAGCAACAGCGGCTGGGGCCAGCAGGAACCCCTCACCGTGTTCCCACAGGGCACCAGGAGAATCCTCTCACCTTGGGGGCATTGGCATGTGCTGTTCCATGGCAGAGTGAAGGTGTGCCGGCTTCTCAAACACACAGGGGAACATTTGCTACTTGACAACATCCATCCCCCATCATTAAGAGAATTAAAATCACACTCCCCTTCCTCTGTGCTGCCAAGAGCTTAGAAGAGGCACTGTTAAGCACTTGCAGAAACCACTGGCTTCAGTCCCTGTTCCCCCACTGGAATGAGGGTCCTTGATGCCAGAGACCATAATCTCTTTATCTTTGTAATCCTAGTTTCTAGTACAAAATGCTTAGTAAATGTTGGTTGAAGGAGTCAGGTAAATCGTTTTAGCCTGCATGACATTTGGAAATCCTTTTACATTAGAAAATAACATAACATACCAATAAGCTTTCAGTTGTATCCTTTTCTTTTATGCAAGGGTGAAACTGATTTTAATGTTCCTTCATGATACATCATGATTGCAAAATGGACTCTTTAAATGTGTCAATATGAAACAAGAGTTAATATTTTCAATTGCTATGGGGCAAAAAAATATTTTTTTCCTTTCGGTTCTGGGGACTGAACCCAAGGTGCTTAATCTTTGAGTCATATCCCAGCTCTTCGTTTTTGGTATTTTTAGTTTAGAGACTTGGCCTCGCTGAGATGCTGAGGCTGGCTCGCACTTGCGATCCTCCTGCCTCTGCCTCCCAAGTCACTGGGATTACAGGCATGCACCATCATGCCCAGGCTGGCACATCAATATATTAAGTGGGTGTAATCCTAAGAGCCTTTTGTAAATACACAGTGGATTGTGAAGATTGCCCCAAGATATGCAAATGCACACACACATGCTCCAAGAATAAGGTACCGTCCACATAATTATCTACTACGTTACTACATATACACTTTAGAAATTGCTTTTATGCTATAGTCAAATACAAGAGTCTTGTGTTCACTGAAGAAATATCTGATCACCATGGTATATAATTTGTGTGCGTGTGTGTGTTACTGGGGATTGAACCCAGAAGTGCATTACCACTGTTACATCCCAAATCCTTTTTATTTTTTATTTTGAGACAGGGTCTGGCTAACTTGCTGAGGCTGGTCTCAAACTTGTGATCCTCCTGTCTCAGCCTCCTGAGTTGCTTGGATCACAGGTGTGCACCACCACAACAGGCTGATGCATGATCTTTCATACACATCAGTATTTCTTCTCCTGTTTTCTCAAAGAAACTTCCCTGTTCAACGTGTATTCCCAAGCCCTAGGCCAAAAGGCAGACTTGACACTGGAGACGAGCCCTGTTTCAGAGATGATCCAGAAGTAAATTCAGCCTGTGCTTGAGCTCCTTAGAACTGTCTATGGTCCTCAGTCAGACCTAGCTGCCACCCTAACCTGTTTCAAAGGCCAGGCTTTCCTGACACAAGTGACTGAGTGGAGCAGGTCTGTTGGATCCTCCATACTGTCCACCAGTCCCCAGGAAGGAGGGAGGTCAGGGTGGGGCAAGGCGAGGTCAAACACCCTGACCACGATTCATGACTGCAGTTCTCACTGTGTAGGTTATGAGAAAGCAAGAGTGCAGAGAAGCCCTGTGGTGGAGATTGTACCACGGCTTCCTGGGGCCTGCGGTAGTTCACCCATCATGGACTTGCATCTGTCTATTTCCAATCAGGCAGGAAACAGTCATTAACCAATCAAAAGTTTCTACCTATCCCCGCAGCAGATAATGTAACATTTCTGATTTCAGCTCCTAATGTTACCAGTATAAAAATAAGAGAATAAATTTCAATTTAGCCTATTTCCAAATTAATTCAAATACTACGAAGAACATGAGCTGACCTATTTAACTCTCATCCACGCGGCACGGGGATATGCACTTGTCATATTTTATACCATCATAATGCCCATAATGCCCAGCAGGGCAGGTATAAATTATGACTGGGGCTCTGAAAGGTTAAGTCACTTGCTCAAGGTCTCACTGCCAGTGAGCAGTGAGCCTGGTCGGCCTGTCTGATTCGGCCATCAGCAGTAATGCTGAGGGACACTGGGCACTGGTTACTCCCATCCTGTCCCTGAGGTACTTTTTACAGACTGCCAGAACTTGTCCAACCACACCGTGTGCATGCATGTGTGTGTGTGTGTGTGTGTGTGTGTGTGTGCATGCCTCAACCACTGGGCTGTGAGCTCTCAAGCAGAAGGCTTGGAGTATCCAGAGTGCATGGTATACATCAGGGGTCCATATTCTCTGGATTATCTTTGTACTGATGCTACTGGTCGCAGACTAATGTATTTTTAATTAAGGGCCCCTTTTCTCCTGGTCATCAAAAGCCTACTCTTTGAATTTAAAGAGGAATGCTTAATGATCGTGATTTACACTTTGGTCAAAGCATGAACTTCCAGTGAGCCCCAAAGGACTAGAGCAGGCCTTTGTCAACAAGCCAATGGGGTGTGAGTAGGGGGCCAACCCAATATGCACATGCTACCTGGGCAGTTTTGATAAAAAAAATTACAGACCACTGTATTTGAAACCCACAGTCACCTCTTAGGCATTATAACAATAAATTTATGTGACAAATAAATAAGTCTCTGACTTCCACCGGACACACTCACATGCTCATATATATATATATGATTTCAAAAAACAGTCATTCTTTTAGTTATAGTTATGTTTGGCAGGAATGTAATTCGGATTTATCATGTTTAGTAAAGTTTTATTTATAACTGGGAAAGGAAAAGATTCAAGAAAAATGGCATATTAAAAAGAAAATGGAAAATTAGCCAGGTACAATGGTGGATCCTATAATCCCAGCAATTTAGGAGGCCAAGGCAGGAGGATCGAAAGTTCAAGGCCAGCCTGGGCAAGTTATAAGACCCTGTTTCAAAATAAATTAAATTAAAAGGGCTGGGGGTGCCGCACAATGGTAAACATCCGGCAGAAGAAAGGAAGGCAGGGAGGGTGGGAGGGAGGGAGGGAGGGAAGGATGGACACATAGTTGAAGTAGCATAGGACACAATTTATAAAAAGATACAATGTAAAAAACTATTGTGAAGTTCATATATTCTTACATTCTATTACTATGCCATCATGTGTTAAGGAAATGGATCCTTTTAAGGCAAGACATGATCAGCATTTTCCCTCCTTATCGATGGCAGCACCTGAAGCAGCTGACCAGCCTTCCGTGACATGGGTGCCTGCTATTCCCAGTTCCCCCTGTAGATCATTTCCTTTTACTTTTTTGAGATTTTCATCTGTACACATTGGTCCCTGCTCACTTCCTGCTGGCTGTACCAGGCAGAACCCCAACGCGCCAAGCTGCTGAGCTTCAGGTACCACACCAGTGTCTTTTCTCAGCAGCCGCACAGCACAGCTCGTGATCACACTCAGTTTTGACCAAGTTCTGTTAAATTAATTTTCCTTTATCATTTCTTGCTCATTTGTATTTAACCTTTAGTAAATGGGCTACCCGAGCCCTGTGTTGTCTGAAGTAATGAGTTGGAGTAGCCACTGCTCTTACTTTAAAATGTTAATCATACATTAATGAGACCAAACTTTGGTCTGTCATCCATGTCCCTAATATCTACCCCTGCCTGTCATTCACCTTTCAGTCTTACATCCCTCTTTGCTTTCAGAGTCAAATCTGTCCCCTTCTCCTTTATGATTTTCGCTCCTGGTACATGCTGTACCTCCAAAGGCTTTCCCAAGCCCAAATTATACAGAAGATTCACCTTTATTTTATTTTATTTTCAGTCCTAAGCTCTTCCTCTTTCAGCTAAGCCACCTTGGCAAGTTCGCTTTCTTCATTAGGAAGGCAGGAGCCAGAGCTGTCCCTTCAGGTGGCTGGAATGATCTACCTGAACTGTCATGAGGCAGCACAGGTAAGGGCTTCCTCAGTGCTGAGCAGGGAAGTCTGGAACACACTGGGTTGTCGTCGGTTACTACTATTGTCCTCTAGGTCTCTAGTCATCAAAATTCTGGCGCAAAGAAGGAAGCCATCATCTAACTACCTTTCCTTCAGACAGTTCCTCCATCTTTGCAAGAATTCTGTGACAAGATCCAATTTCAAAGTTGAGAGAAAAAAATAGACCTTTGTTTTCAGGAACTTTTCCCCCAGTACCAGGGATGAAACCTGGGGCCTCGTCCTTGTTAGGCAAATGCTCTACCTCTGAGCTACACCCCATCCCTTTTTTTATTTCTTATTTGGAGACAGGGTCTCACTAAGTTGCCCAGGCTGGCCCTGAACTCCTGATTCTCCTGCCTCAGCCTCCTGAGTAGCTGGGATTATACGTGTGTGCCACTATGCCTGGCCTTAGGAAGGTTTGAACGTCTTCATTTACTGATATTTTTCTGACTCCCTCAGAGGTGCTACTTTGAAAGCACCACAGATCAAATGCAACCATGGTGACTCTTACACACAAGGGTGAGAGATGGGAGAGGCAAGCGCAGTGGCTGGTGTGTGTGCACAAGTGTGTTAGCACGTCTGTGTGCAGAGAAGTGTGCCTGGCAATAATGAGAAGAAAAACCGAGTACTGCTATCTGGTCCAGGGCATGCTAATGCATGCTGCCCAGTAGAGGAAAAAGATCTTCTCTTCTTTTGTGACATTAAAAGGAAAGTTAAAGGGGGAAGGGACAAGCCGGGTGTGGTGGCCCACGCCTGTAATCCCAGTACTTGGGAGGCTGAGGCAGGAGGATCGCGAGTTCAAAGCCAGCCTCAGCAACTTAGCGAGGCCCTAAGCAACTCAGTGAGACCCTGTCTCTAAATAAAATACAAAATAGGGCTGGGGATGTGGCTCAGTGTTGAAGTGCCCCTGGGTTCAATCCCCAGTACCAAAAAAAAAAAAAAAAAAGTGGGGGGGAAGGGACGGTTTAATAAATCACACCAAGAAAACTGGATGGGACAGATTCCACCAGTGCCATTGCTCTTCCAGTGAGGGGGGGCTGTAGCTATACGAACCCCTGGCTGGAGTCACACCTAACCATCACCTGGAGACCTTCTGGGCACCAACGTCACAATAAGAGCAGCTACAAGGAGGTCAAACTCTCAGCCAAATCCTTAAAATGTACTGCAGACTCATGACACAGCCTCTGCCCTCCTCGCACACAGGGTCAGCCTTCAGTCTGCCACAGAACACAGGAAGGATCAAAGACCTCTATGGCGTCTCCGGTTAGCCGAGAGAATGAAGGCTTTTTAACATTTTGATTTGTTTGCTTCTATTTTTAAAAGTCCCCTTTCTCAGCCTAGGAAAAAATGACTTGCCCGTTGCTATCTGAACCTCAGTTTACAAGACAGGCAGCTGATCACCCTGGGTGGTGGGAGTCAGAGAATTCAAACAGTGCGAGGGTGGGTCCCATAAAAGATGCAATGCTCCCCACCCCCACGTGTTTCTCAACTACAGTTTACACTCAGAATGAAGTGCTGTTTGTCTAGGGGAAAGCCCACAGGGACGTTCAGAAGTCCTGTGGGAAGCAGGAGGATCTACCAGTATTTGTCCCCACCCCAGACAAACCAAGCAAAGCCACCACACTGTCAAACCCAAGAGGCCTGTGGCTTTTCAGTTAGGACCAATGCCAGAGAGGAGGCAGCCACTCCGCAGACATCAGCTCCAAGCCTGGCATGGCGAATTCACAGGCGAGCCTGACCTCATTGTTAATAACCATGACCATGATGCCAATCTCCTCTGGGGTTTATGATCAGGCATCCTATAACCACGTGGGCAGGTCTTAAAACACAGACATGCCCAAAGACACTCATAACACCGTGTCAGAACAGTCAAGAGAGCGCCCGAGGAATCTCTACAAGCAAAATCGCAGCCCTGAGTCACCGGATCCTGAGTCACTTATGCCACAGATCTGTGAAAACGTAACACCCTCGGGTCTCTGCACTCGCACCCAGTCTTCCCTCTGGGAGCAGCCGCAATGGACTCGAAGCCGCTAGGCTGTGTCCCGGGAGCCGGGTAACCAAGGAGGTTCTCCCTGCATGGCAAGGCCCCCGAGAGCACGGCACTGATGGAGAGGAACCGGGGCGAAGGGAAAGCACCCCTGCCATTCACATGCCCAGTTCTGACGACTAAAGAGGAGAGGGCAGGACACTGAGGGCATGCTCCTAGGAAGCGGGAGAAGGGAGTGGGCCGTCGTCCCCCGTGTGGCTGGTGATCTGCGCTGGATAAAGTACCAAGCAGAGCGTGCACTGGCAGTACCAAGCAGAGCGTGCACTGGCTGCACTGACCTGTGCACAGAAGGTTCTGTTTGTCTGCGTCACTACAGGAAGAGGAGCGAAGATCTGAACAGTGCTGTGGTTTGGATTCCCATGTCCCCCAGAGGCCGTGTGTTCAAGGCTTGATCCCAGGCTGGTGTCACTGGGAGGTGGTAGATTCTAGCAGGGCAGGACTAGTGGGAGGTCCTGAGCTCACTGGGGGCACATCTCCAAAGGGGACTGTGGGACCCCAGTTCCCGCCACCTCAACTCCTGCCATGATGCACTGCCTCACAACAGGCCCAGGGCAATGGGGCCAATCCATCCTGGCCTGGCGCCTCTGGAACTGTAAGCAAAACAAACCTTTGCTCTTAGAAGCCAATTTTCCCAGGTATTTTGCTACAGTGACAATGCTGACTAATACAAACACAATTGATAATTTTATCAGCTTAAACAGAACTCCCAATTTTCCTTCTCTTCTCCATTTCTTTTCTCTTTGGAATGAGAAGAGAAAAAGAAAACGGCTGGGCTCAATATCTGTGATTCAGAAACCCAGGGCCTCCTCCTTTAGGAAGGTGTTTTTCCACTTCTGAAGCAGGATGACAGCCACGGAGATTTTGATGAGTCTGGACTTGGCAGGTGGCCCAGCTCCGAATCAGAGCACCTGGGCAGTGCAAGACCAGACAGGTTCTGCACACACGCTTCCAGGGGTGAAGAGTGCGTGGCCTGGGTTAGGCCGAGATAAATTCCCCTCTCAAAAACCTTTGGTGTGTGGAAGCGTAGCTCTCAAAAATTCATACAGGTGATTCAGACCAGGTTGTGCTGAATGCCTCCAACCTACAGAACTCAGATAAAGAAACGAAGGCATTCAGCGTGGCTTGGTGATGCAGGATTTAACCTCCAATCAACTGCAGAAGTGAGCCTTGGAGGGGCCTGGTTGCAGGAACCTGGAAACGGGCCCCCAGCGTGGAGGTGAATCATGGGGACGTGTTCCTCGGGGGCCTCCACGAGCTGGCAGCACGGCAGCCCCTGAGGTCCCACTCGCAGCACGCATGGTGCTTCCACCCCAGGGCAGCACTGGGGCTGCCAAGCACAGCTGGTGTTCCCTTGCTGGATAAGGTGCTGGCTCACCGAGGAGGGGGTCACTCCATGCTGCCCTGGCCACTGGTGCCAAGGAGAAAGAGGAAAACAGAGCCTCCTGGCCCAAGAAGACGGTTCCAGAGCTGCTGGTGGAGTGGCCCAGGAGGGGACTTTCCCATACAGGACTGCTGACAGTCATCCTTCCTGTGTCCTGGGAGCTTCCTACCTCTCTCTGATAAGGCTGCGTGATGCACAGTCCTCACAGCACCCCAGGGGAGGTTAGGACAAAGCCCAACCCAAATGCAGCATGCAGGACCCCAGAGAGCTAGTGCCAGGAGGGAGAGTGTCATCCTGCCTAAGTTCCTCGTGGGAGCACTACAATGGGACCTCCTTCCCAAGGTCTCCCTCCCCCTGGTGAGAGAGAAGAGAGAAGCACCCGGGAGGGGGCAATCCACGAACTCTTCACTAGCATCCAACAGTGTCTTTGCTGAGCCCACTGGTACCACTGCCTTCAGCTCTCCCAGGCAGCAGAGCCTCTCCGAACCTCAGCTTCCTCATCAATAAAATGGGGACCATAGTCGTTCCTGGCTAATTGGGTTCTTTGATGATGATATGAGGTCCTGCACATAATGGGATTAGCACGGCTGGGACTCTATTTCATACTGTTGTCACCGTTATCTGCTCTTCCAAATACACTGAATTAGCTCCAGTGATGTCTCTGGGTGTCAACAAATAGTCTAAGGAAAGTGAAAGAGGCAGGGCTGTGAAGGATAAAAAGCGGGAGTGGAGGCGCGAACACAACAGAAGCATGTCTATGCCACAAAAATATCATATGTGGATAACACACATACACTCTTAAAAAAAGTTAATGAGATTAAATGAGCTCATTTATTTTGGACTAAAAAGCAATTATTTTTCTTGGTACTGGAGAGTGAACCCAGGGTGCTTGCCTCTGAGCCACATCCCCAGTCCTTTTTATTTTGAGACAGGGTCTCACCGAGGCTGCCCTTGAACGTGTGATTCTCCTGCTTCAGCCTCCCAGGTTGCTGGATTACAGGGGCGCACCACCACAACCTGCTGAGTTATGTTTTTACAATGGGTCAGTTGAGTGTGCTCCTGAACTGGTTTATGTCCATTGTACTCTGTAATTATATAATTCAATTAACGAATGCAAAAAGAGTTGCTGATTCTAAGAAAACTTTATTGAATGCTTCAGAACAAGTTGACAAAGGTGAGTCACAAAAGTAATTGTCAAATCAGGTACGGGTGAGACAATTTAGAACAGACTGTAAAAGAGCCAGGTGTGGTGGTACACACTTGTGATCCCAGATAGGAGGCTGAGGCAGGAGGTTCACAAGTTGGAGGCCAGCCTGGGCAACTTAGTAAGACCCTGTCTTAAGCTGAAAATCAGAAAGGGCTAGGGATGTGGCTCATGGTTGATCACCCCTGGGTTCAATCCAAAGTACTTGGGGGTGGGTGCAGGGTGACAGGGAGACTGTAAAAGAAAACATAAATCTAGGAGGATTCTATATTCAGATTTTTTTCACAAATGTCTTTCAGAATGGCACATATCATTTATAATGAATCCTTCTTTTAATAAAGTTTAAACAGTTCCTCTTTTTCTAGGGCTTTGAGCTGTAATGTGAGGTCATTTATTTGTTGACATTTCATTCTTTTATTGAATGCGCTCCATGCAATGAATTTTCCTCTTACCACTGCTTTCATAGAATCCCAGAGATTTTGATATGGTGTATCTTTGTTCTCATTGACCTCTAAGAATTTTTTTATTTCCCCCCTAAAGTCTTCTATTATCCCTGCATCATTCAATAGCATATTATTTAATCTCCAGGTGTTGGAGTAGTTTCTGTTTTTTATTTTATCATTGATTTCTAATTTCATTCCATTATGGTCTGATAGAATACAAGGTAGTATCTCTATCTTTTTGTATTTGCTAAGAGTAGCTTTGTGGCATAATATATGGTCTGAGCCAACTACTAAATATTGGTTTAAATTGAATTGCTGACAATTATCCTTTGTCTCCTCCATGCAGGGCCCTTGCTGAGCGCCGCAGACACATACTCTGGTTCCGTCTGTCCTTACTGGACTTCTAACAAGGAGGTGCTGCTCTTGTTGGCCCTGCTACTCAGTGGGCAGGTGCCAGTGCCAAGCTGGGAGCCCAGGATACTAACGTCAGTGCCTCTGCACTTAATCCTAGAACCCAGGACCAACCATATGGTCTAACAAATTGATACTGTTCCATTTTGACTCTGTTGGTTTTCGGAATGTCAGCTTTGCTGAACAGACGCTTGGTCTCCTTACCAGTCTTGCTTTGGTTAAGAAACAGGAAACAAATGATTTCACCTCTGAGCATAGAAAATCCCCACAATGGGGATAGAAGAGCATGTGGCTGCCTTCTCCACAGCACAGCCCTGGACTTGGAGGTGCTCACCCATCCTCCCCAGCAGAAAGCAACGTGAGCACAATAAGAATCAGATGGGTGACCTTTCTCCAGAGTCACAGGGTATTAACAATGCCTGAAAACACATGGCTTCGGCAGACCTGAGCCCCAGGCCATATGGCAAGAATTGTTCCATGATTTCTAAGTCAACAGTTGAGACTCTTTGGGGCCAGAGAATGTTCATGTCCACATTGACCCCAGGTATGCCTTCAGACAGGTTTTTATATCTGGGATGAAGATTCATAGAAAACCAGGAAGGAAATGAAAACTGATGTTACTAGAGGTCACTGTCATCTACCAACATGGCACATTATAGAAACTATTTTTTAAATATATTGACTCGCTGTCCAGAATGTCTTCATTGCAAACAGCAGTGATCTACACATTTGCAAAAAAGTCTTGGATTCATCAGCACTAAATGTCACGTAATAACTCTACCTTCTCCAGTGTGGCTCTCCCCACGAGCCCAGGCACGTGTGAGGATGTGGGTTTATGGGAAATGCCATGCATGGGGGCAGGGCTCTGCAGGCTATCAATCCAAGCACAAGCATTCCTGTTCAGACCCAGGATTACCTGCCAGTCAAACACTATCAGAACTACCCAGTCAAAGGGCAATACGGGCAAGAGATAATATATTTAAAATGCAAAATGCCTCAAAGCATGATTCCATGCAAGGCAAATGGCTTAACAAAAGGCTTTGGTCTGCTTCTGAGAGTCCACTGGCACAGCTGTACAGTCTGCATAAAATGCGCCCCCCCCCCCGCTTTTTTTGGTACTGGGGATTAAACCCAGGAGTGCTTCACTACTGAGTTATGTCCCCAGCCCTTTCTATTTTTTTTATTTTGTGACAGAGTCTTTCTAAGTTGCTGAGGCTGGCCTTGAATTTGTGCTCCTCTTGCCTCAGCCTCCCAGGCTGCTGGGATTACAGGCATGCACCCAGTTCTGATTTATTTTTTATCAGAGAGCTAGAAGGGAATCAGATCCTATCAGGCCATATCTTCTCTGATCATAGATGAAGAAAGAGACCCATAGGGTTATCTTGCCCAAAGTCTAGCAGCTTATGGTAAAACTAGGTCGCACAAATCCCAGTAATAATGCACTTTCTTTCAAAAGCACAGATTCTGGGGCTGGGGCTATGGATCAGTGGTAGAGCGCTTGCCTCGCACGCGTGAGGCACTGGGTTCAATCCTCAGCACCACGTAAAAATAAATAAATAACGATACTATGTCCATCTACAACTAAAAAAAATTTAAAAAACAAAAAAAGCACAGATTCTACCACTACCTCTGTTACTGTCACAATGAGACAATGATAAAGATGATAATACACATTAAGGGAGGACCACGGTGCTCCAGATACTGCCTTATTACCTCTAGTTACCACGTGGGGAAGCAGAAGCCTAGCAAGAGGCCCCACTGACAGAGGGTGGTGGGGCTGGGCCAGGCCTGGGCCCAGACAGCCTGATGTAAAAGCCCACTTTCCTCAGTCACTCCAACCCAACCACTGGAACGCCATTCCACATAGTAGGGAATTGTGTGCTTCCACATGGAAAAGCCCAGGAGCTTTTAATAAACGGCAAAGCACAATTAAGAATGTGGCATTTTCACATACCACATGAACATTAGGAGCTCTGGCTTCCCCTGGCCCTCCCGGTCCATTCACTCCTCCGACTCCCCTCCCCAAAAACCCCTCCCCAGTTTTGAGAGCTGCTTTGAGAGGCCGGGTTCAGTATCAATGGTGCCATTATTCATGGAGCCTGATAAATAGGTTGGTTTCAGGAAATGTGTGCTTCCCCCTCTCCATTTCCTCTATTTCCCACCAGAGAATGAACGCTTCTATCTTAATGTTTCTATTCACTGTTAAAAACTGCAATTTTTTTTAAATGAAGAAGAAAGGAAATCAAATTAGTATGAAACCCAATCAATTAACCTACCAGTAATGCATTTAACTAGACAGATTATTTATAATGGATAAAATCTTGAGAGACAAGCAACCAAGAGTTTTCACTTTTTTTTGCTAAGGAGTCAAATATCTATAATAATGGGGATACTTAAAGAATAAGAAATTTTCCCCCAAACTGTGTAACCATATATTGCTTTCTGAACCAAGAGACCCTATTTCAGGTTTAACTGAAACATAATATTGATATGATCATACAGTTAAAGATTTAGCAAAATTTAGGCTGTCAGCCTATTAAAAATCATTTTTATCTTCTGAAAAATTCTCCAATATACTATTTTAATAAGCACTACAGAAATCCCTGAAGTTCCACCACTGAATTTTATCCGCTGTACTTAATGAAGTTATATCTGGTTTAAAAAAAAAAAAAAAAAAAAAGATTTGTCCTCCATGCCGGGATATGAGTGATACATTGCAGAAGGTTGAGGTGGTTTCTGTGGACAATCGTGGAAGATGTGATTCCAGCGGATACAGAAAACAAAGGAAAACGAGCTTCCCCAAGCATTATTCTAACTACATGGCTCCAACGGCCCTTGTTTTTTACCTTATCAGTATCATCTTCTTAGTTCAGCTTCTGGGACTTCCTGTTATCGGGACTCCATCTGCATGTATAAATAATAGGTCTCCCCTAGCATCCCCCCAAGATGCACCTTCTGCGAAGCCCGTTTTTTGCATCTTCCCTTATGGAAAAGTCAAATGAAATATCATTTATGGGTACCTCCCATTAACCAGCAAAGCCACCTATGTAGTCATTACCACAACCATATGACAGGGGTGCAGTCATTCTCATTTTACAGAAAAGAAACTCTAGGTCCAAGAAATTAATTGAGCAAGAGAACCAAAGCAGAAATCCTGAGATGCAAACCCAGGTCAGACCTTAAAGTCCCTGTGCCTGCCTTGATACCATGTCACCTCCTCACCCGGGTGTCCTCGGCAACCCCCCGGCTTCACTTTCCCTCTTTAAATTAATGAGTGAAAATTGTTCATACTTATGGTGCAACATGACCTTTTGATACACACATGCTGTATTTCACCACATGATCACTGCAGATTGTTATGCCAATTTTTTTGCAAAAGAGGGAGGAGTGACCGTTAGGTAAAGCATTTTCAAAAAAAAAAAATCATGCCAGTATTACTTAGAAATCATTAAAATCATTTATTACTGAACTGTCTTTGGTGCAAGATTAGGATGCATGGACACTTGGGACTATTCATCAATAGGATGACAACAAAGTACAGACCATCGTGGAATCAGGCTCACACGGCATCGCATCACACACTTCTGTCTTCCTCCTCAGCTTAGCCTGCATGCCCCGTTTCAGTCCTATTTCTATGATGGTTTCTCTGTACACTTTGGCCTGTCCAGATTTAGTCTCTTCTTGGATTTTCAACAGTCCTTAAAACCTATAAAATCTAGAGTTTCAATACTGTCTCAAAATAAAGTTTGATAGGTAATTCTTTTGCTTCCAGATTTATTTTTAGAGTTCTTGGGGGATGCCTAGGCTGCATGCACTGTAGGGACTTCAGGAATACTCAAGGGATAATTCTGAGATGTTCTGGCTTCCTAGTTGTATGGATGAGAGAAGGCAACATTAGAGGCCAGGTGGAGGCACAGGCTGGGTGGTGGGAAGCCACCAACCAGAGGGTGGGCGGGCAGGTGGGGTGTACACAATAAAGACCCTTCAGTGCAGTCCACAGAGTACAGAGTACAGTCCAAGGTGATGAGGGTCCCTGGAAAGTATCCAGGAACTGCAAGAGAAAAGCTCCAGCTGAGGAAGAGTTATCTGGCTGCTTCGTGAATAACGTCAACTGACCAGGGGGAGAATTGGGCTCTGCACGGCTATAGCATTTGTCCCCGTTTGTCTCTACAACTGAAGGAAATGTTTTACTTTCATCAATTTAAATCTAAAAGCACACATCCAGAATGAAAATACACACAGTGCTACCAGTCAAGACAAACGATTCCACATTCTATAGAACTTATTATCTGAAGTCTCAAAAGGATGATAAAAACAAGACAATTATAGCCAACATTAAGAACTAGTTATTCATTTACACTAAATACGTTGCTGAAGTTGCAGGAAAAATGTTTGGAAAGGCTAATTTTACCCCGTGTGAGCACCTGCAGGAATCTTCCTCATTCATGATAATTAATATTCGAAAAGATCACATATCAAATAATTTCTCAACAAGTTTGCTTTCAATGGCAAGGAAAAAGATAATGATAAACAAAAAACAAAAAAAGTCAACTTTCCACAGCAAGTAACTTCCTCTCACCTCTAATTGTTTTAAACCCTACATTTCCCTGTGTTTTGTTGTTTTTTTCTTACTAAATGAGAAAGTAACTTAACCGATGCTTTTATAAGTAGAAATTAGAAAAAACACTCACTGAGATGAAGTGTCCAGCTCAAGAGATCCGCTGTGCAACTGATGACTATGGTCAATAACAAGTATCACATCCTTGAAAATCACTCAGTAAATTTTAAGCATTCTCACCAGGAGAAATGAGTATGTGAGATCATCATAATCACCTCAATTTAGCCATCCCTCACTATATATATTTCAAAACATCAGGTTGTACATGATAAACATATGCAACCTTTGTCAATTAGAAAAATAAATAAAATACTTAGGAACACAATCACAAGGGAAGGAACTGATGCCTTCCTCTGCTAAGACAAATGCTTCCCTCCTGAACTAAAGCAATTGTGATGGACGCCTAGCAGGAAGATTCACCGGGGTCACGTCTTGCAGTCAGTGCCCCATGGAATGGGGATCAACCCATCAATGGCAGAATGCTGTGAACATGGGGTAGCATTTCCCTGAGGAGCGTGGAATTCTGTCCTTGTGACCATGGACTGCATCGCTGAGGATCTGAGTGGGTCCCGGGAACCCACACAGAGCAGGGGTTGCTGAAGGTCAGCAACGAGGAAACCCATCACTGAGGACCCTAGGTGGCTCCCCATTATCCCCAGTCCTGAAGATAACGCCACCCCGCTACAGGTGAAGAAGTGGACACTTACATCCAAGGCCACTCAGCAAGTGCGGGGCAGAGCCTGGGTTTGAAAACAGACCTTACTGCCTTCTGAACCTGAGTGCTAGAATTTGCAAGAGTAGGTATGAATCATGTGCAGAAGACAAAATTCCAGAATAATTAGAGAAAACAGACCTGAAGGAAGAAGAGGCCAGAGGACCAGCTGAAAGAGCCAACTTACCGGCATATTTTGAGGTGTTAGATTCATCCATGGACCAAAAGCAATAATCAAAGGCAAATACCTGAGTGGGAGAAAAAAATATCACACTTGAAAATTAACTCCTTATGAGTAAATCTGGCTGCAAATAATAATGATGATGATGATAATAATAATAATAATAATGCACTATTGAAGATGAGCTGATGCCCACTGCATCTTGTGAACATTGCCAGCTGGTGTGGCGCTGTTGAACACAGGGCTCCTTCCAGTAGGAGAGCAGGTGCTATATGAAAATCACTACATATCCAAGCACCCAGACACCTTCACCAGAGTTTTTTAAAAATAATATCTTTTAGTAACAAAACAAATCCTCCGATGACTATCTCGCCCAAGTCCACAGATCCAGTGTCTGCTGAAACCTTCCAGCTGGATCTCCCCAGGCTTCTCGAGACAAGCTTTCATTTAAACCAATTCATCCACCTTAGTGAAGCTGAATACTCCCCAGATTCCCCCATCCTGGATCCTTCTCCCCTCTTCTTTCAACATGTCATCTCCGGCCAAGGACTGCTAGTAAATCAATAATTCACCTTTGCATGTATTAGCTTTCCAAACAGCGACTGAACGCCCACTGTATACCCAGGCAACTGACGCTTCCTCCCTCTAGCCACCATTCCCAAGCACAGTACCACCACCTGGGTTCCAGCATGATTATCAAATGCTCAGAGCACTTTGTGGTACTGTGTGTTCCAAGGAATGGCAGTTTGGTGGGACAGTCCATGGGAAAAACATTAAATCATTGGAAATGGTGCACGTGTTACTCTGAGATTTTCAGCACGGTTCTTAACATTAATAGCTCTGAAAAGTTCACCGGTAAAGACACCCATTTGATTGTTTGGCTGTTTTGATTTCCCTGATTTAATTGTGGTGAAAATACCCTTCTTGGGGGAACACCTATTACATGCCCTGGAACAGTATTTCTCAGTGTGGCCCTTATGAGGTCAGGAACCGTATTTAACTCATCTTTGAAGTCCAGATTGCTCACACTAGTTGCTTTAGAATTATTATTTAATGATTAATGGCACTGAAACTTTGCAAGGAAGCAAATTCTTTTACATCATGAAAGACAAAGTCATGCTCTCTCATTTTACCACTCCACCTCCTTTATTTTAATGCTTTTACAACTGACTTAGTTATAAAACTGCACCCGAGTTACATCATCAGCCCAGATTCAAATTCAGTTTTGATACTTATACAAACATTCACTCTGGCCTTATAATAACCAAGTTCAAAAGAACAGTATGAAACAACCGTTTGGCCAACAGACGGTAGAACATTTACTGCATTCCTGGCTTTTCTCCTGACTCAAGGGACCACCCAAGCATCGTCCAGCATCGTCCAACCAATCTTCCTGCCCCTGGGCAGGACTGGGCTTCAACATTTCTCCCAGGGGATGCAGATCTGTCTTCCAGAAAAGGAGTTTCTACAATCTCCCTTTAATGGCACCTTGTAATACCTGTCATTCCAGGGCTTTATCCTGTCCCTCTGACCCAAGTCAACTCCCCTTACTTTATTTGCAATGGTCAACGGAAGCTAGTTTCCAATATTTAAGTTTCCTTATACTGTTGCTCTCTGGAATCTCAATGAATTTATTAAGTAGGCAAAAGAGGAGATTAGCCATCCAGGTGAAGTGGTGTAAACCCAGCAACTGGGGAGGCTGAGGCAGGAGGATTTCAAGTTCAAGGTCAGCCTGGGAAACTCAGCAAGACCCCTTGTACCACGGAGGGAGAGGGATAATCATTTATTTCCTATATATTAAATTTTCATGTCTGCCTACCTCAATCTTTTTGGGTGTGGTATTAGGGACTGAACCCAGAAGCGCACTATCACTGAGCTATATCTCAGTCCTTTTATTTTTTATTTTGAGACAGGGCCTCTCTAAATTGCCCAGACCAGCCTCAAAGTTGAGGCTCTCCAGCATCAGCCTCATAAGTCACTGGGATTCCAGGCGTGTACCACTACACCTGGCTCAATGACTGTCTGGCATACTGAAGATTAGAGAGCTATGGATTTGTTTGCAGTGAGGCTGCTTAAAATGAAATGAAATCCACTCCAAATTCTGAAGGTCTGTCTGTAAGAATCATTCCAAATTCTGTGACAATCTTCTTTTTCACACAGGTGATTGTTTAAAGTTGCTTTGGCTAATAAAAAGATGGAAAGAAAATTTCCTTTTAAGCATGTGCCCCCTAAAATTCAGATAAATATTAAAAACCCACAAAGGACCCCAATGTACTAGAAGGCAACTGTTCTTTGTGGGCCAAATATCAACCTCTCGAGTTGAGCATGGCTTGAATTTCAAAATCTCTGAAAACAGGAATTTTAGACTGGCAATCCCTCAAACCAGTCAAGTAGTATAAGTTATTATTTTAGTAAATGTTCATAAGAAAACAAGCTGAAGCCCAGAGATGTGAGGGAGTTCCCTAAAACTCAAAGTTAATAATTAGAAAAATCCTTATTTTTTGTTTACTCTTTAGCTAGAGATGATTCCTGACCCCCACTTCCATATGGGACCTGGGACCTGAGACAACACTTTGTAGTTCCCGGGGTGCTCATGCACATAGGGTCCTTTTTAAGCCTCGACTCTTCAGTGGGTCGCAGTCTAATGGTGAGCTATTGGTGGTCCGTGTGCCTTACGGTGCCTGGCCTGGTGGTCCTGTCCAGCACAGCCGCCATATACACTGTTTCAACCAACAACACAGAAAAGGGTATGGAATGGATGTGAGAACTCTATGAATAAGCCCAAGTTCAAGAGGCAGGGTGCACTTTAGGTGTTTCACTACTTCCAGGCATGAGTTTTGGGGGATCTGGGTTCCTTCCATGGTCAAACATGGATTCAGTCACTAGATCAGCACCGGGCTCCCCCTTGGCACTACCACGCCTTGGTTCCAGTGGGTAAGCAAGTACGGCCGTGCACAGTTTGTACTCTGCACAGAAATTACAGCAGTTGACTGTCACTAGAAAAACTATTTGTTACGACAGATACGAGGGCAATTTTAAAAGATGTTTTAAAGGACTTCTTTGTCTTAGTTGGATCATTTCCTTGCAATCTTGTCAGTACTACAATAAATTATTCACAAACTATTATCCTTCTTTTTGTGGCCAAAATTTAATTAGAATTGAATGACACATGAACTGTTACCTAAGGAGACATGATTTTCTTAGGCCTTACAGTAGTTTCGGTTTTCTAACACAAAATCCATTGACATTCCAAAAGACATAAGATCAGAGTTATTTCTTTTTTGCTCACTTTAAACAACAACAAAAAAATTCTTCAAAGTCACCACATTAGAGAAATATGTTATTTTAAGACTCTATCTTATTTCAGTAGAATTCCTGAATATCTATTTAATTATTCATTAGAAAGCCACTAGCATCTTGACTGGAGAGTGAGAGATGGAGGATTTCTTAATGGATACAACTAAGAAAAAAACCCAAAACTGGAAACCAAGTCTAATTGGTCATCGATGCTGACCAACATGGCGAGAACACCTTCTGTAAAGGCCCTCACACCTTCCAACTTGCAAAAGAGCCCAAGGTCCAGCTGTTCCCCAGTCCTTCCTATAGTCTGACAGCCATGTCCTCATTGTTTTCAACAAAATTCCACCCCACAGTCTCAGAATCCCACTGCTTCCGCTCAGCTCTCCGCTGGAGACTCCTGCCAGTGTTTAAAGCCCTGCAGCTTGCCGTTCATCTGCTCCACCTTCATCCGCCTCTTAACAACATGAGCCTTGCATTTCTGTGAACCGCTGAACATCTAGTAAAAACACCAAAGCTGCTCTTAATAAGACAGGTGTTGAGGGACACACTCTGCAGTACCCGAGCCCCAGCACTCACAAGCAGGACATGCCAGGGTCAAACTCCACTCTCCCCAAGAGCTATCTTTGATGGCATTTCAGCAAAATTCAATTTACAGTTTAAAGATATGGAAGCAGTATCTTCTATGTTTCCGGAGAAGCAGACGGCATCAGTATTCTAAGGAACGGCACCTATCATCGTTTTTCTGATCCCTAAAAACCAAAAGTGAAGGCACTTCCAATGCACCACCTCCATGCCCTTCCAAGAATCCTTTCCAGGTGTGTGCTTTCCTGTGTTCTCCATCTGCAAATGCTTCCTCTAGAAAGCAATCTACAAACACCCACTGGCCACCTCTCTCCATGCTATAGGGAACTCAGAGATGTATTGAGGCATGTTTTTTTGTTGTTGTTTTTTTTTGGGGGGGGGGTACTGGGGATTGAACCCGGGGCACTTCACCACTGAGTCACATCCTCAGCCCTATTTTGTATTTTATTTAGAGACAGGGTCTCACTGAGTTGCTTAGGGCCTTGCTAAATTGCTGAGGCTGGCTTTGAATTCGAGATCCTCCTGCCTCAGCCTCCCAAGTGCTGGGATTACAGGTGAGCGCTACCGAGCCCAGCTTGAAGCATGTTTTCTGTCCTCAAGTTGCTTACCATCTAGCTAGCAAATAATTACTCCTGAAACTACATGTGTTGTTTCGAAAGTCATTTCAATACCTCCCACATCTCCTTCGGAGGCACAATGTGGATCATCCAATACTTGGGTCAACACGGCTTCACTTTATGTGAAGACACTCTGAATATATACATCAGATTTCTGCAGTGAGCTAAAACTCACCCTATGTAAACTGCTCTTTTATTAAACTCTTTCAATGTCATCTCCAAAGTCACTCCCAGATGAAAGCTTTATTAAGGATATTACCGCTTATTACTCTGAATTCCATACCTGCCTGACAAGATTTCGTGTGTATGTAAACATGTGTGGATATACACACACCTACCTAAGATTCCCTTTGTTCGGTTACATTATTAGTTCTTAGAGGACAAAGTCTTTGTTTTCCTAATCTTTCCTTATTATGCCAAACAAAAGTACTCTGAGAATTTACATCTTAGAGGAACTTACTGATGAATTACCTCTGAATGAATCTGGTGAAACTGTATTTGCATAAATAATCACCGCTTCAAATAGCAGCCCAGAGCAGTGAGTGCAAATCCTCAGGTGCCTGGCCAGACTTGGAGAGGCCACTTCTGCTACGGGAATGACAAGACTGGCATCCCTGCAGACAGTATCTGTGTTCACCGGAACCTTACTGCTTTCCCCCAAAGCCAGGAGCCAGCCCTCCATTCATCTGTATGTATGTCACTGGTCAGTCACCTGGACAGGTCTCCGGGCCCCACCACTGACCACAAAGCCCTCCAGGTGTACTGAAGCACACTGAGAAGGTGAAGGAGAAAATAAGAAACTGGAGAACTGCAAAGGAACCCTCCTTCTGCGATCCCCTTCTTCCACCCACCTGGCCTCCCTGTCCAGCAAGCTGTACCTCACTCCTACCACATGTCGCCTCCTCCGACCCCTCCTGGACTTCTGCTGTCCAGTAATTCTCCCCTTCTCTGTGCTACCTTGGCCAACAGCTGCACCACCCAACACATAATTATTTACCCAAATAAGTACGTGAATTACATTGAGAGGGTTACGGGAACTTAAGCAAAATGGCACGTAAGGCAGCTCAGTGTGCGCCCGCGCTGCTACCAGCACTACATCGTCCACCCGCGGGTCCTCCGCACGGAGGCCACCTGCGGGCGATCATTGGGCACCAGCAGCCCAAGTGCTGGAAGGTTTCCTGAGCCAGCGACTGTGCAGGACACAGTGAACACGTGCTCAGTATTTGCTGATTATGTAAAGAAAAGTGGAATGGCAAAGAAAAAGAAGAGTTGCTACAGACTGTTTAGTTCTGTTTCCAAAATATCGATGCAACACATGCTACTTCCTAGCTTCCGAATCCAAAATCCAAGGGGCTTCCCCTGGGGGATGTGAATGCCCCGAGGCCTCGCCCTGCTCTGGGAAGGAGCATCTCTCTCCTCCACGCCGTCTCTGTCCTCCCTTTGAACAAGGGGCCCCCTGTTCCCAGCTGCAGACCCAGCTGCCTCTTACTTCTTGTTCTGCCACTCTACTTGGAAAGCTCTGCCGGACATCTCTCTGCGAACCCTCCTTTCTCCAGTTGTAGGAATACTGGTTTGTCAATGTCCTGTTTTGTGGTTACGTTTCAACTGTCGATTTGCAAGACTACACTTAATATGAAAGACACGTTTCAAATTTATTCCAAAGTCACCACTCCACGTTAGGAGAACTGAGTCATACCAAAAGATAAGGAGAGCACTATGTTTCATTTCCTGTTGAAGTTTTCCTTTTAATGCCATGTTTCAATGCTCGTCTCATTTTCATCTCTTTTTCCTAACCTCAGAAATGTGGAGAATCATTTAACAATGAAGAGCTAACTTCACGCATCATGGGAAAGCTGGACTGAAATCACACGGGAAGCCCAGCACGGGAAGCCTGCCCATCACAGGACTGTCTGTCCGGCTGCTGTTGGCGAATGTCACTCAGCCAGCATGCACTCTTGCCTGGGTCTGAACACGTCTGCCAAGGGCCACAAAGAAGGAGCGCCAGGGCCATCACCCTTCCTACTAGCTGGTTCTACTGACAGACCGACCTTCCTGTTGATAAATCTGTCAAGTAACTGCTGTCATTCTGCGATGGGCTTAATCATTTCCTTTAGATACATCTACATCTACATACCAAAAGCTGTCTTAAGTTACAGAGTCAACACTGCCTGTGAAGATGTCAAAGCATCTCAGAAATTCAAAGCAAGCCGGCAGCATCTGTCGCACATCTACGAGAAA
>JAJEJO010000402.1:1155294-1176760 GCA_020662805.1 Glaucomys volans
AGTCACCACTGAGACCAGACTGAACCCACCGCACCTCGGCAGGCAGAGCCAGGCTGGGGCTTCCCTTGCTCTCTGAGCGAGCTCTGTAAAGCCAGGTGTTTGGCATACGTGGGTGTGTCTCCTTAAAGGACACAGGCTTCAAGAAGCAGCAGTTTTATTTTGCTATGTTGTCAATTTCTTCAGCTCCTGATTGTGTCAAAGAAGTAGACACATAAAAGAGGATCAAACACCTTGAGGTTGAGTAGGTCCTAACCTCAGTTCCAAATAAAAGTAAGAAGAAAACATTGCTGGGCACGGTAGAGCATCCTGTAGCTCCAGTGACCGGGGAAGCTGAGGCAGGAGGATCAGAGGCTGAAGGGCAGGCTGGGCAACTTACAAGACCCTGTCTCAAAATAAAAACTAAAAAGGACTAGCGGATTAGCTGAGTGGTAAAGGGTCTTGGGTTCAATCCCCGGTATGGGGGAAAAAAAAAAAGAAAGTTAATTGAATTCACAAGATTGAATTATTCAAATAAGCCAAAAATAAACTATCAGATATTAAATACAATAATCATGAGTTTAAAATGATTAAATTGGGCAAAAAATTAAAAAATGATTCTAAACAAAATAATTTTGCAGATATTTATATTTCCCTCAAAACTCCTCCTTCTCACCCCATCACTTACCCTATACACCCAAAAAACAGAATAACCCCCTGCGCCCTCGTACCACTGCCTGCCAAAACCCAAAGCTGATCAGAAGGTGGTGAAGCTAACAAGCCATTTCCCCCTATCTCTGTTGGCCTCAGACAGAACCTGGGATCACAACTGCAGTCAGGAGGAGCAGGAAAGACACACCCACCTCAGCTCCGACAATTATGTGACAAAGGTTCTTTATTGTCTTTAACTGCAGAAGAGGAATGGAGCAGGCTTCTCCATGTTTGCTTCTTCTTTTTTTTTTTTTTTGTTTTTGGTACTAGGGATTGAACCCAGGGGCACTCCACTGCTGAGCCACATCCCCAGCCCTGTTTTGTATTTTATTTAGAGACAGGGTCTCACTGAGTTGCTTAGGTGCTCGCTAAGTTGCTGAGGCTGGCTTTGAACTCCCGATCCTCCTGCCTCAGCCTCCCAAGTGCTGGGATTACAGGCGTGCACCACCGTGCCGACTTGCTTCTTCTTCTTAAGGGAAGCAGAACTTATTCCCTTAAACACTGTAGGACATGCAGTCCGTCAAGGTGTCCACAGGTATGCACCCTGCCTCTCTGAAATACGTTTCCCTACACAGGAGCACAACTCTATAAAATGGAACGCTTACCAAAGAGCAAAATCCAAGGCTGTGGTAAACACAGTCTATACCGGCATACATTTGTGTAAATTTGCCTTTTTGTCTTGGCATGCATATTACACAAGCCATATAAAATTTTTTAAATCTCACTTTTTAAAAGCCAGCCAGAAGAGTGCCTTCATCTTCTACTTGCCCTAACATAACACTTGGAAAAAATACCTCTCAGGAACAAAAGAATCCCGATTTGGAGAGAAGCGTAAGGCTGCTCAACCACAGCAGAGCAGCACTTTTTGTTTTTATGTTTTTGGTACCAGGGATTGAACCCAAGGGCGCTTAACCACTGAGCCACATCCCCAGCCCTTTTTATTTTTTATTTTGAGACAGGGTCTCACTAAGCTGCTGAGGCTGGCTTTGAACCTGCGATCCTCCTGCCTCAGCCTCCCGAGCTGCTGGGATCACAGGTGGACACCACCACGCCCGGCTAGCAGCACCACTGCTGACTGGCGGATCTCTTCCTGATTTTCACAGGCTCTCCCTCCTCTTGCTCCTGCCCCAGCAGGATGAGTCCAAGCCGCTTACCACATCTTCTAGTCCACTTCTTCCTTCCTTGACAAAACTTCCCCTTCCTTCTAATCAGCACCTAGAACAATTCTTGGTTAACTGTGCCAAATCCTTACCCATCATAGCAGAAGTGCACGTCACAGCGGGGCGACTGTTAGTATTTGCCATCATCACATCATTAGATGCGATTTCAATAACTGTTCAAATAGATCATGGGAATATTCCTTGGAAAATCACAAATGAAGCACCGAGGATCTAAACAGCAGTGAGGTCTGCCTCTTCCAGGTCAGGCCAAGGTGACGTGCCCAGAGGGGGTCATCAGGGCACAGGCCAGCCAGGCGGTCGGGTGTTCTTGAGGGTGGGTTCAGCCCGGTGAGCGTTCTCCAGTCCCGTCTCTGGCAGAGTGGCTCTGTCCTTCCCTGTGGAAACTAGTAACTTTGCTGGACTTGAACCTTCTTTCTACTATGCTGGTGGGCGTCCTCCTGCTCCAGCTGGCCAAGCTACCTCCTTCTTTCCTTCCTTCCTTTCTTCCTTCATTTGTTCAACAGTCACTGAGCAGCTCGCGTGTGCAGAGTACTGACACTGGTGACCCACTGGTCTTTTTTTTTTTTTTTTAAAGCCAAAAGAAGCCTTTTATTATTTATTTTAGCTGGCCAGCGACGACCTCCCTTGCCCCTAAAAGCGGGGTGTGGGGAAATCGTGCACCAGGTCTTTCTTTGCCAACTTTTATAGGGCACGGGAAGGGACCAGGGTGGGGCTATAGGGAGGGAAAGGGGTTGGGATGGGCTATAGGGAGGGGATTTGGGGTGGGGCTGACTCTCCCAATCACGATGGAGAATCTCTTTGGGGAACGTGAACGTTCCAATCTGTTTTCCATGGCTATAACATTCCCCACTGGTCTTATCCACATTAACAAATCCTTGTTCAGGAAACTACCCACTGGTCTTTTTAATGAATGTGTAGTGCTACCTTATCAGAATGCCATACAGATGGAATCATACAGCGTACAGTCTTTTCAGACTGGCTTCTTTCACTTAGCAGCATGCATTTAAGGCCCTTCTATGTCTGTTCACAGAGGAAGAGCTCATTTCCTTTTATTACTGAGTAATATTCCAGGGTTGGTTAACCCATTCACCTACTGAAGGACAGCTTGGCTGCTTCCAGGTGGTGAGAAATGGGAGTGAAGCTGCTGTGTGGGATTTTGAACAGACGTGTTGCATCTCATTGGGGTAAAGAGCTCAAGTGAGGCTGGGTAGTATGATAAGAATATGGCTAGCTTTGTAAGGAACTTACAAAGTTTGTCACTTTCACCAGACGGCGTTCCAGATGCTCCATATCCTAGCTTTGATGATGTCGGACTTTTGGATTTTAGTATCTTAACAGGGGCGTAGCGACATCTCATTGTTTTATGTGTAATTCTCTAAATGATGTTGAATTATAATGTGTTTATGTGCCATCTGTATCTCCTCTTCAGTGACATGTCTATTCAGAGCTTCTTAAAATCAAGTTGTTGTTTTCTTACTGCTGAGCTTTAAAAGTCCTTTGTATATTTCAGATATAAGTCCTTTATCAGGTGTGTTTTACAAATATTCTCTAGTTTGTAGCTTGTCATTTCACTCTCTTAACCTCTTTGGCAGAGGAGTTTTTACTTTCAATCAAGTTCCACTTATCAGTTTCGCCCCCATGAGTCATGCTTTTGGCATTGTGTCTAAATGATCATCGCCAGACCCAGGATCACCTAGGTTTTCTCTTCTGTTATCATCTAGAAGTGTCATAGTTTTTGCATTTTTTAAAAAATATTTATTTTAGTTGCAGATGAACACAATGCCTTTATTTTATTTTTATTTTTATGTGGTGCTGAAGATCGAACCTATTCCTCACACGTGCTAGGCAAGCGCCCTCCCACTGAGCCACAATCCCAGCCCCAGTTTTTGCATTTTATATTTGGATCTCTGATCCATTTAGAGTTAATTTTGGTGAGGAATGCAAGGTTTGTGTTTACTTCTTTTTATGTGGATGTTTAGCTGTTCCAATACCGTGTGTTTTAACATTTTCTGCCAACTTACCTCCAGTTATTTAATTCTCTCTTCAGCTGGATCTTCTCTGCTGCTAAAACCTAATACTAGGCTCTTAAATTTGATTTTTTTTTTCAGATTGAGAACTTCTATTGGGTTGTTTTCCAGAAGTTCTTATAATTTCCAGTTCTCCTGAACATTCTTCAATCTAATGTTTTATCATCTTAAACAAAATAAGTGTATTTATTTTAAAGTTTGTGTGTAGTTATTTGAACACCTGAAGCATTTGTGGGTCTATTTCTACTTTTCATATTTTCTGCTAGTTCTTGTTTATGTCACATTATTTTGTCATACATCTTCTTTATCTTTGGTTATGAGCTGAATATTGTCTTCATTTCTTTTTCTTTTCTTTTTTGTGGTGCTAGGGACTGAACTCAGGGTCTCACGCATGCCAAGCAAGTGCTCTACCACTGAGCAAAAGCCTCGCCCCAGACAATGTACTTTTAAAAATGTTTGTGGAATCCTCAAAGACTTAGGATTATATTTGCTTCTGCCAGGTACTTATGAGCACCTGCACTCTGGAAGTACAGAATTACTAGATGAAGTTCTAAAGGGAAATGAAAATTCAGATGAACTTTGATCCAATTTTAGAGCTTGAGATTTCCTGGATCACACAAATAACTTAACCTCCATGGCAATCCACCTGAGGGCTAATTTACTTTTGCTTCACCTTCATAACCCAAGTCTGGATCTCAATCCATGTTGCCAACCCCAAGAACAGAACACCCAGGACTCCACCTTTGGCAGGACATGGCCTCTGACACTTCTGTGGCCACACTGCTGTGGCTAGAAATGATTTATTCCTGTGAAAGGCACAACCAAAAATACTATGTTCATCTAAATTTTTGCTTCCTTTTAGAACTTCATTAGTAATTCTTCACGATTTAGAAAATCTCCAGTGCCACATTACATGCAGGTTTTTTTTTTTTTTAATTTTCAGTTGTAGATGGACACAATACCTTTATTTATTTATATGTGGTGCTGAGAATCACATGTGCCAGGCAAGTGCTCTACCACTGAGCCACAACCCCAGCCCACATGCAGGTTTTTTAAACAATTTCTCCACTTCTAACAGTCCTCAGTGGGAGAGGCAACACTGATTACCTAACCTGTCATTTCTTTTTTCTATTATTATTATTATTATTATTATTATTATTATTATTATTATTCTGTACTGGGGATTAAACCCAGGGGTGTTTACCCATTGAGACACATCCCCATCCCTTTTATTTTTTATTTTGAGACAGGGTCTTGCTAAGTTGCTCAGGGCCTCAATAAGTTCCTAAGGCTGGTCTCAAACTTGTAATCCTACTTCAACCTCCCAAACTGCTGAGATTACAGGTGTGTACCACTGTACCTGACTCCTAATTTGTCATTTCTAAAAGTCAGAACAGGAACTCTCATCCTGTGAATTTCACACATATTTTGGCATCTATTCCCCAGCCCCCACCCCACTGATACAATTGATTTTACATTATCTTTGGCATGTATTCCCTAACTCCCCCCCAACTGATATAATAGATTTTATATTATCCGTGGCATGTACTCCCTAGCCCACCCCCCAATTAGAAGGACAGGACTGGATCTCATCTGCCCAGCAGTCGTCCCTGCCTGGAAAGATTATCAAATCAAATCGTCCAGTCTGTTCTGATGTTTTTGCTGATTACTCATGCCAAAATCACATCGTTTTAAATAAATAAAAACACATTTGAGTTGGGGTCTCTGTGGTGTAGCCCAGGCTGTCCCTGAAGTCCTGGCTCAGGTGATGCTCCTGCCTGCAGCCTTCGGAGGCATGCACCACCACCACCAGCTAAAATTCCACTCTTGTATAAGCATCATTAAAAGCGTCTTTCCTTTTCCTGTTTGTTTGCAACATCCCATGTCATTTTAAATGTTATTCTGTTGTATCATGTTTGAATTCAAAACTATCTTTACTCTTTCCAGATGTGCCTTATGGCACATGTGCATCATATGTACTTAACATATACATTTTTATAGGTATTAAATATTTAAAAGCTAAATTAACATGACAACTGAACATTAATTTCATCTTGAAAATTTCAGGATACTTCTTGGGAACTCTCAACAAGAACAATTTGGCAAAACGGAGGTTACCAACCACAGGTTAGAAAGTTACCAGAATCACTTTGTAAGAGTGATATTGCAAAAAACATTGCTGTGCCTCTTTTCAATTTCAGTGCTCTCCTCACTAAGCAGCCATATGTGGCATTTTTCAGTATTTCCCTGCTCTTTTTTTTTTTTTTTTCCTGTGGGGAAAGAAGTTAATGTATCACGAGACTGACGGTATGTTTTATAACTTCTGGGAACCAAAAATAAGACAAAGAGGGCTAGATAAGGGAGGCAGCTTTCAGTAGCAGAGATATTTTCTAGGTTGCAGATTTTCTGGATAACATTCCTATGAACTCAGGGAGAATTTGTATTGACCCCCAGACTTGGCCAGCATGGTGGCCACGATGCATACATTCTATAACACACATCTCTTCTTTCTTAATGCATTTCACTGTGTTCGTCCAAGGTATGCCTTCCTTACTTGTGTTGAAACTGTTAGTGCCAAAGAAAACACCCCTAAAGATGCCTTCAGTAAGTACAAAGCATGAAATAGCATTTTAGTGGGTTTCCATCATCCAAGAGCTAAACTGGATTTTCCTTCATAACCCCAAGGAAAGTAAGCCTTGCCTGTCGGTATTCCACGCCCTCACCCAGCACTCTTAGCCTCTGACCACTCAGTATGTGCAGGAATAGCCTGTCCTAATCTCATATCAGGAACCATGGCCCTCATCAGCATCACTGGCTGGTCACACTTGTTATTTTTGGTGCTAAGTGTGCTGATACTCAACAGAATGCTCACAGGCAACAAAATCAACCTTCAGTGACTCAGAGGCTGGTCACCTCTGAAGTTGTTAGCTATTCTTAGCAGGGCACAGAAAAGAAAGCCTGCCCCACCAACACCACAGTTCAAAGGCTCAGTTCTGAGACGCTGCTCCTGTCCTTCTACCTTCTGGGTCCATGCACTCACTCCTTCACCCTGCAAACTGGCAAGTGCTGTCTCATCTTGCTGACCCTCCCGCCCTGATCAACAAAATAGAAAAGCACCTGAGAGGTCTGAGGACCAGGGCACTCCTGCTGAGAAGGAAACCAGTTGGGAAAGAGCTCTGTAGAGAGGCATTCTCGCTTGACATTATTATCAACAAGAATGTCTGTCCATGGCTTTAGTTTTAAATTAGAATGCTACTTTTTTCTTCCTAAGAGGACAGATGTTACACGTAGGGTTTTTGTTGTTGTTGTTGTTTGTTTTGGTAGTGAGGATTGAACTCAGGGGCACTTATCCACTGAGCCACATCCCCAGCCCTTTTTTGTATTTTATTTAGAGACAGGGTCTCACTAAGTTGCTGAGGCTGGCCTCGAACTTGTGATCCTCCTGCCTCAGCCTCCCGAGCTGCTGGGGTTGCAGACATGCACCACCACTCCCGGCTATTATATGTGGGTTATTGCTATGCACTAAAGAACCTACATTTCTGCACACTAAGCCAGCACACATGCCCAATTCCATGTCAGAGCTTACCTTGGGAGGTTTCCTTAATGATGGAAAGAAAAAGTTTCAGCGGCAGAGATACAGAGGGTGGTCAACACAGCAGCCACATCAGAGGGAAACAATGAAAGAGAAAAAACATAAGGTAAATTCAGCACCATGGTCACAGGATCTGCAAAATACTACTTCCCAAGGCTCTGAGGCCAGATCCAAACACAGCCCTGCCTGACGGGAAGAACTCTCACATTTGCTCACAGACACAGCATAACAGGATGAACTCCTCCTGTCTTGGTTTAATAGGGCAGCTCAGACTGGCATTTGGACACTTTTACTAGAGATTGAACCCAGGGGCACTTCACCACTGAGCGACATCCCCAGCCCTTTTTTGTATTTTATTTAGAGACAGGGTCTCACTGAGTTGCTGAGGCTGGCTTTGAACGCGCGATTCCCCCGCCTCAGCCTCCTGAGCCGCTGGGATTACAGGCGTGCACCAAGGTGCTCAGTTTGGACATGTTTTTAATGATTCTACAAAATGACAATGGAAGAGCACTGCATGCTGTCAAACGCTTAAATCAGTTTTCACATTTAACATTTTCCTTAAAATTGGCTTAATATATACGCTTATTTCCTTTGACAAACAAACTCTATTGTATATAAGAGTACTTCTCATTTTGTAAGCATGGCTCTAAATGATAATTTTCATCTATTTCAACTCTGAATAAAAATTTAAAAGCCAGTTATATTCTTTCACCATCCACAAGCACACACATACTTATGTATAATGATCCTTTTTCCCTGTTAATAATTCCAAAAGAATTGAACATGCACCTGGAGAAAACTCTGAAGACGATCAGGTTTTCAAAGTCATAAAATATTAGGTTGTCATGCTTTGTAAGTATTTTCCTGTGTACTAAATCACAGGAAATCTGGTTTTAGATTTCTAAGGTATGGGCTTCTATGATAGTTCTTGGCCTTCCTTACGTCATTCGTGGTTGACCTGTGATTATCACCAGTTCATAAACTAAAATGATTATGAACGAGCAAAGGGGACTATTCCCCAGGGCTTTACTCCTTCCTTACAGGGACGGCATCACAGGGACACAAAAACAGATTTCCCAGGGCAGAAGGCATGAAATGGAAAGATACCGGTAAAACCAGCATGGCGCCCTTCCCTATCATTAGACTGGACAATTCCCACAGAGCTCAGCAGCAGGGGGAAATGCCAATATTCTCCACTCTGAATGCAGAGAAAATCATAAAATTCCTATTGTGACAAAGCTGAAAAACCATTTTCGTGGAATTCCATGAGTTAGTTAAAAGGAAATGATCCTTCGTGTCTTTCATCATTATTTTGGACAGACACAATGGGAATGCGATTTTTGTCTTCAGTTTTTTTTTGTCTAGAATAACTGGTATCAGGCAAGCCTCGACATATATGCATGTCTATCCACTAAAACAAGATAAATATTTATAGATGTTGTAGTAAAAAATGCATGAGTGTTTTCAATTCTAAAGAGGTCATGAATTTTCATTCTCGACACAGAGTTTGAGGTTTTTGCCAAGAAAATTTTCTTAAGTGAAACACTGCTCTGGAAGGCATCTGCTCAGAGCAGGTTGAACAATAACGAAAACTTTATGCACTACACATTTCTGCCTGTGTGATGGGGATTGAACCCAAGGCCTTGTGCATGTGAGGCAAGTGCTCTACCACTGAGCTACATCCCAGCCTCTGCACTGTATTTTTGACTAACCCTTTTCTCACTTCACCTGCTTTATCCAACAAAGGAAAAGTCACTTGGGTTACAATAAGGCAATCGCCTGAAACAGCATGCACCAAGTCCCTAAGATACAGTCTTCCCTGGGTATCCATGGAGGGTTGATAGAAAATCCACAGATACTCAACTACTTTACATATAGTAGTGTAATATTCGCATATAATCTATGTGATCCTGTATAATTAAAATCATCTCTAGTTTTCCCAATATAATGCTATGCAATTTTTTAAAAAAGCACACTTTTTTCCCCTGAGTATTTTTGATCTCTCAGTGGTTGAATCTAAGAATGCAGAACCCACAGATATGGAGGGCTGATTGTCCAGTTTCCTTTTAAGTTCTGATGAACCACATAACCCAACGGAGGTGGGACAGGCTCACTAGAATCCCAGGGAGCTCCCCAGAGTTACCATGTGTGTCCTTACACTAGAGCCATACAGTGCTTACCACCAGCAGCCGGGAACCAGGGCTGGTTTGTGGCCAATACCAGCACATTGATCTCATTAGCTGCCAATAAAAAATTATCCTTTCTTCCTTGACATTCTAATAGGCTTTTTCATTCTTCTTAGAAAACCTAATCCTATTTCAGCCTTTTAAGCACTTTAAAAGGGTACTCCTTTCACACAGAAAGCACAACACGTGGGGATAACAATGTGATTCTGCAATGGTGTCGTGTGTTTGAAGGACCGCTTTTGACGAATGAATGGAGACTGGGTGGCAGGGAAGATGGAGCTCACAAAGCTTCCCTGCTTCTCCCCACTCATCATTTCACCATTTTGTTTAGAACAAGGAGTCTCACTACAGAAGACAGAACTGCTGGTGGCATCACAACTGTGCTTTATTAACCGGTACACCTTTCTTAAGGGGACAATCAGGTGATGGGCAGTGACATCACCCTAAGGCAGAACCACAGTCCACTGCCCAAATCCCTGGAGGCTGTATGTCAATCTTTGATAGGTGTGAAAAAAAAAATCTTCCAATGTGAGCAATACTGACAGCATGATCAAATACAGTATGCCATTCTTTGAAAGAAACGCATGGGATGTTACAATGCAAAAATAAAAGGTTTCACATACCTATGTAGATAAACTATAAAAATAACGTAACAGGAGGCCCTTAGGCAGGGAGACAGCACCAGTACATTAAGAAAATGAACCAAGTGCAGACAATCAAAAGAGGCTAAATGGGCATTGGTTATTTTACTAGGAACATTCCAACCAGGACAGTTCAAATAAGGCCACAGCTCCAACTTGAACCAACCAAGTAATGGCTCTGCTCTGCTTCATGTTCACCCCATAAAAGCTTTACCCTCATGTTCCTTTGGTGGAGCCCCAAGCTACTTCCCTCTTGGATCTGCACGATTCACGAAGCGTTATCTGCATAAACAAACTCTTTAAAGCTTTAATGTGCCGAACGAAGTTCATCTCTTAACAATATGGAAAAGGACGGGATGCAGATGAACCATACAAACCCATGAGATTCCATGCCATCAATACTAAATGTAGTCGTGAACCAGAGTGACAGTCCAGTCCAAGACAGACCACACAGACGATGCCGGCCTCATCAGATAACGCTGCCTGGTGACACCGTAGCGGTATAATTTGTGTAAGCACACTTTATGGTGTTCAGATAAAAGTGAACTCACTAACAACACACCCCTCAGAACTTCCAGCCTCTGAAAACGTGTCCCTGCTGCGAAGTGCAGCGCCGGTGTGTAGTTTCAATGTTGTGGCCTGTGCGATTACATCCGTCCAAGCCACGTCCCTGCTGCTGAGAAACCCTGTGTGGCCCTGTTACGGAAGGAGGCAATGTTTCTGCTACCCAACTATCTAGTGAAGGAAGAAGAACATTCCGTCAAACAGATCTCGCCGACCCCCAGGCATAGGCTTGGTTGCCGACTCCAGGGGAAACAGCATTTCACAGTCACTGGATTGAAAAAGCATTTCCTCCTGCATCTTCCCTACTGCCTGCTCTCTTATTCATCTTCCAAAAAGGCCTTGTCTGGAGTGGTAGAAGATGTTTCTGTGTATGCCCAAGAAATAAACTGAAAACAATTTGCTATTTTCGAAGCCAGCAAGGTAATCCTGTTGGCAGGTCTCAGGAGGCACCCCTCTGCACGGCTGTGGCCCTCCTTCTGCAGGCGCTGAAGCTCTTCCCTCCCAGGACAGCAGGTGATCTCCCCGCACCATGTGTTTGCCACACGCCTCATGTGACTTGCACACCTCAACCCTCTTCCGTCTCCCAGCTCTGCCTGACCCTGGCCCCCTGCTCTTCAAGACCAGTTCCAGGTCAACTCTGTCAATTCCTTGGCAACTGCACAAGCCCACCTGATCCTCACTGCCTCTAATACCCCAGGGTTCCTGGGCTCCTCAGAACAGCCCAGCGCTCCCTCGCTCCCTCTCCCTCGCTGGCATGCACAGCTGGGGAGCCTTGGGGAGCTTTGCATTCAAGTTTTCTGCATCTTTAAAATTTAAACCCCTTGAAAACGAGGCCATGCCACATTGCTTTCATCACCCCTGTCTCCCATCTCACCCTCCCCGCACAAGAACTCAGAAATAATTTTTTACCTTAGAGAATTAAACATAATCCAGATGTGGAATTTACTTAGATCACCACCACGGTCCCACAGTTTTGGGGCAAGGATGCCTTCACTTAGCAGTTAGGACTTCAGAGGGGCCGGGGGTGCAGTGCAGGGTTCCATCATGTGCTTAGCATGCAGGACCCGCCCCTCCCCCCAAAAAAATCTTCTGAAAACACAAACTATTTCTCATGGCTTATTTAGAAACACTATTCCTCTAGAGCAGCATTTCATACAGAGTGGAAGTTTTATGGGATGTTAACAAAGGTCAACTAAAAATCTTCTGAGGTCAATTAAATTGGGAAAGGCCCGGGCCCAGTACAGGTTATTTTACGGCAGAGCTTGTCATGTTGACGTGTGTGGCTGATGTCATTGAGTCAACGTAGCATTTCAACAGCAGGATTTCCAAATGTACTTGACCACAGAATTCTTTGAGAGGAACATCTTAGAGCTTATTTTGGGAAATACTTCTCATTGATTTCAATGGAAAACAACCAAAAAGACTTTCATGAATGCAATGAGATATCAAGTCTCCATCAAAAACATTTCCGCCATGAAGACAGCTCAATTTTGCAATAGAAACAATAAAATTCTGAAATGAAGCAATTAACAGCGGTGTTACAATCCTCACCAGGGGTCTCCTATGCAGTTCAAGTTTTATAAATCAGGTTCATTATTTTAAAACTCTGCTGATTGTATCATAGCTTGTAAACATAGTAAAATAAAATTCCAGTTTAAAAAAAATCATTGTATTTCCTTTCTGCACTTGCATACAACCTGTCTGCTGCCCAGGAAGACTCAAGTTTTTCTTTTTCTTTCTCCCTCTCCCCAGACCTTTCAGTACTAGGGATTGAATACAAATGTACTCTACCTCTACACTCTACAAATGTCTCTCCAGGCTTTATTTTGAGACAGGGTCTCACTAAGGTGCTGAGGGTGGCCTCAAATTTGCAAACCTCCCTCCTCAGCCTTCTGAGTAGCTGGGATTACAGGTGTGCACCAATGTGCCTAGCTAGACTCAAGTTTCAATGATACAAGATATACCATCTCCATTTGCTAAACAGTGAAACCCACAGTGGGGACCTTCCATGTGGAACTGACCAGAGCTCTCATGGTGTGTGTCAAATGCCTTACATAAATTTTCATACAATAACTCTTATGAAAGGAATCAACCAATCAGTAAGTTACCAACATCCCTGACCTCAGGTTTCTCTCCACTGTGAGAAGTAGCTATAAATATGCTTCTAGTAAAAACGGTGTTGGCTAATAAAAAAATTAAAAGTCAGCTTGAACTTAAGGTCTACGATACATAAAGTTCCTTTGCAACTGAGGTTTCATCATTTGATAAAGTGACAGGAGAATATTCAGGTAACAAAACTTCCCCTCTGGGTTCTACCTCTAGTCTGGGAAGGATTCCTGGCAAAGGCACCAGTGGCCCAACCTGCCAGGCAAGCAGCTGAACACCCAGGACGCAGACAGAACAGGTGCACTTGGAGTATGGAGCTGGTGGAAGCCCAGGCCTGTACCTCTCCTGCTCTCACCGGAGCCCTCTCCAGCACACAGCAGACACTCAGCAGAGTCCACCCAGTAAGCCAACTGACCCTCCAAATCTTTACCTGGGATGTTGCCTTGTTGACTTTTACATTGTATACATTCAAGTTTCTTTTTTTCCAATCTCTGAATTCATGTTTGATTTTTAAATATCTTACAGTAAGTCAGCAGGTGGCTGGGAGAGAGGATCCCATGAAAATAATCATCTTCCCAGGAAAGGTCTGGAAGCACTGAGAAGACCTTACTTGTTCCCCAGGCCTTCCTCCCCGTCTAGGCTCTGATCCCGATGGAGAAACCCTGAACAGTGACCGATGGTAAATACCAGTGTGCAAAGGAGGACCCACCGAAACCCTGATTCCTCCAATGCCCCTTTTCAGCATAACCCGTATAGCTTCAGCCTTCCTTAGGCTTTTCTTCCCTCTCCCCTTATAGCTTCAGAAAAATCCAGGACCGGTCCCTTTTACCAAAAGGTTGTTCTGAACTCAGAGCAGCAGGGCAGCAGAAGCAGGAGCCAGAGGGAGGTGGTCCCAGAACAGATTTCTGGAACATCCTACAAATTTTCCAAACCACAGATCTGGAGAGTGAACATGCCCTTATTCTAATAGAATGGAGGCACTCCATAACTGAGGTCTTTCCTTCTCAACAAGTTAACTCCCTCATAATCCTGCAGGGGCACTCGGACACTCCCCGCTCTTACAGCAGCTTAGCAACATTAACACTGGAGCCCGTTCCGAAAAGTGCAAAACAGCAAAGCTGCCTTGCTTTTAAAACACTCCATCCTGCTCTCCCAGTTAGAGAAGAGCAAGATTGAGAAGCAATGTTAATATTCCGAGGTGTGAGGTCAGAGAGTTGACTGAGAGTCAGAGATGGAGACTGAGCTGTCTCAGTCTCCATCACGCATGTTTTCAGCTCAAAAGGAGCTCCAGGAGGGAAGGTCAGCCCAGCTGAGCCTGGGGAGAGGGTGTGTGTCAGGCAGGGAAGGAGGCAGGGGTGTGCAGGGGCAGGAGGGGCAAGAAGGATGGAGCCAGGATCCAGGGAGTCCTGGCTGACAAGCCAGTGACCGCCACCTCCTACAGCCGAAGGCGGGGCCACAGGGTTGGGACTGATGGGCACACAACTGGACAGACAGACCAGTGAGCAAAGCAGCTCCCGGCCTGCGACCCCACCAGCCCCAGCCTCCTCCAAGCAGTCTGAGCATGGGTGCCAGACCACAGCTGTTTCCAGGCCAGAGATCTCTTCCAAGACACTCACTTGCTTTCTTTTACAGGTACAGTGTCACAATGCTTTCCTCTCCCAACATCTACTGAAGTGTCAGTCCTTGACTGGCTGGCATAAAAGGGAAAAAAAAAAAAAAAAAAAAAATTCTACCACTGATTTTTCCAGAAGCACTGAGTTCAAGGACATTTTCTAGTCTATGAAATGTTCAGGCTAGAAGCCAAGCATCAAATACCTGTTACCAAATGTTAAAAGAAATTCAATAATGTTATTTGTAATTGTTTTTTAAAACTAATTCCTTGTAGTGACCCTTGCTTGTCACTAAATAAGTGACATTTTCTCTTCTGAAAGCTTTTAACCATGCTGCCCATAAGCTGAGGAAAAGTACTCCAGAATAAAATTTTACTTCCCTGTAATTAACTGGCTAATAAAAATATTACAATAAAATACAACCCTTGAAATAAATACTTATGAATATACCACAATAACTATCGGTTTAACACACAATGTTCCTGCGGTCTGTTTCCAAAATCAAAAAGGGCACACAAGGTAAATGGAGTGTCACAAGTCATACAAGGTCATTTTATGCAATCCCTATCCATCATAACTGCTTTTCTGCCTTTTTCCCAAATGCTATCAAGCAACCCTGAATTGTTCCTCCTAACAACACAGCCGACCACGGCCATGGGTCATGGGCCCCTCAGCTGCACAGGCAGAGAAGGCCCTGTGGAGCTTCCCCCAAGCCACTGCTCCTGAAGGCCAGGGCTGCAGTTCCCCGTCCAGTGAGCCATGAGAGCTCACACCAGGTGACCAAAACAAAATTAACAGAGGAACATGGCTCTGGTGCAGTTTTCTTGTTGGGTCTCCAGAAGCATCATGCGGTGAATCTTTCCAAGTTCTCCAGCAGGGAGCTCCAGGTCCAGATTTAAAAAATTCATAATGCAGCACCTCTGTAGGCCACTCTCAGGACACAGCGTACCCCAGCCTCCACTACTGCTGGAGACCTGACTCCAGCCAAGGTGCCTTTGGTTACCTGGTTCTAACTACTCAGTTTCAGTATTATATCCTAGATCAACTTGTCATTTATGTGAGATCTTGGATCTAGCAATAATAGGTGCTGTTGTGTAACCATAGTGAAGGACTGTACGATGGTGATACGTTAGACTTTTCTGCATTAGTCAAACCTGACCTCCTGCTCCATGAGACAGCTTCTTCAAAGCACTGATAGCTGCTGAACAACCTTAGGTCCTGGCTGACCCCCATGAATGACCTTTAGTGACAGCCAGTCCAGCATGGAGGTCACAGGCAGGGACACAGAAGCAAAACTGCCCGTTTCCAAGCTTGCCTCACTCCCTGAATGATGCAGTGTGACCTTGGACATGGTATGGAGCTGGCGGGAGGGTTAAGTGAGTTGACACATGGAAAGTATTTTATAAAAGTGAGGGCAAGATGTATCATGTGAGAACCCCCCTCCCTCGTCAGCCGCCTACTTTACCTATAAACTCCTCCTCTCCACGTGCCAGAAACACCTGCTGCTGCTGAGGCCAAATGCCTGAGGACTTAGAGCTGTGGGCCCAGAGGCCCCGACTCAGCAGCCCACTTACTCTGTACGGTACAGATGCCAATCTGTGCAGAACCTTTCAGTTTTAAGGTCATGGTGAGTCAATCACCAAGGCAGGAAGCTGTTTCTCATCAATGACATTTTAGGAGGGGTGATGGCATGTCTTCCCCACTCCCAGGGAGCTGCAAAGGAGTCCGCCAAGGCCACGTCTATGCGCCAAGTCATGCTAGTGACGAGCACTCCTGGCAACACTACTCCCCAGGTTGGGAAGTGTAAGATGGCAAACAGAAACCATTTAAATCCAACCGAGATTCACAGAAAAGCAGTGCAGGAGGGTGCTGTGGTTTAGATATGAGGTGTCCTACAAAAGCTCAGGTGAGAATATTCAGGAAAGATTGAGGCAAAACAATTGGGTTATGAAGGCCTTCACCTAATCAGCCCATCAGTCCACCTGAATGGATTAACTGGGTGGTGACTGAAGGCAGGTGGGCTGTGGCTGGAGGAGGTGGGTCACGGGGTGTGCCTTTGGGTTTATATTTTGTCCTGGTGAACAAGAGTTTCTCTCTCCCTGCTTCCTGGTGGCCATGTCCTGAGCCACTTTCCTCCACCACACTCTTCCACCATGGTGTTCTGCTCACCTCAGGCCCAGAGCAAGGGAGTTGTCCATCTATGGACTGAGACCTCTGAAACCAAGAACCCCAAATAAGCTTTTCCTCCTCTAAAATTGTTCTTGTCAGATCTTTTGGTCACAGCAATAGAAAGCTGACTAAAACAGAGGGACCCACAGATCCATTTGAATTACACCCAACACCCTGCAAAAAAAAAGAAGAAGAAGAAGAAGAAGAAGAAGAAGAAGAAGAAGAGGAGGAGGAGGAGGAGGAGGAGGAGGAAGAAGAGGAGGAGGAGGAGGAGGTAGGAACGGAGGGGCTATATCCTTGTGAACCCCACTAGTCACTGCCAGGTCCAAATCATTTTTTATCACTTCCATACCACTTAGAGGCATTTTATTTACATGTGCGATTTATGTGGTTAAATGCAAACAAACCTTTTCCCATTAGGCAAACTCACAGTGCCAACCCAATGAACGCCACTATGATGGAATTCTTCAGAATTCCATGGTCCCTAAAAGGCATATAGGAAACCCTTGATCTGAACAAAGATGCAAGATATTTAGAGGTTCACATCAGGAAAATCAAAGTAAACGGACAGGTAAAGAAAACCTTTTGGACTAAATGACCTGAGGCATAAAGCTCAGCAGCATCTCCTGACCCAGGCCTGGACACCATCCGTACCTAGGCAGCAGCAGGGCCACGGAGACAACTCAGCTCTCCCCTTCCAAAGGCATCAGGAGGAAGATCTGTCGAGGGCTCTGAACTTACCACCTCAATGAGAACAAGCCACCATTGCTATTCCAATACTAGAATGGGCCAGATTGACCTCAAATAGAAAAAAGGTTAAAAATAGATAAACGATAATAAAAAAATAATAAATGAATAAAAAAAGATCCACTTGGGAAAAAAGAAAAAAGGTACCACAGGTAGACACTGAACCCATAACCTCATGGGGCCAACAGTGGGATGGACCCTGCTGTCCCTGAGTCCACAGGAGCCTGCATCTCTGTGGTCTGACCGACTCTCTGAGGATCCCTGAGGAGGAGGTCACTCAGGCACCCCAGCACATTCTGTAAGTCACTCCTGGCTCCTGCCTGTCCTGCCCATCAGTGCTCACCCCACGGGCTAGAAATTATGGCCGCATGGCTCCGGGGAGGAAACTGCCCCCAGGACTAAGTGAATAGCAAAGCAGGATGAAAACCTAGCCCGGGATCTTGTGAGCTGTTCCCTGAGCCCCAGAGCTCACCTTGCAACCAGAGAGCTTTGGAGACAAGTTTCCTCCCGTTCCCAAGTTTAAAACCCTGCAACAACCTTATTACACTTGGAACAGCAACCAAATTCCTGACTGTGTCCGTGGGAATGGCAAATGCTGCTCCCCTAGCCACCTGCTTCCACCCACGTAAGCTGCTCGCTGCCAGAGCGCCCCACCCCAGCCTGCTGGCCCTGCCTCCCTGCCCTGCACAGAGGCTCCTCCCAGAGTCCTGCCCCTCGGCTCCTGACCACTGCTGGCAGTCATCCCGCGGCACCCTGTGGCTGGGTCTCTCTCCTGCCTACTGTACAGCAAGCTGCACCAGGGTGAGGCCCGGGGCCCTTCTCTCTGCCCCCTACCCCACACTGGCACACAGGAAGCATCCGGTCTAGTGAGAGGCCTGAATACCCGCTCCGGGTTCTCTCCTCCTGGGTCTGGCTCGGGGTTTGGTGTGCAGGGGAGAATAAATGTTTACTGGATAAATAAACACGTGCATAAAAAGAATCTTGGAACTGCATACCAAGGAACGCAGACAGTCCACGTGGGCACTTATGACAAGCCATGCTTGAAGGGCAGCCTATTTTTATATAAATAATGATGTCCATTTATTTTACCACTACTGAGAAGTGATGGCTTTGTTCACCCGCCCATCTGAGTCTTTTAATAAGGACATGTTTACCAGCTAGTTCACTGGGTCACTGGACGGCTCTTAAAGAAGCAGGTACCAAAGGGGGGAAGCCAAGTCTCAATTCTGGACCTCGGTGCCCATGTGTGTCAGATGACTATATGATCCTGTTCCGGGGCTGTGTGCCGGCAGCGGAGAGGCAGCGCCCAGGAGAAAGCATTTGCAGCCAGGGCCTCTGCAGCAGGCTCCCTCTGCCTGGACCGCCTTTCCGAGCAGCCCCTCTCCCCCTGCTCTGGCCTCCTCCCCAGTCGCTCAGTCTCCCATTACCCTGCTTTGCAGCATTCTAAGTCATCCCATTTCTTTATCTGCCTAACTACAGATCTTCTCCACTGACCCAATAGTCACAGGTCTCTGGAGGAGAGCCGTGTCTGCTTGTCCCCTGTTGCGTTCCCAGTGCTGAAAACCAAGCAGACATTGAAGTTCCCGGATAGAAACCTGCTACGTGAACGGGATGGTGTTCTTGCTCACATCACCAGGTCGCCAGTGACACTTGAGACAACACTGCCATTTCCCCGAGTTCGCTGCTCCTTGGGGTTTGTTTGAAGACCAACCAAACGTACGTGCAGCGTTGTGTTTTTACAAAATGCTTTGTTGGTGAGAAGGCCAACACACACAAATGGACAGGCGGGCCTCCCTCATGGCGTAGCAGCATCGTCTTCTCCAGCAGCCTTCAGCCTGGACAGCCCTCTCAGGAAAGGATCGTGGTGTGCTGAAGCAAGGCTGCTGGAGAATGTCGAAAGTATGCCCATGACTCACATTCAGTTTCCAATTTCCAAATTTCCAGAGGGCGCACGCAGGTCTCACGAAGCACTGAGAAGAGTCATGGCTCCCTTTGCAAAGACCTTAACCCTCCTGTACCCAGAAGTCAGAAAGCCTCTGAGATGTCCTGCAGCCCCAGGTTGGCCAGGTCCCCACTTCAGGCGCACTGAGCGGCTGCTGTGCTGCCCCTATTTGACCACCCCCCACCCCATTCCCTAGTATACACAGCACACAGGGCAGCCAACAAGCAAGATGGTGTGGGGGGCAGAGGGTGCCTCCCCGTGGCACGACTGTGACATCAGCAGCCTGAGCTCCAGCAGCCTCAGCTTGAACAGGTAAGGACCAAGGTCTGAAGGACCAAAATTCGGTTATCTAGAAAATTAACTTAAAATACTTTGGGGGCTGGGGATGGTGCATATGGACCTGGTAGAGATAGAAAAAGTAAATTTTGTTGGAATAGAAATCATTTTAGATAAAGACACCTGACAGTTTTCAACTGCTCAGGAATGGGTTTCTCAGGTTTCTGTTTCAGTATTTAGCTGGAAAAGATGTAATTATATGTAGATTCCCCTTCAGGCTCGGTCTATCACAGGATCAAGGTCAAGAGAACAAGGAGGCGTGACCAACACCCTACTTCTCCACCACACTCTCATTTAAAAGAAAAATGCTAGGAAAAAAAAAAGAAAAAAGCTGTTTGGCATAAATATTCTAAATCAAAAGTGAACTGAAAGTAAGTCTGCCCTTAAAGGTTCACAAGCTCCATCGAAATAAGAGGACACGTCTTAAGGTGCGAGAACTCGGCTGCAGTCCTGTGGGCACTCTCAGAGAGTGCTCAGAGGCTCATCTCAGCCAGCACACGGAGGCTGAGAAGCCCTGCCCCAAGCAAACTCCTTGTGTTTCCCTGTAAAATCATTCCCCCTGTCTGGTAAACGTGAACGGCCAGTTCAAGGGCACACACTTCAAGCAAAGCTGGACAAATTTCAAGTAATAACAACCAGCAAACCCAGGAAAATACACCCTCGGTCTCCACGTTATGGAGAAGGAAAAACAGACTCAGAGACCTACTTTTAAAAACGTCAGAGGGCAGTGGCATTAACAATGATGCGAGTGACCCTCTGCACAATCTTTCCAGAAGAGTTTTCTAAATTTGAAAATAAATGCAAACAGCTGAACTTTTTTTTATTAGTACTCTTCTGGTCCTTTCCATAAGCGTATTTTAAAATGAAACAATGGGTGTGCCCCTTCGCTGACTCCCTCCTGAGGACACAATGGAACAGAACATCTGCCCCGAAGGAGGAGCAATGAGGTGGGTGGGAAGGGGGAGCCCTGGGAAAGACAGAAGCAGGAAGAACACACACTCAGGGCGTCTTCCTGTGATCTCAGGACCAGCCTGCTTCCAGCCACCCCGTCTGGGTTCCGAGCTGTCCCCAATCTCACTAGCATTCAAGGGGGAAAAAATTAAGGAAGGATCACAAGGACGGCTCGTCCCTACAATGCTGAAGAACAGGGCTTCATCTCCACACCTGGGAGCCGCAGGTCATGAGTTAACCACCTCTGGGGAAGTCCTGACTCGTGCCTCCTCTGTTTGGAAGGTCTCCAGGAATGGGGAGGTCCGGCATCACCACCAGAGAACGCACACCCTCTGGAGAGTCGGGCCTGACACAAGGGCTTCAGCCACGGAGTCGACAACTTTGACGCTGTCAATGGCAGTGCCCTGCAGAATCTGGGCTCCAAGCTGTTTTCCAAAAGCTAGTGGAAAAGCAAACCCAGAAGAAGGAACCATAAGCTGTGATGGTGCGGACACCTCCCTGCCTCGCAGCAGGGCAGGAGGGTGCACTCGGGTCCCACATGCCAACTCTGCATGACCTGAACGGCCGGCCCTGAAGAAGGCAGCAAGCCCTGAACGGGAGGGCCAATGACTCCACTTACGCAAGCTTCTGCCAAAAAGGGCACAGCTAAAAATAAGCTGCCCGGGGTGCGTGGCTGATATGAAAGGTTTTCATAAAAACAGAAGAGGAATGATGAGCACGGCAGTCA
>JAJEJO010000402.1:1176860-1187981 GCA_020662805.1 Glaucomys volans
CAGTCATGAAGGCGGCTGGGGCGGCTCCCCGGCGTCCGGGCCTCTGCACAAGGGCCGGGTGCAGCTTCAGCTGGGCGCAGGCTGCCTGGCTGCTGGGGACTCCTGTTCTTCATCTACACACGCTTCACACACTTTCATATATGACGTATTTTGGAATTTAAAAAAGCAAACAGCCTCTCCTCAAGGCTTAAAGAAAAACAGACTTTGAAAACAAAAGTGGATGAGCCAGGGGACTTCAACCAGGAGGGACTCATCAACCAGGTAAGGTCAGGATGGCCCCTGGAATTCAGTAAGTCTCCTTAATTAAAACAGGAAGTTCCATCACATCCTGTTCCAGAGCCCTGGAGCTTGCCAGGCATGAATCCCTGTGGTTTTGTTTTGTTTTGTTTTGTTCTTTTTTTCCTGGATGACAGTCCAGGTCTTTCCATGTGTGTGGAAAGGCAGTCTGTGGTGACCAGGGGTGGCCCTCCTCGCAATTACTGCACCAAGAAACACAGATGTTCACATGAACAACTAACAGGTGCAGCGACCACATCCCGAGCCGGCCTCCGCGGACCACGGAAGCGCTCCCTGGGCCTTCCCAGCGCCTGCCAGCCTGGTGACCAGTGTCTGTTGGGCAGAGCTGGAAGATTCTCTTTCTCATCTCAGGTCTCAGCTCTCAAAAATCTTTCCCTAAGATCATCCAGCTCAGAGGGCCCCAGAGGATAACAACCAGGTTTGCACAATCTGGCCTTTCTGGTCAGGTCCTTGTCTCAATTCTGCTCAGCACACCTACCAGCATCCCATATTCAGAGTGCTTGAAAATCTTTCAGGGTACAATTCTAGAACTTTAAAATAATTTTTATTGAACACTTTCATAAAATCTCAGGATCCCTAAATAAAGGTATGTTGAAACTGCAAAATATCACGGCTGGAGACGATCATGACACATTTTGAGATGGGATTTATTAACATGCTTAGAAAAGTCACATACGCAGGTACCAGCAAGGTCCATTCTAGATTTGGAATGCTTTCCTGCCAGTAGCTACCAACCTAGGTAGGGCTTGGACTCCTCTAGCCTTGGACTTTAAATGGGTTTAGTTGTTGCAGACCCACGATACAATACGCGGTTAACCAGAAGTCCAATGCATTGCTGTGCTTTACGACCCTTCTCTGATTTAAATGCTGAAGCTTCTCTTGGAGTAACCAATAAAACTCCTTTTGCAAGTACATTCCACAGATTTGTTTTGGTTACTCAAGGGATAGGACTTGGCAGGTAAAGTAATATGCCTACAGACAATAAATAAACCTTCCACCAAGGGCAGCTGCTCCTAAAGGAAGCCACACTGATGGTAGACCCCACTTCCTGTTTGCCCAACTCTTCTTTACAAACACAAAGGAACCAGACAGAGTCCTGGCAAGGCCAGCACCTGAGCTGAGAAGTGGATGGGGCACGGCAGGACAGGGCAAATCCTAAAGGCTGCCAGGAAGCTGAGTCTCCCTCTGCATAGGAACCCTCTTAGCACCATCAGTATTACATCCCATGCACTTTCTTTTTTTCTCTCTTCTTGATGGTTGTAACTGGAAATGGAACAAAAGTTTAGCTGGGTTCGAAGACGATAGCAACAAATTCCTACAAAACCTAGGTTAACTGGTTCCCCTGAGCCTTATGTGGTAGAATATCTAAGAAGACAAGTCAAATGGATGCGTAAGATGGTTTATCACTTTTGTATGCAAGCTGCACATCTGATTCAAACTGAGTTCAGTCCTCCCCAAATCAGACTCTCCAGAAGAAAAAACCAAAATCAACAAATGCTTCAAAGCCATCCCTCAGATATCTGGGAAAATAACGTCCACTTGCTGGGGGCAGCAAGTGAGAAAGCCAGGGCAGGGCAGGCTCGAGGTGCCCAGGAACAGGGACGTCCTGAGTGAGGGTGGAGGGAGCTGCAGGTGGGCTGATGTGAAGCCAAGGAGAAAAGCCACTCCCACCCCAGCAGCAGAGGACAGGCCCACCACTGCCTGTGGACGGGGCTGGGTTGGTGGAGGGTTAGGGTTAGGGGACTGCGGTGAACACCCAACTCTGAATGCCAACTGGACATCCACACGAGGCAGGCGAGCTGCAGCCCAGGACACAGGAGTCACAGTGACGCTGGTGCTCCGGGCCGCAGGCTGGCTCAACGCGATCTCTGCAATCTCACGAGGGGAGAGCTGGTCTGCCGGACGGCAGGAAGTAAGGACGCCTGGCTTCTCGGCCGGCCCTGTGAAGAGACAGTCCACGGCAAGTTTCACAAGAGAAAGCACAGGATTCGCTGGACACTCACTGGGCTAGGAGAAAACACCAACAGCAAAGTCCCAAGGGCAGGAGCAGGTAGCCAGCAGTGTGTGCTTGTGCGTGAGTGTGCGTGCGCACACTGAATTTAAGCACGGTTATTAATCAAGGAACATTTAACTAATGAATGTGTTTGATTGGCAGCATTCAAATGGAGAATGGGTGGCCACCCGAACAGTGACAGGCCAACGGTGCTACCGGCTGGAAGATCTGCTGAGGAGCAAGGAGACACTCAGCCGCGACACCTGGAAATGAGTCACTAATGGAGATACTCGCTAGAGGGAGGTGAATCAGAAGGAGAAGCTATTTAACAGCACGAGTGGCTGCCTTTACTGAAGACCTCATTCATCCTTATCCCACCCCTCACCCACCCTGAGGAGGAGGGCTGTGCCCGTGCCCCAGCCCCAGGACGGGCTGCTGCATTTCTGTCATCCTCTGAAGTGCTCATCTAAGATGAAGGCGTCAGAATCCAACATGCAGTGGAAGTAGTCATCCTAAGTTCCTATTAATTCTGAAAATAAAATGTTCATGTTTTGTTAAAACGTTAAGACTGCTGAAAAAAATCTCAGCTTTTGTGAAGTTCCAAGATTTATTTCCTGGTGCATTTCTTAGGACACACTTAGATGGTTTTCCTGGTATTCAGAATGGTTTCACAAGCTGCTTCTTGGTTAGGAGGCATCCCTAGCTACACACTTGCTGAAAAAGCAGAAGAAGTTTGGACTAAGGAGAAGACTGAGGGGCTGACGGTGCAGCTCAGTGGTACAGTGCTTGCCTAGCAAGTGCAAGGGGCAGGGGTGGATCCCCCACAGAGGAGGAGGGAGAAGTGGGGAGGAGGAGAAGGAGGAAGAGGAGGAGACTGATACTTTGATGAAAATATTACTTGGAGTTTAAGTGTGTGATAACTGGAGAATGCTTAATTAGGGTATATTAAAATGATAAAAAAATTTATGGTCAGGATCTGAAAGTACCTTAAAAGGTAATCAGAATTCAGTAATCACACTTTCAAGAATATACTCCAAAGAACTGAAAGCAGGGTCTTGGACAGGTATTTGTACACTCATGCTCACAGATGCATTACTGACCATAGCCAAAAGGTGGAAATAACCCGAGTCCATCAATGGATAGATGATAAATGAAACAGGGTATAGACACACACAATGGAGTATTATTCAGCCATGAAAAGGAAGGAAATTCTGATACATGCTACAAAATGGATGAATCTCAAAAACAGGCTAAGTGGGTTGAATGAGGTTGATAATGGAAGAGGCAATGAATGAGACCACTTCCAGTTTTTATGCCCCTCCATGCAGTTATGTATCCTGTGATTAATAAGCTAGAAAGGGTAAATTTGTCTGTAGCTCAGAAACTGAGAGCCACTTTCATTAGACCTGAAAAAGAAAATCCAGGTCTCACATGAGACATCATTATGAAAATTTCAGAGAAAAAAGGTATAAAGTTGGACTTTGTGGAGACCCTTCCTCACATGGCAGTTGATGATGGAGAAGAGTGTATGACCGAACCCCCGAGCCACTGAGCCGGAGTTCCAGACCTCAGTGAAAAGGCAAGAGCTCTCACAGATTCTCAGTATGATCCAGAAGAGCCCCATGGCAGCGAGGCTCCTCCAGACCAGCAAGCCGACAACTCGTGCCACCTGGGAGAACTTCTTGACATGGTGAATAATGTCTCCAAGAAACAGCAAACCGGCCGGGCGTGGTGGCGCACGCCTGTAATCCCAGCACTTGGGAGGCTGAGGCAGGAGGATCTCGAGTTCAAAGCCAGTCTCAGCAACTTAGCGAGACCCTAAGCAACTCAGTGAGACCCTGTCTGTAAATAAAATACAAAATAGGGCTGGGGATGTGGCTCAGTGGCCCAGTGCCCCTGAGTTCAATCCCTGGTTCCAAAAAAAAAAAAAAAGAAACAGCAAACCATAGGCACTCAAACACCAAAAGAACGAAACTGTAGTGCACCCCATAAGCTTCCACGATGCTCTGAAGACATGTGTAAAGACAGCAAGGCAATAAGTGTGCTCCTAAGTGCCGAGCCACCAATCATCAACCACCTCGATACTCAGACCTTCAAAACTGCGGCCTGGAAGTCACGTATTTTAAGATTTGTACCTCTCAGTTGCATTATTAAATTGCCTTTGTCTGTAAATTTTAAAGTCTGACTGTGAATTATCAGTCCCACCTGAAGGGACCTAATCCAGGATGCTGGATGGGATCCTCGCCACCACCTCACATTTTTGCCAAATGTAGCTTCTTCAAAATCTCACACAGAAGATTTTGCATCACTTTCACTCCTATCATTCTTTTAAGAACTGTAAGCCACAAGAATTTGCACTTTAATGTGTCACTATATAACATTGTTTAAAGAACAGTACATAATGGTGTTTGTTTCTGACATTTTAACTTGAAGATACATTAGAAGATAATGTCTTTTTAATAACATTTGGTGGCAGATATTCAATGAATACTTACACGCTACTTGAAGGAAGATGCATATGTGTGTATGATCAGAAGACCAAGACCACTAACTTGGTGTAACATCTAAAGAACTTCTAACAAGACTTTACTAGCAGTTTATCCAATAACAAAGCAACAAGAAGTCCTAAAAAAATAATAATAATTGAAATTAGCCAGACACAAAAGGCCAAATATATAAGATTCCACTTCCATGAAGAATATAGAGGAATCAAATCCATGGAGACACAGGGAACCCAGGCTGCCCTGGGGTAAGGGGTGGAGCCATGGAGTTACTATGTAATGAGTAACGTGTTTTCCGACTAAAAAGTTCTTAAAATGGACAGTAGCAATATTTGTACACTGTCCATTACGTACTGATTACCACCGAATTATACACTTAAAGTAAGTTAAGGGGCTGGGGCTGGGGCTCAGTGGTGGAGTGCTTGCTTACGCACGTGTGAGCCACTGGGTTCGATCCTCAGCACCACATAAAAATAAAGAGATAAAAAGCGAAGGTATTATGTCCATCCACAACCAAAAAAAATTTTTATAAAATAAGTTAAGATGATAATTTTTGTTATATATATTGTACCACAATACAAATTCTAGTCAGGGAATAGCTAATTTCCTGCTTCCATAGTTGCTGGTACTGAGAGCGAGACGGCTCCAGGAGCCATCAGGATGGGAGGACATGGGAGGCTGGCCAGGTAAGCAGCTGGCACCTGTAGGCCAGGGTGACTGCCAGCCCAAGACACCCCCAAGGGGACGCTGGCAGACCCAACGACACTCCAGGCCCTCACCGTCCTCAGATGATGTGTGACGGCGGCAGAGTGGCCCCGTCAGGAGCAATGTGCGGAAGTGCATGTGCCGGAGCTCACCTGAAAGTCCAGGATGCTCCAACATCGGAACCTTCTCACAAGTGGGAGACACGTCACAAAACCTCGCTTCACGAACAAATAAACATTGTATAGAACAAGCTTCAGGATACGTGTATAAGGTACATGTCTATATGAAATATAAATGAATTTTGTGTTTAGACTCCGGTCCCATTCTCAAGATATTTCATTATGTATGCAAATGTTCCAAAATCCCAAAACCCGAAAACCTGGAACGCTTCTGATCCCAAGCCTTTCAGAGAAGGGATGCTCGACTTGCAGTGAAAGCCCAGGATCTCCTGCAGAAGCTGGTGCTTCTACGTCCGGGTTTGATTTGGCACAGGGAAAGAAAGCAAAGTCTGGGAGCCGATGCATCTCCCTCCGACTTTGCTCAGTACCTTTGATGGACTGAAATGAGTACCTGTCACGTAGGCAGGTTCTCCACTGCTTAGGCATTTTGTGAGAGCGAATATGCAGAGTGTCATGTTCTCCAAAACGTTCAGAACACTCTAATCCTGTCGCAGATGAACCTTAAGGAAACCCTTCCACACCAGTCAGAACAGAGCACAGGGCAGCAGGCATTTCCAGAGGTCTGCGGTGGTGGCCGTGGTCCATGCAGCTGCAGAGCTCGGGAACACCCATTTGCCAGCTGCCAGAGGCTGCCACCGGAGGCCACAGGGAGGTCGTGGAGTCAGCTCCACCCCACTGATCGAGGGCAAAGAAAACCCAGAGTCCCTCTTGCTCTGCCTGATCTTGAACACTAAGTGTAGACGACAGAGCAGGGAAAGGTCTCACCATAAATACCTTCTCTTCAAGGCTCTGTATCATGTTATGCGAGAAATCTTCATGTCAGAACCCTACAAAGTAAGAAATCGTATTTTCCTGCTCTGCGTCAGGTCCCGTGTGCTAAACGTCGTAAGATAACCATCCAAAAAATCCACTGTGCGTTGAAGGACGTTTGCAAAAACACAGAGAGAGGAGCCCTAAACTTCAGCTTCAGAATGACGTGGGCCCCACCGATCACTCAGATGCAAACTTAGACTGATAGGCAAGGAAAACGTTTAGAAGGAATTTAACGTCAGGTCGCAGACACTATAAATAACGTAAAAGCTAAACATAAAATCACAAACACCTGGGTCCTGAGAGCGTTCCAGAGCAAGCTCAGGTCACCAGCAGTAACTCAGAAGGAAAGAATGCGTCTGCAGCACGGGCGGCTCTGTGAGGAAGAAGGCCCAGGAGCGCTCAGCCGACTCTGCTGATCCACACCCTCCTGGTGGAAATCAGAATAAGTATGACTGCGGCTAAGAACCAACTCCCAGGCACCTGGTGCCTCCTCTCCCGCCTCCAGCTCCTACAGGAATGAACACTCAGGTGCAGCCTCAGCCGCCCGGCCAGCAGTCCCGACACCACGCAGCGGCTGTGACACGAGACGCAAGGCAGTGAACCTTCAGCGCGGAGAGGGAATGAAAAATGGGCTCCGGCTGCCTGTGGCGCTTGAAGAGATGCATCTGCCAAGTGTGCCCTCCTCCTGCTACTGGAAGGATAAAATGAATTATCAGGTGCCTGAAAGTTGGCCATGTACAATGGGAACCAGAAAGCAGAGCAAATTACCCCTCTCCTGGGAAAAACCACCCTGTATTTTGGAACTTTTGTCAACACACCTCAAACCACGATGGAGTGCTTACTTAGCAGGCAGATGAATGGAGAGTCAGCTTAGCGGAACTGTGAAATACCCTGAGAACCGTAAGGGCGAGCTCCCAAACGCCCAAGTAGCTTCCTAATAGGGGCATGGGACAACAAAGTGACAAATTCCTCAGGTGAGATCATTTTTTAATATAACAGATTGGCGCATTTCCATAGGGACAGTTACGACGTCGACTTCCTGGAGACATGTAATAGGAAAAGAGCTTCAGCGTTATCAGGACAAACACTGGCCAGTAGCTGTCTGACCTCAGTGCTCGCAAAGGCTGGCCTGCTGCCAAGCGGGCTGGGCAGGACGGAACCTGGATCCGCCTCGCTCTGCCACAGCCTTCCCTGGGTCGGAGCTCAAGGGTTCAGTGAGTGACCACAACGACACTGCGGCTGGGAGAAGAAGGGGGCTCGGTTCACAGCCAGCCTCGGAGTGCAAGGGGGTTAATGTGCTTCTAACCACCTTGCAAGCTTTCATTCCCTGACCTCTGTGAATCCAAGGCACCCATGAAGCTGATATTTCCATTTACAAATGGGGCCTCATCCAAGGGATTAAGGAACTTGCCTAGAATTTGTAGAATTAGACCCAAACATGAGTTCTCTGGATTTTAATTCTGGTATCTTCTGACGTAGTCAACACCCAAGCTAACTGCCAGCAGAGAGAGGGCCTTCCCAAAACGTCACACTCAGCCTGCGGGTCTTTCACCAGGGAACAGGACACTCTGGAGAGTGTCACGCGTGGTGCTGCACACAGGCCTCCCGTAACTGAGAGGGCACGCGTGATCACCAGTGCATGCGTGCACACACGGTTCCTAAGATCGCGGCGAGCCTCTCTCCTGCCCCAGAGCCCCTTCTGTGCCGGGCATGGCCGCTGGTTTGTGGGCGGTCAGCCTGGTCTTGACTGGCTTTGCCACCTTGGATGAACTCCCTCCTCTTCCTTCAGAATCTGAGCCCTTCCTCCTCCCACCTGTGCTTCTGAGAGGGCGTCTGTGGGGCCTGGAGAGAGGGGGAGAGGCGCGAAGGAAGGGACTCTAACTGGGGGGCTGCGGATGCCTGATCACGCTCCCCGTGGCTCAGCACCTCCATGTGACAGACAGGCCCCTCTCAACGTCACCTCTGGGAAGGCCAAGGAAGAATGAGAGGCACAACTGCACCGCTGGAGCCTGATTCCTGCTGGGGCAGCGTGACGGGACTGGACGATGGGAACCACATGTCCATGGCACTGTGAATACCCGAGGCTCAAGAACTTCTAAACGCTGCTTCTGCTGATGATAACAGTAATACTTTCTCAATGGGAAAAAAAATAATAAATGCAGAAAAGTATAAAGGAAAACAAAGAGCCCCAGTAATCCCACTGCCCAGGGAGGAGATAGCGACTGTTAACACCAGGTGAATGACCTTTCTGGATATTTTTGGAAGATTTTCTCCCCGTGGTCCACAAACCACCAGCATCAGCCTTTGACTGAAAACGTGTTGGAATGCAAGGCCCACTGCAGACCTAAGGAACAAGAAACTCAGGGGTGGGACACGACCGTGTGTTTGGACAAGCCCTCCAGGAGATGCTGATGCATGCCATAGTTTGAGAATGACTGACATGCTACACACACACACACACACACACACACACACGCACACGCACACCTCTACCCCCCCAAAGGGGGTTTTCAAACACATATTGCTTTAAATTCAAAATCTATATTTGGCACCAAGCTTCTACTTTGAAAGCCACCTAAATACTCTACTGCACACCCAAATGTCTTGCCATGGTGAGCAGGATCGCAGAATGGCTCACATACCAAATGCAATCATACACCAGGAGTCAGCCAGTCTCAAACACTCCTGGCTGAATGAACTAGTGTCTGAGCAATGCTGGTATCAAATAATAGCCATTTTTAAAAAAAGCTGCATTAATACAAAATTTTTAGATTTTTGTGTTTGCTTGTTTTAAATAAGGAACATCTGCATTAGCTTCTCTCTCCTGTCTATGAATCTATTTTCGGTTACTCGGAAACTCTTTCTCTCCAACATTCCAGCGTGGAGCAAGCAATTCCTGACCTGTTAATCTGAGACAGCACGACTGTCACCTGAACACGCTGGCTGTGTCACGTGGAGCCCACAATGGCAGAGCTCAACTACCAATCCCAGAACAGCGTGCAATCGCCGAAGCCCATGGCCAGGACCACATCACAGAATGAGAGCTGGGGAGGAGGGAATCAGTGCGAAGGGAAAGAAGGAAACTGCAACGCACAGCAACCACGTCCCAGGTTTTGCTCCGTGTGGCCAAACGATTTCTCCAGTTTGGGAAAACTTTTCTAAAATCTTTGCCAACCCCGGGGAAACCACCACAGAGTAAAGCTGAGCAAACAGTTGAGCTTTTTCATTTGATCAAGATCACCTGAAAGCTTATCTTAACTAGGAAAAATCAATTCATAATAAGAAAATCTCAAACATATCATTGTTAGTCAATAAAAAACGTAAGCTTTGTGATCTTGGACGTGCCGCTGAACCTTTCTGGGCCTGTTTCATGATGAGAGGATGTGCATTCAGGAGCCACCCAGTGACAGACAAGGAAACCTAAGCTCGCGCAGGCACAATGCGAGTTCCAGCATCTGTGGAGGACTCGCTGGTCGGCAATCCCTCCCCTCAACAGCAAAAGGAAGAGGACATTCCAACTATACCCTTTGTCAAAAAGCTCCTGAGGAGAGCCAGACCCGCAGAGCAGGCCAGGAGCAAAGGCATCTGGAAGGAGCAGGTGACCCCAGATGGGGTCAGCATGCCTGCCCTGCATGCAGGTGATCCCACTCTCCAGCTGGATGACGGGCAGATCACTTAATCCCACGGAGCCTCCATTTCCCTGTTTAGAAAGTGGGTCTCCTGGGCTGGGGCTGGGGCTCAGTGGTAGAGCACTTGCCTGGTACACATGAGGCACTGGGTCCGATCCTCAGGACCACATTTTTAAAATAAATAAATAAACAAAATAAAGGTATCATGTCCCTCTACAAATGAAAAATATTAAAAAAAAAAAAAAGAAAGTGGGTTTCCTAGGACCTTGTGAGGATTAAATGGTTGTGTAATATGCTCCACATAAGTATTAGCTGTTATTATCTACCAAGTGTCAGTTCTTATTATCACCAAGTTTATTAGTAATTCTGAAGGGAGCAGGAAAAGGTGGCGAGGCTCCGGAAACATCGAGAGGTAAAACACACACCAAACGACAGAAAAATTGCCCATGTGACCAGGGCCATCAAAAGCAGACTGAGTCAGAATTAAGCAAGCATGCGAGCCCTGAACCCTTCCCCTCACACCCTGCAGTATCGTCAAGGGTGACCTTTCAGTCCTCAACTAGAGATGGAAGGCCCCCAGTCACTCAGAGGAAGCACTCAAGGCCGCAGGTCGGAATATGACCTAAGCTCACACTTCAGCACCTTCGCTTCCGAGCTGTCAGTTAAGCTTGGGGCCCTCGAGCGGGCTGTGAACCCAGCACAGGGAAAGCCACACACGCGATCAATAAATGATAATCGCAGTTGTTCTGCACCGAAGAGGCAACCCCTCCGTTAAAAGAGCCCCCCTGCCGAAAATGACCACTAAAGGAGGACAAGCAAACGGCCACCCAGTCCTCTGTGTGGCTGCAGGAAGGCGAGGGTCTGTGGAGGTGGACAGGAGAGGACCAGAGGACCGCAGGAGGGAGGGTGGCGTTGACCAGACTGCAACCACACCAGAGTTCACAGCTCGGCGCACTCAGGGGCTGCCCCCCTCCTCCCCCCACCTTATGTTTTTGGTACTTGGG
>JAJEJO010000402.1:1188081-1213014 GCA_020662805.1 Glaucomys volans
TTTTGGTACTTGGGATGAACCCAGGGACCCTCTAGCACTGAACCACATCCCAGCCCTTTTTGAGACAGGGTCTTGCTCATTTGCTAAGGCTGGCCTCAAACCTGTCATTCTCCTGGCTCAACCTCCCAGTTTGCTGGAATTACAGACATGCACACAGCTCAGGGCTCCCTCTTTTAAAACCAAAGCTACATCCTGAGATACTGTGGTCTCTGGGTTGCAAAAGGGCTTTGTTTCTTCTGTCTTAAAATTGTTAGTTCTTCTGGCCCAGCTTGCTTTAAAACTACACTTTGTTTCTTTGTTACTTTTTAAAGTGACCATTTTGCCTGTACTAATAGCAGCAATTTAGTAATACCAAAACCCACAGGTGATTGGCTTATTTCGCTTAGCATGATACTCTCCAATTCCATCCATTTACCTGCAAATGTCATAATTTTATTCTTCTCTATGACTGAATAATATTCCATTGTGTACATATACCACAGTTTCTTTATCCATTCATCTATTGAAGGGCATCTAGGTTGGTTCCACAATCTAGCTATCTGAATTGAGCTGCTATAAACATTGATGTGGCTGCATCACTGTAATATGCTAATTTTAAGTCCTTTGGGGATAAACTGAGGAGTGGGATAACTGGGTCAAAAGGTGGGTCCATTCCAAGTTTTCTGTGGAATCTCCATATTGCTTTCCAGAGTGGCTGCACCAATTAGCAACTCCACCAGCAATGTATTAGTGTGCCTTTTTCCACACATCCACGCCAATATCTATTGTTGCTTGTATTCTTAATAGCCATTCTAATTGGAGTGAGATGAAATCTTAGGGTTGTTTTAATTTGCATTTCTCTAATTACTAGAGCTATTGAACCCTTTTTCATATATTTGTTAATTGCCTGTACATCTTCTTCTGTAAAGTGTCTGCCCGGTTCCTTAGCCCATTTGTTGTTTGGGTTCTTTGTATTTTGGGTGTAAAGTTTTTTAAGTTCTTATCCCAAAAAACCAAAGGCCAAATGTGTTCTCTGGAGGAACTTTGGATTGTTGAGAGGGAAATGAGAGGGAGGAGGGGGGGGGTATGAAAGATGGTAGAATGAGACAGACATCATCACCCTATGTACATGTATGATTACACAAATGGCATGAATCTACATTGTGCACAACCATAGAAATGAAAAGTTGTACCCCAATTCTGAACAGTGAATCCAAATGCACTCTGTAAAAATAAAAATTAAAGAAAAACCCACATGCGGGAACCAAACTTAATGAAGCCATCATTTTTCATAACATGTAACTAAGATGAAATATGGACTAAATCTCTTCTCGTAAATGTGTTCATTATCCATAATTTGGCTACTCTTCCTTCCATGAAGTAATACAACATCTTTAAGAATTCTATTCATGGAAAGCCATTTTATTTGATTCTACAATACAATCTCATTTTTAATTTTAAATTATCACATATTTTATGAGTTTTTATTACTTTTAATGATTGAATTAATTTCCCACAATTGGCACATAGATAAATTATCACAATGCGAATTAGTTTTGTTCATAGAAAGTGTGACTCTTCTTGGGCTGGGGCTGGGGCTCAGTGGTGGAGCGCTTGCCTAGCACGTGTGGGGCACTGGGTTCGATTCTCTGCTCCACATAAAAATAAATAAAGGTACTGTGTCCATCAACAAAAAAATATTTAATAAAAAAAGAAAGTATGTGAACTCTTCAATCCTGACATCTTGAAGTATAAATCCTGCCACTTAAAAAATACCATAACCATTCCTTCAAATATTGGTTCAATATTGCTTCAATATCAAGCAACATTGATGAAAGGTACGATATTACTATAGTTATTTTCGTCTGTAGAATCTAAACATAAAAAGCAGACAGAAAATACAATAATTTATAGGATAACTAGGGTGGTGTTCATTGACCAGGTCATTCGTGGTCATAGGAACTTTAATATTCAAAGAGATCTTGTGAACCACAACTTCTGTGTACATTTTGGGTAGGAAACAATAGGCTGGCCTTGCAGGTCACTTGCTGGGACGTACTGTCCAGACTCATGCAACGTCCCCTGGAGGTGGGGCCGGCTTCCTCAGGCCTTCCTGGTCCTGTGTCACTGTCTGCCCGCAGCACTTTCCGGTTCGTCTTTTGGGGAGGGAGGAGTAGCTTATGGAGTTTCTCAATAAAGTTGTTAAAAAAGGAAGAATGTCCCTTCTTATGGAAGACAGATTTTGTTGAGAAGCTATGATCTCCCTGAGATGAACTGTCAGTTCTCCTTTGAATGTGAAGGACTTCAAGGATTAATTTTCTGCTTAAAATACCAAGGCCAGCAGCAGAGACCCTCTTTTGGACACTTTTCTGACCGTCTCAGAGGTTCAGTCTGTGGTCGGATGACCCCACAGCTCTGGGCCAAGGTAAGGCAACTGTTTTTTATGGCTGCTTTTCCTGTAGGAGACTAACATCATTTGCAAGAACTTAAAATCCAAGAGGACTGGCCAGAGGAAAACTGCTTTAAAAGAACTGTAGAAAGTCGAAAGAAGGAGTGGAACTCTGTATAGTAATTAGGCCACTGCTCTGAAGCATGATTATAAACCATGATTATACTTTATGTGAAAAAGATGAAGAGTCCTGGCTTTGACTCAGAGCAGATACTACCTGGAATCAGTCACAGAAATAAGGGACTAGAAGAAATTTTGTATTCTTCTTCTTAAGGGAATAATTCCATCAGGTTTTCCAAACCTGTATTTACCTTGACATTTTATTTTATTCCATGCTCTTTTAATTTGAAGCCTCGGACAATAAATGACATCCTTGCCCTGGAAGAGGGAAATGGGGGTAAAAACTAAAACTAAAAATAAAACAACAGAAAACACCTTTGGTTTTCTTGTGAATCTGAATAACTACGCTTCTACACATTTCTTAAGAAAATGATAATCAATGTGATCAATAATGGCATGAATGGTAAAACATCACTCATGGCTGGCCCAAAATTCAGCTTCAAGTTACAAACCTGTCTGTTGTGTTATTTGTGCTTTCAAACATCGGGCGCGTGGAATAGGACAGGCCATCTGTGCTGCGGAGAACAGGGAGACAGGCTGCGGAACTCCGGGTCCCCCGGAAACAGCACAGACGAGTCCACAAACTTCACTCAGAGTCACACAATCAAGGCCTGTCGACCAACCCTGAGAGTCCTAATTTACACGGGTCAACAGAGAGGAAGTGAAGGGACACAGACACAGAGTGAGGTCCTCCTACCTGGAGCAAATCTACAGCTGGGCTTTCAATCACTCTTCGGAATTTTTATTCAAATCCCGACAGACAGACACACACACACCAGATTTTATACCAAATCTATCCTTTCTCAGTTTAGATTAAATATAGGAAAATAAATAAACCAATTCAGCCTCACATAGACTGTCCAGTTTCACTATCATAAAACAACAATAAACACTTCAAATGAAAACTTCATTGCAGGGCTTCTTGATCACGTAGGACTTCCTTCCTCTCCCCATTCCAGGTCTCAGTATTTTCACTTGTAAATCAAAGAAGCACATTAAGTAACTGATGTTCATTTAACTCCTTCCACCCAAACTAATATCATTTAAGTAAGCAGAATAAAAGAAATGAAAAGTTTAGACCAGGGAAAGTACACTCAAGCTAAAGTCTCCAGTATTTCTTGAATAAAGAAAATGATTTCATGAATGGGAGCCAGAAAGGACTAGAAATCAGAATGACCGAGCCATGACGTGGGCTTTTCAGTGACTGACTTCCTGGCAGGAGGTAAAACACTCCGCACAGCTCCAGAGGAGTGACTTGGCCCGCATGCTCCAGGTGGGCCTGGAACAGACCCCGGTGCAGAAGCCCCGGGCAAGGCTCCTGCAGCCCTGTTCTCACATCGACACCAAGCATCGGGAAGCTTCCCTTCCAGTGGCCAGTGGGCAACTTCGGCCGGTCAGCCCTGCGAGTGAGCCCCTGGGTACACCTGGCACCCCGGGTTCTGGTCAGGGCCTGGAGAGCCCTCAGCTCTGCTTCTGTCCTGCATGGAGCAATGTAACCGTGGAACCGGCTCTGCAGCTGGATTTCCTCTTACAAAGATTGGCCTTTTATAAACTCGATTCATCTAAACTGCATCATTTAAGGTTGACATTTTTTCTTTTTTAAGGATGGGGAAAAAAATAAGCATTTGAGTGCAGAGATTAAAAAAAAAAAAGCATTTTATAAAATCCAGAGCAGATTTTCTTCATACTTACAAAGGAGGCTGTATTTCCCTCTCTTGCTCTAATGTCTACATGGCCAGAGGACACTGGCCTGAAGTGACCCTAGTGAGGTCAGAGCAGAGGGTCTGGCTTGCAACACTCACCACTGGGCTAGAGAGGAACCTGTGTCAGCTACCTAGCGGGGACAGAGGCCATGGCCATTCCCTCCTAATTAGCAACTCCTGGCTACATGCTCCTGAAGCAGGACATGTGTTCTCTTAGGAACACAGACTGCCAATACTAACACAATAAAAAATAACCCTCCAGTGCAAACTGCGCGTCATAACACGGCCACTGCCCAACACAGACTGTGAGTTGACCTCTGTTGGCAAGAGCCAAATAAAAGAACTCTTCCCGCAGCCCCTGCGCCCATACCAGGGACTGAACCCGGCGGCACTTTATAACTGAGCCACATCCCCAGCCCTTTCTATTTTTTATTTTGAGACAGGATCTCACCAAGTTGCTTAGGGCCTCACTAAGTTGCTGAGGCTGACCTTGAATGTGTGATCCTCCTGTCTCAGCTCCCAGAGTCACTGGGATTACAGGGCGTGCTCCCCTGTATCCAGCCCAAATATAAAAACTCTATCAGTCTCACAATCAGGTAGATCGTACAATGGGTTTATTACTGCCACACCTGAAGTAAGTTCCTTTGCACCTGAGTCCCGGGCTGCTCCTCGTCCCAAAAGTTACAGCAACTGCTCCCAACTGCCCCAAATATTCTAAAAGTTTACTTGGAGCCATTTTTGTTATTTCCATCACTGACCTGGAGAGGAGCATTAAAAGGCCAACCCGTCAATGGCGGTTTCCTCTTTAATGGGGTAGGATTGGAAAGATTTTTTCTTATTTGTGCTATTTTTACAATTCACAAATTTTCTGCAACAAAACCTTCTCAGGCCTTAATAATATCTTTTTTCTTTCTTTCTTTAAAAAAAAAAAAAAAAACATTCCCTTGCCCTGTAAATGTCACAATCAGATTCTGAAGAAATACTGTCCTTGGCAGAAGATAATGCCTGCTGCGGACGGTCAATTTGAGGTGCCAGCCTGGGACCATTTCTGCTGAGCCCCCAGGAAGTCGAATGAGGGAAATTCAGTGCCCAGGGTGCTGCAGGGGGAAGGGTGCAGGGGAGGCAAGCCCCCACCGCCATGCAGGTGGAGGGTCCTCTGCTGGGTGGCTCAGTTCAGAGAATAGCAGCACATCCTCTCACTGACCAGGGGGGTCTGAGGCTGCGGCTGTGTCTTCTTCTAAAAGTATCCAAGTGACCTGGAGCTCAGAAAATGATACTCCAAAGCATGGAGCTTTGACATGCAGAGCTGGACAGACGCAGGGCCAAGGTCCTGACCTCTCCCACCACTCTCTCCCCATCATCTTGGATCCTCTTCTCACAAATGCAGGGAGGGGCTTCCTCTGAATTTCTCTCACCTACCTTGAGACCTGGTCCACCAAAGAGGAGGAGAAATGCCTTCGAAGCTTCTTCCTGCCACTTCCTCATCCGAGGACGACTACACCGTAGCAGAGAGGAAGAGACGGTCCAACACACACCCAACAGAGCCAGGGGAGCTCTGTCCAGACCACTGTCTTCCTCGGCTCATTCCTTTCCCCTGAAAATTACTTGCTCCTTGCTCTAAAAGTGCACCCCCACTTCCCTGTCCCCGAGGAGAGGGTATTTAAAAAGCCTGAGCCAACTCACTTTGGGCTTCATGTTTTATATGGCTCCTGTGCACATGAATGATCCTGTACACTTTTTTTCCTGTTTACCTACTATCAGTTTGTTTTAGTAGATTCAATCATGGAACCTTCAGAGGGAAAGTCTGGGCTCCCCACAGCTTCTGACATGTGGCCATGCTGTGGACCACTGCCCTGGTGAGTCCAGGGACCACCAAGCACCAACCAACACAGAAAAGAGAGGGAATTTCAATTCAGCTCCCTCCCCCTGTGTGTAGGAGGAAGACATGCTGCAGTTGGGGAGGGGTCCCCTTGACAATCTTGGAGTTATGCAGGTGTATAGACAGCTAGGTACTTCCAAAATTCAAAAGCCAGTTTATAGAAATGCCAATTGGTTACTATGAATGAAGATTTTTAAAAAATCAATTACTCAACAGGCACAGTGGCATATGCCTGTAATTCCAGTGGCTCAGGAGGCTGAGGCAGGAGGATTGCTAGTTCAAGGTCAGCTTCAGCAATTTAGCAAAGCCCTAAGCAACTTAGTGAGACCCTGCCTCTAATAAAATATTTTAAAAGGGCTGGGGATGTGGCTCAGTGGTTGAGTACCCCTGGGTTCAATCCCTAGTACCAAAATAAATAAATAAATAAATAAATCACTCATTTCCAACCAGATTACTGATGTAAGATAAAATCCCCCGGCTTCATTGGCTTAGAGAGATATTAAAACCAATCTCTTTCCTCTCAAGCCTTAGCTCCTCTTAGCTTATGCTGAGGGCATGGAAGTTGTTTTTTAATGAAAGCAAAGAATTTTTTCCGAGTGAGAACACATAAAAAAAAAAAAAAACACCCCACACTGACCAACTCAAACAAATATGAATGATTAATTGTAACTTCATATCACTCATATAAAAGTCAATATTAATTTAACACAATTAGAACAGTTCATCCAGGGAGACGACTCAGCCTCTCTTCATTGCCCTAAGCTTTCAGTAAATATGTGTGTCTTTCTCCTCTCTCTCTCTCTCTCTCACACACATGTGCACACACACACACACACACATGCACGCGTACACACACACGTACATGCACGCCTCGTGGCTTTGAGAGGTTTAAATGCACGCACCCTTGGATGCACAATCCCAAGCAACACTGTAAGAAAATGCAGGCCAGGGGAGTTGCAATCCCCGGGGACTCTGCTGGTGCCAAGAGTTTTGCACATAGCTTCACTGAGTCACAGCAATCTATAGAGTGGCTACGATTACCCCAGGTCATAGGAAGTGAATGAACAGAATGCAAATCAGCAAGTCAGCACTCAACAAATCTAAACGTCTGTTTTCACAAACAATATTAATGAGTAACACAAACATTATTTTAAAAAACATATCATTCATTTTTTTACATGCACAATGGGATTTCTATGAAGCAGATTTATGTGTCACATTGAAATGTGTTTGCATTTCCTTGCGGGGAGAAAGTGGTGGAGTGTGTTAGGTAAAAGGAAAAGGGAATCTGGGGTCAGCATTAGCCACCAAAACCAACGTAGGGAACAGTGACAGGTGCCTCTGGAATTCCAAGGGTTCTCAGGGCTGGTGGGTCCCACATCCAGGGACACACATTCTTAGGATGATTAAACTCCAGAGGCAGCACTGACCTGGGCAGTGAGCTCAAGTTGTTTTAGTCCTTGGACCTTATAAATGTTTCTTCCTGTAACTGTCCAAGTCCAATCTGAAATAGCTTATTCCACAGTACTGAAGACCCAGCAAATCTGTGCTGCTTGGGAAGAGAGGCAGGACGTCTCTTCATGTAGTTATAGTAGCAAAGGTGCCTTTGAAGTAGCATGCTGGGCAGCTGACTGAGGACTCTGATAAGTGAATCACTGGATTCAAGAGATGGGAACCTGTGCCCCGAGCACCCCTATTCATTTGAGCACTAGTTGTGCAAGATCAGAATGTAAAAGAACCTATCCTGCTTTTAAACAAATTTCTATCCAAGGAGGAAGCACAGTGCCTGACATAATAAGTGCTCAATAAAGACGGCAAAGAGCTGCCCAAGGGGTGACTAAAGAAGAAAGGAAGGAAGGGCAATGAAACCAGCATGCAGAAATAGCACAAAACACAACCACTGGCATATTCCTGGAATCTTGAGGATGGAGACGCTGCAACTAGCAGAAGCAACCATCAGGGGCTTCGTGAGAACAGGATGGCCCTGGAAGACGGGAGCTCCCCACCTCTTCTCCTCATGAAGAACTGAGTTCATTAGAACGTGGCACCTTGAAAACCATGTTTATGACTGGACTTCATGTGAAGAATGATGGGCATTCACTTGTAAATAACCTTTCCTTCTAGAAATGGCAACTAAACCAGGCATGGTGGCACATGCCTATAATCACAATGACTTGGGAGGCCAAGGAAGGAGGATTCCAATTGAGGCCAACCTCAGCAACTTAGCAAGGACCTGTCTCAAAACAAAAACTTTTAAAAAGGGCCAGGTGTGCAGCTCAGTATAGAATGCCCCTGGGGTTGGATCCCCAGTCCTACAAGTAGAAAAAAGAAAAGAAATGGCAACTAAATCTCACTGAAATGTCAGAAATCAATATCTGTTTTCTGAGCTGCAATGGATTCAACATGGTATTTTACAAAACAAAAACACCTCTTTCCTTCGTTCTCTCACTATATGTAGAGGTTTTCCTTAATTTGACTTGGAACTAAAAGCCTTGAGAATTTCTTTGTTGGACATGCAGGCTGTGTGTCCAACAAAGAAAAAGGACTATTCTATCAGTGGGACGTACTTAGTTAATTGTTATTTACATGTTCAATAAAACCAGCTCAATGTGGGCAATCAATCTCATGAAATTTCATAGCCTTGCATGCCCCAAATCCCATGATGGTAAGGACCAGGATCATCCAACTCTTAACACATAGCAACAGCTGTACAAGAAGAAACTGGCACCAAGCCCTTCTGCACCAGGGTCCACTTTATGCTTTGAGTCACAGCCCCTGCTGCTCGGCCACTGCAACTCATTTTTAAAATGGACATGTTTCTTTCTCTTCCTGTCCCCCTACTCCTCCCTAATCTCAGGGGAAACAGGGTTATCTTTCTTCCCCAGTTATCTGCCCCTGAGCACACACCACCACAGGATGTAATTCAGACCTGGGGATGGTACCAGAAGATCCCAGAAATGACTGTCTCCCAAATTCACAAGTGAATTACAACTCCGACAGAACACATGGAATGTAGCCTTTGAGTCACCTCTTTAAAAGGTCCCTGCTCCCCTTGATGGGCAGAATCACAGCCTCTGGGACATGAGTCCCCTGTGTGTTTTCTTTGCTATCTTCTTTTTCCTTTTTCTCAAAACTGTGTCCTCATTATTGGACTGGCAGTGGGGATAAGGACAGAGCTCTTGGTAACCCTTCTTCTTTAGGAAACCAACTGAATCACAGTAGAAAGAGAAACAAATTTGAGTCCTGGAAAAGCTGAGTTGCTCTGGGGTGCTCTCCCATCCTCTCTCCCCGCCTCTCCTCCTTCATCTGCTGCCGGTAACAACACTAGAACCAGACACTACGAACAATGCTTCCTGATGGAGAGGCATCAGACATTCTCCCGCACAGCTCAGAGACAGATGTTTTTGGTGCTTCAGAAACACAATATCCCGCCAAGCCGGGATGATGTGCTTCACTGTAACCCGACAAGGAAACGTGACACGCTTGATTTGTTTTTATTTGTAATAGCTCCCAAGGTCATTCTAATCCAAGTTCATCTTCCCTTCAACACTTGCTGTCAGAACACAATCCCCTTTAAGAGTCAAGGCGTCCAAGCATTTGAAATGGACAGCAAGTCCCACAGAGGCTGTCTGGTGGTGCCGCATGCACTCACACGGTCAAGAACACTATGGGTAATCGAGTTGAACTTCACTTCACATACGTGCAATGTGCCCAAGTCAGCAAGCTGGTCAGGGATGGGCAGGACCAGAGCCCAGGTTCCTGGACTTGGGGCGCAACTCACAGGAGCACAGCACCCAGCTTTCCTGGGGAGGAGGCAGCAGTTCTCCCTGAAATGCACATTGTGAGCATCTTTACGGTAGGCAAGCAGGGAGAGAACAGAGGGTCCCTTGACACTGTCTCCACACCAAGTTTTTACAGAAAAAAGGGGTTTGTTTCTTTGTTTCAGAGAGGACTTTAAAAGTTTGGGGGAATGGCTTGGGGGGGCTGGTCCATCTGCACTTACGATGGGCACTGCCTGTCATTCACCTGCACACTGGGTACCCTTAGACTAATGAGTGCTGCTTGCTATGGTTATGACATCAGCAGTGAGGGTGGTGGTCACAATTAACAAAATAAGGACAGGTGTCGACGGACTCACACACACCGTGCCCAGCTAGGCTCTAAGAACGCCACATACAGTGGCTCCTTGATCTGTCAACACTAAGGCATGGTCTTCCCTTATAAATCAGCTGGTGAGTGACAGAGCCAGAGAGAGTCCCCCAAATTCCACCTAGAGCAACAGGATGGAGGACTGGAGCAGAAGGGGAGGCCAGGCAGAATTCCACCGCAGGGTGCTTTGGGCATAAAAGGCCCATTACATCACTGCTACTGTCACCACGCAGAGCCACCCTTCTTAAGCTTGAATATGTACACAGACTGCTGGAGAATCTTTTTTAAATGCAGAACTTCGATTCGGTAAATACCTGGCGCAAGGTTTGAGTTTCTGTTTTGTGTTTTGATTTAGTGCTGAGGTTTGAACCAGGGCCTTGGCAGGCTGAGCACTGTGCACGAGCTCCACCACTGAGCTCCGCCCTGGCCTGGCATGTGCATTTCTAAAAGTTCAGGTCCACAAACCATGCTGAGAACCAAGGGACCTGCGCCTGGAAATTGTGTGTTGCAGTGGAGTGTTTTACAGCTCCGCATAGGGCGGTAAGCCTAAACCAGGGTCAAAGGTCGCACATACAGCGCACACAGTCCTCCCAGCCACTGTCCTCTTTCAAGATGCGCCAGCAGTGAGGACAGAGTGCCCTCTCCCCTTCCCAGACTCTCCAGTTGGTTTTCTGGGAACAGACCTCACAGCAGGACTACCCATAAAATACAGCGAAAGAGGCCTGGGCTTGTGGCCTCCCAACTGATTTGATGTAAAACAACAGGATTATTTGCATTGCAAGTGCCACACATTTTTATCCCCATAACAAGAATTCCTGTAGTTAGCAGGGTTTTTTGTTTTTGTTTTTTAAATGACGAACTTTTTAATTGGTTAGGACTTAACATATGTTAATTCTAAATCATCAAAGAAGCTTTAATTGGTGTTTCAAGAGCGGAATCCATTCTGCTGCTCAAACACACGACCCTCCTAAGCCCATTAAGAAGCTGGCTTGCTGTCACTGCACTTCAAATGCCCTGGGTCTATAGCCTTCACTCTAACTGTAATAAAGAAAATGAAGTCAAGAACATGCAAATCTCAAATCAAAGATCTTGACCCTTGGGAGAAGCTCTGAATACCTAAAAAGCATCTCGGTTGCTGTTGTGGACTCGTGTGTGTCCCTCCCACCCCGCAGGCTGCAGTCCAAACCCCAGGGTGACGATGTGGAGACAGGACTGATAGAGGGGCAACTGAGGCAGAATGCTCGCATCAGGGTGGGTTTCCTTCCACTGCCGCTAAGAGAAGAGGACACAGACACCAGAGGGAAGACCTGGGAGGACGCAGGGGAAGATGCCATCTGCAAGTCCAGGAGGGAGCCTCAGGAGAAACCAACTCGGGCCACACCCTGAGGTCAGACGCCAGCCTCCGGAACTTGAGAAAGCAGAATTCCCTTATTCAAGTCCTCCAGTCTGTGATATTTTGTTATGGCAACCCTGGCAAACGAATACAGCTGCTTTCTGCTTTGATTCTCAGTTCAGAGCGACGCACAGCCAAAACACAGATACGATTCAGGAGAGGATGCACTCTCCATACTCTCTATTATCAGCGTTACTACCAGAGACCCTGGGGCCCAGGAAAGGCTCCAGTGAGTGTTTAAAAGCCTGGGCACAGCTACCAAATCACCTAGCTCTCCGTGATGGAAGGTATTCCACACTAACACAGCATCTCCGCTCAATGACAGCTAGACTATGCCACAGCAGGACAATCTGAAGCCCACAAAGGTTTAAATTTTGATGCCGTCATTTAATTAGCTACATGATCTCTGATTGTACCCCTCCCCTCTGTAAAATGGGCGTATCTCATGAAGCTGTGGATTCAGTGGGATCACAGATTTCCCAGACTCTGTCTGGTTCTCTTCCAGCACATACTGATGCCTGTTTGCCTAGTTGTTAGGTTTATCAGTGAAAATCTCCCTCTGCTATGGACAGCTTTAGCAGCCAGACGGGACACTGAAAGAGTAGAGCAGAAGACAGCACAAACTGACAGTTGTACTTTTAAACATGTTGATGCTAATTTGAATCATACAAAAGTTCATTCATTCACAGTCTTCAGATGTGAGACGAAGCCATTCCTCTGAGAGTGCTCTGCTGAATGGAGTTCCGGTTGTTTTTTCTATGTAAACTAAAATGTGATACATGAAGAATTTTCAGTGCATGTGTCCTTAGAAAGGACCAAGAACTGAAAGATAGTTGAAAAACAGGCTGTGTGCAGAAGCCTCCTAATATTTGTACAAGCTCTTTTCCTCCTGGACTTAACACGACAGTAACACTTTTTAGTGCAGTGATTCTCAAACGCTAGCATGCTCCAGAACAACAGCCTGACCCCCAGTTCCTGATCCAATAGGTCGGGTGGGGCCCAAGAATATGCATCTTGGACAAGTTCCAAGAGGATGCTGATGCTGCAGAACCAAAGTTATGAGAACTCACCTCCCCTGATTCTGTCTTCCACAGAAAGCACATTTTTCTGTATGCATGTTTCATCCATTTTTCATAATATTTAATTAAATTCCATAATTTATGGACGAGAGCTATAGTTTTTTGGTTTGTGTGGGAGCATGTGTTTTTGTTTGTGCAAGGCTGGGGACTGAACCCGAGGACTCCTATGTGCTATGCTAGCACTTCACCACTTACGTATGTGCCCCGCCCTTAGTTATTTATTTATTTGCTGGTACTAAGGATTGAACCCAGGGTGACTTTACCACTGAGCTACATCCTCAGCCCTTGTTTTCTTTACTTTTGAGATAAGGTCTTGCTAAATTGCTGAAGCCGACTTCCAACTTTCCATCTTCCTGCCAACTGGCACCCCTGATTCCTGGTAACAATTCAACTAGAAAGGGTGAAAGTGCGTGGGCATCCAGGTGGGCCCACCATGGCATCGGCCGGCATGTGCTGCAGAATGAATAGAGAGCGCTAGTTAATGCAGTCAGCTGGTTAATGGGGCCCATTAAGACAACTTCGATGGCATCAAGTTGATGCTTCCATCTTTCCTGCATGCACTGGACACAAAAGAGGAAAGAATCACGAGCCAGAGTCATGTAGTTTTCTAATGATCACATGCCTATTAGGTTTTTCTCATTACTGGGCATCTCACGCTTAACTATGTTACTCTACAGAGTGATCAATCTGGCTTTAAATTTGTAGGTATAAATCCCCTGCTGAGGACTGAGGGTGTGGCTCAGGGGTGAAGGGCCTGCTTGCTCAGCATGCACAAGGCCCTGGGTCCAATCCTCAGCCCTAAGAAAAAAAATCTCTGGGGGCTGGGGTTGTAGCTCAATAGCAGGGTGCTCGCCTAGCACATGTGAGAGGTAAAGGCTTACATCCTCTGAGAAATCACACTATAATTTATGACTCGATATTTTTTGTGACTAGCTGGCTTTTGAAACTACACCCTGTTTTCCAGGAGTTTCATGGACCCACACACTAAAGCCCTGTACATGCAACCGCAGGACGGCGGGGCTTGCTGCTGTGCCCTTCTGGGCTCACTGTGCCCCCAAATTCATTTCATACAATTAAGTCACTAGCATACTGGCTGGAATACAAGTCACTGTCCTCCATCATCAGTTGCGCTGATAAACCAAAGAGAGACTAACCAACTCTGACAACTTGCCAAGACCCCATAAAAAAAGATGCATCTTCACACACATGAGCAGGAAGCAAGGACCAAGGCTGTTGCCACCCCTTGTCCCTCACTCCTCCCCAACTTGGACCCCTGTAGAAACCAGTCACCAGCAGCAGAACCTCAAAGGCATTAAAAAAAAAAAAAAAAAAAGGAATTCCAGCTCAGTTTTACTTCCAAAGTCTAAAGAAAACCATCTAACTTATTTATAAAATATAAACTTCCCATGATTTTTATCTGACCTGTTTTGTACTTTATCAAAATAAATGAAAAATATAAACAGGAAAAAATTATTAGCAAACAAAATTGATATATATAAAGAAAACCCAAACAACCTACCATGAGGTAGAAGAATCAGTAGAATTTAGCAAAGGTACTGCCTATAAGATCAGGATATACTGTAAAAGTCAACAAATGGCATTTCTAAGTTACAACAACAAGAAAAAGGACTCAGAAAATGCAACTTAAAATGACCACTTGCAGTGTGTTCACATGATTGGATACGACACAGCAATGCAAAGGAACCGTCTACAAATAAATGGCCACAAGGTAACCTGAGCCAAAGAAGCTAGGCACAGCGGAGAGAGCACTCTGACTGCAGTTACGTACAGCACCAAACTGGCCACACCAGACCAGGGCTTCCGAGTCAGGGCCAGCAGCTGGGGGCACTGGGGGAGTAACAGGAGGACGAGGAGGGGGACTTCCAGGGAGCTGCTCATCTTCTCCATCTAGGAGCTGGTATTTAGCTCAGGTTGAAAATTCAGCTAGCTGGACACTTACACAGGTAGGAAAATGTGGGTGTCATATTGTGCTTCCATAAAAACTTTAAAGAAACCACTTAAATAGCAAAAAACCCAAAAAACAAAAAACAACGAACAGAAAAAAGGGAAAGAAAGAAATTGTGCTTAGGTACAAATCCAACAAAAGATATGCAAGAAAGACCTTTTTCATGTAAAATTTTTATTGTTGAGGAAGACCAAAGTAAACCCAGAGATATACCACATTCTTGGATCAGAAAATCTAATACTGCAGAGATATCAGTTCTTTCTACATTGGAACATACACCCAATGCAATCCCAACTTTATTCACTGGGGATGTAACTCAGGGCCTCCTGCACGCTCCCGCAAATGAAAATCTACAAGACGGACCAAGCCATTCCTACAGTAGCATGCCATGGGGACATAGCCCTACAGTCATCAGTGATGCAGACCACATGGCCCTTCCTCAGGGACAAACAAAACACTGAACCAGAACAGAGTTGGAAAATTGACCCTCAGTTATTTGGAAGCCTGGTCTGGCAGAACCAGTACAACAGATGAGTGAGAAAGGCTGGACTATTGAATAAACAGCGCTAGGGCCATATGGGGAATGAATCCCTACCTCACACCAATTTTTTAAAATCAATTTCAAGGATTTAAATGTGAAATGTTAAGCTTTAATACTTTTAGAAATACATATAAACTTATTTTTGTACTGGGAATTGATCCTCATGCATGGTAGGAAAGTGCTCTATAGCTGAGCTACCAACAGGCACCATAAATGACTATTTAAGGCATCTATCTTAAAAGATAAATTTGAGCATTTTTTAAAGCAGAACTTCTGATAATCCAAAAAAAAAAAAGCCAAATATAAGAAGAAAGCACAAACTAAGGAAAGATACTCACATATGACAAGAGATTAATATGAACAATATGCAAGTGACTCCTGAGAATCAATTAGAAAAAGGCGAAAAGGCAGCAGAATGGGCTGAAGGGGAGGGCATCTGACAAAAGAAACAAATGAATGCCCAACAAATATCTAGACAGAGAATCAAACCTTAGTAGTACTTATGAGAGAAGGGCAAACTAAATAACAAACTGTCCTCCATGCTCCAAATCAGCCAACACTCTGAAGCCTGGTCATCCTAAGCAGTATCGTCATCTCTTCCACGAGTGGTGCTATAACAGCTGCGGTTTCACAGAGCCGTCAGTGCACCACGCACACGGCCTGGGCCTAGCAAGCCGGGTGTGCCAGCAGCATTGTTCATAAAAGCCCGAAACTGGAAACTACCCGAATGTCCATCAAGAAGGAAAGGACAAACTTTCATATGTTCCCACGATGGAATATGACGCCATAGCAACTGTGACTACAAGGGACAGGCTACCACAGGGACGAATGAATCTTCAAGACTGGGAGGCATCTGCCCAACTTATACACTGAACCAAAGTTCATCAGACCGCTCACGTAGAATGGGTAAACTGGGGCTGGGTTTATGGCTCAGGGGAGGAGCACTCGCCTAGCATGTGTGGGGTACTGGGTTCAAATCTCAGCACTGCATATAATAAATAAAGATCCATCAACAACTAAATATAAATATATATTTTAAAAATGGATAAACTGTATCATATGTAAATTTACAAGTCACTAAAGCAACTGCAAAAATAAAGCAAATAAAGTGAGGAAGTACAAGGAGTATCATTACATTAAAAAAAATCAAAACCAAACATAAATTTAAATGCAGTTAAATCACAAAGAAAATTATGGAAAAGAAATACTCAAAATTCAGGGACAATGGAAAACAAAGGGAAAGAGTTAAGTCCTAAGAGACAAAAGGTAGGAGCTGGTTAGTGACAGAGGCAATGACGTTTTTCTTAACTGCTTAAAAAACACAGACTACTCCTTTGTCAGACATGCAATATTTCAAAATTTTTTAAAATAAATTTAAATGGTTCCATTTTAGTGAGACCAATTTAAAGAGAACAAACTTCTTTGAACAAAGTTTGATTAGTAATAATTAACGTTGGCTACTTCGTTTTATTTCCAGATTCTGTCTTAACTTAAAATTCCATTTTTTATTTTTTTTTTTTTTATTTTTACAGATTACATTTTAATTCATTGCACACAAATGAGGTACAACTTTTCATTTCTCTGGTTGTTCCAAAACTCTGCTGCCTATTAAATTTTCTGTATTTGGTAATATTCTTAGAAAACAGACCCTTAATTATTATCCACTCTCAGAAAGTTCAAATAATAAATCACATATATATTTCTCCATATATCTACATCTATATCTATATATCTATATATATATATTTCCACAAAGAGATAATGATACAGCAAATGTACCAAAGTTTTAAAATGTGCACATTTGCTATCCTAACAACTCGACACTTTTTTTAAAAAGCTAAAAAAAATTGAGAATTATTTTGCCCAAAGAGAAACTAAAAGCTCAGGGTAAGAAACATCGCTTGGTACTGAGAATACTCCTGGGCTTCTCCCCTACTCCTGCTCTCCCTACAACTGGCCTGAGAAGGAGGTGCTGGAACAGCCAAGCATCAGAACAAGTTCAACTCAAATAGGTTCATTATAAAATTGTCCTGGGTTAAAATTAACTATCATCAATAGTTAAGTGGCTTCACCAAAAGTGGTGAGCCTATCTGACTGAGGGACACCAAGGCTTCAGAAACTTTTGATGAAGAAGAGTGTTGCTTTCTCTGGGGAATAGGAAATGCATAGAATCAAATATCTCCCAACTTCAGGAAAAAAAAAAAAAACGGCAGAAATCAATTCACCTTTTCACATAGATTTTCTTCATTCTGTGGTTCTGGGGATTAAACCCAGGGCCACACTATAGATTATCTAATGTGAAATCCATTAACACTGCATGCACACGGAAGGCAGACATTTTGGTTCCCAAATTTGACACACAGTATTGACCACCTGCCTTCTTTACTAATTTTTTTTTTTTTTTCTGAAGGGAGGAGAACCCAGGGGCACTGTGTCACTGAGCTACAGCCCCTCTGCCCCTCCCCCCCAGTAATTTTTTAAATTTTTTTTTTTTTTTTTTTAAGTTTTGAGACAGGGTCTCGCTAAGTTGCTGAGGCTGGCCTTGAACTTGCAATCCTGTCTCAGCCTCTCCAGTTGCTGGGATATGCTCTTCCCTTTTTTTTTTTTTTGCAGTGCTGGGGATTGAACCCAGGGCCTTAGTGCTTACGAGGAAGGCACTCTATCAACTGAGCTATATCCCCAGCCCTGCTCTTCCCTTCTTTGTGGTACAGAAGAGCTGTGTAAGAGCAGATGAACACAAGCTTTTAGAAAGCCAAATCCACCTGCAGATATTTTTCAAGTAATGATAAGCAGGGTTTTGCATTTGTTGTAATGCTATAATCAAAAGGAATATACAAGTCACATGTACAACACACAACATGACCTTTGGAAAAATAAGACTGGATTAGAGAGGTATGTACACCACCTCAAAGGAGATGCTGAGACTCTCCTGCCACACATCACAGCTTCTTACAGGTTTGCATTAGTCTCCTCTGGGTCAAAAAAATACTCTGCACGGAAAAATTTATGGTGCCCTGGTGTACCATAATATAAATCTTTTAGGAGAAAGTCACCAGAGTGTACCATAGCTCATTGATAAGTTAATTACTAGCGAGACAAAGCGTGTGACTGAGGACTCTGGGGAAGGTTCTGCTTAATATTTCTTCCAGTAACCACAAAGGTCTTCCTGCCATGAATTAAAACCCACCCACAATATTTTAATTCCAGCTACTGAGCGATCAGAGAAATAACAGGTAGCTGCTGATACGTTTTGAACTTTAATATAAACAGTGACAGCCTGCAGACCTAGACTGGATGTGGTGCATCTAAATGTTGTTAGCGTGGGTCCAAGGAAAGGAAACCGGGAGGCTTCAGGAAAGACAGAAACAAAACCACGAAATACACCTGACACCAGTGTTCTGAGCTTTCTGCAGAGAGGGAAACCTTTGAAATTTTGACCAAATGCATGAATGAGCTCTCACTCCTGGGAAGCACACACAAACATACCATTTTACATTTAATTTCAGGGCACTCGCTGACCCAGTTTAAAATGCTCTGCACTACCCACTATCCAGAGTGCCATGACACTGCACATAAGGTGAAAAAGTGAGTGCCAACTGAAGCTTTTGTCCCTAATGAATGATAAACCAACAGACCCAAATGATTCACAGTCAAGAGATGACAAACACACTCCTGGAGGGCTTTGAAAGCAATAACTACAATGGTTCTTGCATTCATAAAACTCACCGATTAACTTACATGTATTTCCTACAAAAGGCAGTCACAAACTTATTTTAGCCAGCTCCCTTCTTCCTAAACAAAGCCTTGCACGAAGACAATTATTAATTACAACCAATTTACTGGGCATTCACAGTGCAAGGCTGCTGAAAACAAAAACTAGTGACCCAAATAGTTCTCCCAGGATGTAGTCTGCAGCACACTGCTGGGATGGTTTCCCTACACCCCGTTCTGCTGTAATCCTGTTCAAATGTAAATTACATCTGGCCCAGCTCAGGGCGTGTGGCATCCCAGCGTGCAGTATCCGAGCTTCTCTGCTGATCTCCATAAATACAAAATTACGAATCTCTGCTTCCTCGCTTATGAGTGAAAAAAGAGCTGAGAATGAGCTGAAGGAGAGGGGATTTGAACAAATCTGAGTGCAAACTTTATATTTGATTAGAGGGACAGAAGATTAAAAATATGATTACTGAAATGCATCTGCTGCTATGAAATGAGTGATTAGTGGATTACCAAGTAAAGCTCCATGATCATGGATTTCACTGGTCAAATTTACCTTCTTCCTCTCTTTAGGACCAACGGACACAGAACACACAGGAAGCAGGCCCGCTGCTCTCTTACGCCCTATTTGCTGGATGAGAGCCCCACAGAATTTAACAAAAGCATTATGTACTCAGCAGTTGAGAATCTGACAAAATTACAAAGCAATAACTATCTCTCAATCTTAGGAATTTGTCTTTATTTGTCGAATAATCCTCAAGTATACTTTTTCATTGTACCTAAAAATACCCTAATGAAACATTTAAAAAAAAAAAACAAAACTTGATAATTAAAGTTTTGTAACCAACCACCTAAAAAAAAAATAAAATAAAATTTTAAAAAACCCTCTAATTACTAAAAGACTTCTAAATTGTTCAAAATTTTAAATTTCTTAAAAATACTCTCTCGATTGCCAAAGACTCGGTGTGTGGAATGCAGCCTCTTGCGCACACCTAGGGAGTTGGTGTAATTGCAACATTTTCCCAAACACCCACTTCTTCATGAGAAGCTGGAAGAAGGCTGAGATGAGATTAGTCCACTCTCCTCAGGGTCCCCCTGAGAGGCCAAGCCAGGAGTAGAACCACAACCCAGGCTCCCACCTGTTTATTTAAACATGACAACAACAAACCCATCCTAGAATTCATCAGTTCTAGGCAGGCGAGTGACTGACAGGCCAATGTTTTCCACCCTCACCCAATATGCACACAAGGCCAAATTACACACACAGGAAATGAAATCTTCACTGTCACCACACAGACACCCTTCGACACCTGCTCTTCTGAACATACAGGACAACATGCATTCACTACATTTTACGTCGTGTAAAAAGCAACCATTTCTGGTCTTTCTTCAGTATGGCAATGGAACTCATCCTGAAGATTTGGCTCTGTGGATAAGCTAATGGCCGGGGAAAAGTCCTGGTTTACTAAACTAAAGAAGCTGGGGTAGATCACCTGGCAATTCCCTGTTGTGGCTCCTGGCGAAGTCCTGGGATCTGTTCAGTGACGTTAGTTCCCTGCTTTAACTTGTGTGGTAATCCATGCCAATTTGGTGTTCGCACATCTTCGCTATGGCCAAAATGTAAGCAAATTTGTTCATCACACCAAACATCATCATTTAGGCCTTAAAGACAATGTTTCCTTCATCCCAGTGATTTTTCTTTTGGTTTTTATTGTTGTTGTTGTTTTCTTTTTCTTCAGTGCTGGGGATTGAACCCAGGGCCTTGTGCTTGCAAGGCAAGCCCTCTATCAACTGAGCTCTATACCCAGCCCTTTTTTTTGTATTTTGACCCAGGGTCTTGCCAAAGCTAAAGAGCTAAATTAGAGGCTGGCCTGGAACTTCAAGTGACAGTGGTTGCTCTCCTGTGGGCAAGGTGGCCTGAAAAGACTGCATATTTCCCTGATGATAAATGCAATTTTGAAAAAAATCTATTAACCTTACTTTAAATCTTACAGTGGGGTCTAGGGATATAGCTCAGTTGGTAGAGTGCTTGCCTTGCAAGCACAAGGCCCTGGGTTCAATCCCCAGCACCACTAAAAAAAAAAAAAAAAGAAAGAAATCTTACAGTGGAGCAACTTGAGGGCAGCTGGGGTAAGGAATGTGAGTCAACAGGTGATTGCTCCAAGCACTCAGGCCTTAACCCAACATCCTCATTCACACGTGGGGAAACTGAGGCTTGGAGAGGACTGGGAACCTGCCTAGGTCACACAGGGATGTGTGGGAAAGCTGGGACTTAAGCCCAGACCAACTGAGACAGGGTCCATGCCTTTAATCACTGCTCTCTACTAACCTTAAAAAATGGGTCCACTGCAAAGAAGGCCCAGAAAAGTCCAGTGTGTACACACTTTTTTAGAGGGTCACCTGCCTGTGGCCTGTCCTTTTCAAAGTAAGTACCAAAAAGTCTCATCCATCACTTACTTCCTGCCTAGCACTACAACAGCTGCAAGATGTTAAGAGGAAACCTAAAGCCGGATCCCAACGTGCCAGAAGTTTCTAGAGGGACGAGGTAGGCCTGAACGCAGCAGCGAGGGCGGTGTCTGCTCGGCCAGCATCCTCACAGTATTTCAGACGGGATGGGCAGGGCCGTACAGACAGTCAGACGGAGTTATTTGGGGGTTTCCTTCTTCACATCGTTATGATGTTTAACATCACAGTGGCTTCTCTTTTTTTCAAAAAGCTTTAGAAGAATCACCTGACTGGACCACCTTCCTCCAGAAAACGCCTGCCATGGTGAAAGCTGTCTCAAGTCATGCTAATTCCAACAGCTTTCCCTGCGTGAACCTAAAACAGAGAGCTCTTCCTGTGACACATGCCTGCCTCTGCGAGCCATCTGCTCCCGACGACAGTCACAATCACGCCTCCAGCACAGGGAAAGACTTCCCAAAGAACAATCACCCACCATTCCAATCACCTGTCGCTTGTCTTTAGTGACATTAATTTACTCTACTGTTGCTCCAAGGTCACCAAACCAACTAAACTCCTCCCATGATACAGAAGGAGTTTCCAAAAAAACTTCTCCAACAATTTTTCTCTGGTCTCCCATTCCTTTCAACAGAAATTCTTCTTCTAATAACTTTTTAAGAACACTGACATTTGCATAGAGTGTTCTGGAAAGTGCACATGAAACCATGTACCTAGTAAGAACTAGACACACCAGACTTCTGAGTATCTGAAATTACTAAGAAAAAGATCTATAAATATCCAAATACATAGTTTGTTGCTCATAACACGAGTTCACAAGCTATAAATAGTAAAGATTATTCTCTATAAATGTAGTACAGCTGTTATTTGAATTTTGAAAGGCAGAGACTGCAACAATTGGGCATTCTAAAAGCAATTTACTTCTTTCCATCAACTACCCTTCTATTTCAAATCAGACAATTTATTCAATTCCTTCATCTTCATTTTGAACGTGTGTTAAGTGACATTTTCAATGAATTCCTGGTGTATGATTTATGCCTATACTTGACTTTCATTTACTTCATCTAATCCATTGTCCAATATTTTTATTCATCCAATCTCTATACTAATGTTAAGCTACCTCTGAAAAATCCAATTACATCATCATGTGTGCAATGCTAACATTTTTGTGTCCTTTATTTCTAAGTATATAGTTACCGCATCTGCACCTTACCTAGCTCATTCCTGAAGGAGCTCCATATGCCTTTTCATTCATTCAATATTCACTGTATGCCTCCGAGCTGGGGTCACAATGACAACCAGGACTGGCACAGTGCCTGAAGCTTTGTTAGAGCTTCTAGAGACCACCTCATTTGTTTCCATAGGGCCTGCTTGGAAGATTCAGCCATACCCACATGAATCTGCATTTTATGTACATTTGCAAACTGCTTTTGATTAATCATGCTACATGTTGTTCAGGGCTGCAATACTAACATTCTATAAAATATTCAGTTGCCACCAAAAATAAAACTCTCAGACTACCAGATGTTTCTCTGTGTGAACACATAAGAGTCAAGAACTGGAAAGCAGGAGAGGAAAGAATGCATTCTTAGGAAAATAAACAGGGTGGAAACAGGCGGCCAGTGTGAGCAGCCCTAAGACAAGGCGGCCTCCACACCTCCTGCAAGTCAGGAGGCCGCCTCCTGCAGCAGGATAGACAGATTTCAATTCTAGTAGCTAAACCTCTGCATTGACCTACAGACAAACATGAAAGTCAGAGGCATCTGAAGGTAGATTTCCTCATGCCATCACGAGCCCTCGGTTCCCACCCAGCCAGGAGCACTCCCGGGAGGGAGGCGGTGGCTGCAGTCTGTGGGATGACAGTTGTGATCCTTCCACCAGTGGAGAAACTTCCGGACATAAAAGTTGCCAAAAAGGTGGAATCTTAAGAAAAGAGTATGAGTTGAAGGGAAATTTTCTCTCCGGAAATTAAAAAAAGAAAACACTCTTGAGAGTGGGGAGCCGTGAGAAATAATTTTGTATTTTGCTTTGACTAGAAACGTTAATGGATCTGCCTCTGGGCATAACGTTTGCTGGCTGAACTCAACAAATGAATTACAACCAAAAATAACAGCACTAAACCTCAACGCGGAGACGCCTTCGCTGGGAAGCCAAACTCCCCCCACAAACAACTTTTCTGCTTCTTGATTCTAAATATGCATTTCTGAATGTGATCAGGTTGGCCAGAAACATGTGACCACATCAGAGTCATGACCTTCATCGAGGCAGCTCTCTGAAAGGATGGTCGCACATCAATCCCAGCCATAAGGTGGCTATGGGCTGGCCTTTCACTAGCCTCAGGAACAAGTCAGAATATCATCTCTTAAAAGGACATGAGCTTTTTAAAGTTGAACATGCTGGGTGATGTGCTGTACTGCTGAGCTAACCCCTGGCCCCAGAAGTACTTTTATGTATCAGCACTCAGAAATATATTCCCAGGGGCTGGGGATACAGCTCAGTGGGTAGAGTGCCTGCCTCGCAAGCACAAGGCCCTGGGTTCAATCCCCAGCACCACAGAAAAAAAAAAAGAGAGAGAGAGAGAAATATTCCCAGGATAGCAAGGAGAAGTGAAGAACTGTGATGTGCACCATATGCAGAGCGTGAGAGCAAGGCACATGTGAAAGGAGTCGGAAGGACAGCCTCGCTGATGTCACCAGCACCGAGTAAAATCAGAGTCCAGGCTGAGCATCCCTAAGCCAAAAACCCAGTCTGAATGAAAAGCTTCAAATTCTAAAGACCTTTTTTTTTAAGTGCTAAGGATCAGAACCCAGAACCAGGCTGGGGACATAGCTCAGTTGGTCAGGTGCTTGCCTGTCAAGCACAAGGTCCTGGGTTCAATCCCCAGCACCGCAAAAAAAAAAACAACCCAGAACTGCTGTGCATGCAAAATGCCTTCTCCACCATTGAGCTGCATCCCAGCCCCAATCCCAGACTTTCTGAGTGCCAACGTGTCACCACAAGTGGAGAACTCCACACCCGACCTCCTCATGGGAGCCACAGCCAAAGGGTACACTAAGAACACTGCATAAAATTACCTTCAGGCTGTGTGACTAAGGTGTGTGTGAACCATAAGGGAATTCCATATTTAGCCTTGGGTCTCATTCCCCAGGCATCTCATGATATACATGCAAATATCCCCAAAATTTGAAAAAACACCTCTAGTCCCAAACATTTCAGACAAGAGGTATATTTCAGACAATAGGTACTCAACCTGAACAGCAATTTTTTCCACCTTTTAAAATATTACAGAGCCAGGAGTTGTGGCGCACGCCTGTAATCCCAGTACCTGGGAGGCTGAGGTAGGAGGATCGAGAGTTCAAAGCCAGCCTCAGCAACTTAGCGAGGCCCTAAGCAACTCAGTGAGACCCTGTCTCTAAACAAAATACAAAATAGGGCTGGGGATGTGGCTCAGTGGTGGAGTGCCCCTGGGTTCAATCCCTAGTACAAAAAAAAAAAAAA
>JAJEJO010000402.1:1213114-1233654 GCA_020662805.1 Glaucomys volans
CTCTAACTAAAATACAAACGAGGGCTGGGGAGTGGGTCACAGGGGGGGGGCCCCCCGGGTTCAAACCCCTTTTCAAAAAAAAAAAAAAAAAGATAAAATTATTTCTAAAAAAGATTTCAAAAAAATGATTTAATGGCTCATTTGGCAACCTACTTTGGGGGCACCTACTTGCCAAGGAATACAGGATGGTATTTTAGATGCAATGAAAACATGGTAATACACTAGAGAAAGGGTTTGAAATGGCCATACAGGTCAAGCTTTTCCTACAAATGCTGAGACTCAGGAAAGAAGTAGTAAGTCACAAGAGAGGCCATTAAAATGAGTAAAGAGAAGATCTGTGAAGAAATGAGCCCGGGCTGCTAGGAAGGCTCACTGGGGAGGGCAGGACAGGGCACGCTGGCTCAACTGGCACTGCCCTGAGGACAGCTAAGGACAAGGGACTCAGGACCGCTGCCGGAGTCCACTCTCAGCACAGGAGGAGCTCAGCCAGTGCCACTGACCCTGTGTCCATCCCACCCAGGTGGAGCCAGGGGTCCTTGCATTTTGCTCCCGGATACCACGTGTTGGAGGTGTACTGCGGCCAATCTGCACTCTCACTCAGTGGGAATCTTCTGCTTGACTTGGCGTGATTTCCCCTGTTGGTTCTGGCTGACCAGTGACAATGTAATGGACAGAATCAGGCTTATGTTAGCCGCCAGCCTCTAGGTTCTTACGTGGATGCATTTGGTTCAGTTATGTGGAACCCAGATTGTCTGTCCCACTCCTCCTTCACTGTGAGCTTGAAGGACATAGACAGTTTTTTCTTCCATTGTGCAATGACATAACCAGTGAGTCAAGACATCAGAGGGTTTTGCTTCCCTTGAAATGTTGGGACCAATGGAAATGCGGCCGAGGACCGAGGGGAGAAAGGCTTTTACAGTAGGAGAAGGGGCCACTGATGATGCCGGAGTCCAGAGAGCCTTGGGAGACAGACATTCCACGTCTCAGCGATGGTGGGGGCAACATGGGCACCAGCGGCATAAAACCTCAAGGACGGGCATCTTAACCTGGGTGCATCTCACCTCAGGTAAGTTAACCTTGACAAAGATGATCTGAAAGTACACTATCCCGGCAGTAGTAATTACTCAGTTTACGTCAATCAACTGCATTAACTCTCTTTGCTCTCTCTTAGCCGCTCACATTGCACACCTCCTTGTTCATCCTCAGAAAACATTCTTGAAAAATGGTACGCCAGAGGCAGATGATACTCAAGGAAGTCCCCTCTTCTACTTCTGATAGGCTGTGCTCACTTCCCGGACTGAAAGGATGTTTTAACAAACCTTGCCTGCAGTTCTCCAAAGTTGAATTCATTGGCTAGGGACATAGCTCAGTGGTAAAGCGACTGCCAGATACCTGTGAGGCCCTGGGTTCTAGGCCCAGCACCACCAAAAAAAGAAAAGAAAAGAAAATGCTGACATCAGGAGACTGTTCTCTGATTTTTCTGTTTCTCTGTATTTTCTGTTGTCCTGAAATGTCAAAAAAAAAGTAAGTACCCAACCCAGTCAAGGTTAAAGTATAAGGGAGTCAAACTTTCAAAAGCCGCAGAAAACATCAGAGTCACAGTGAAGAAGGAAACACAGGTGGCACTCCATCTCACTGAGTCCCAAGGGATGCTGCTTTTTGAAGGGAGCCAGTCGCTTAAGGGCTTTTTTTTTTTTAATATATGTAAAAGTGGACAAAAAAGATTCTAGCTTGGTAAATTTTTCATGTGCTTGGATGACAAAGCAGAGCTTCATACCTGGCTTGATTTCAGGGTAGATTAATGTTTTGAGAGATCAGAAAGGTAGCTGGGCATGGTGGCACACGCCTGTGATTCCAGCAACTCGGGAGGCTCAGGCAGGAGGATCACAAGGTCAAAGTCAGCCTCACCAACCTAGCAAGGCCCTCAGCAAACTAGTGAGACTCTGTCTCAAAATAAAACACACAAAAGGCTGGGGATGTGGCTCAGTGGTTAAGCAGCCCTGAGTTCAATCCCTGGTATCAAAAAAAAAACAAAAAAAAAAAAGAAAAAAAGAAAAGAAAAGAAAAGAAAGAAATCTAAAAGGAAGATAAATATAAAAGGAAGTACAGGTGTCCTAAATGAAAAGAAACAAGTTTTCCTAAGAACCTGGAATACTTTTCACTAATAGTTCTTAGTTTGGTGCTTAGACACATTTTAGTCATGCTTAATCTTAAAACAAGCTCAATCCAGAAATTCAACTAAGTATAAAAGAAATATCACTTTCCCAAGGTGACCATGAGTCCTCTAACACTGGACTACCTAATAGTTTTCAAGCATGACAATCATGAGTGGGGAGAGCAAGGCTTCTGTTGGCTTCTATCAAATCTCTTACAGGTCATTTTAATGGCAATATTTCAACAATGACTGAGAGACTCAGAGTTCCAATATAGAAAGTGGTTCTCTGGTCCTTCTCTGGTCCTTACAGAATTCCACCCGGCTTTTACTGAGTCAAAAGTTCCATTCTCTTTTTAGCAGCAGGAAGGAAAAAAAAAAATATTACAAATGACTCAAAACAAAGCAATTTAACTGTGCTTCATTAGTGGCCTGCTTTCAGTGCACAGCACTGAAGATATCAGGGATGTCGGATCTCATTACACATCCAGGAGAATTGTCATTAGGGTTGGTCTTTTTTTTTTTTTTTTTTTTTTTTGTGGGGGGTACTGGGGATTAAACCCAGGGATCTTAACTGCTGAGCCACATCTCCAGCCCTTTCTTATATTTTATTTAGAGACAGGGCTTCACTAAGTTGCTGAGTCTTTGAACTCATGATCCTCCTGCCTCGGCCTCCCCAGCCTCTGAGATTACAGGTATTCACCAGCATGCCTGGCAGGAAGGTAGAGCTTGACCTTGTCATCTTGTTTTAGATTCACCTTTGTGGTAACAGATGACACATTACTTTTAGTGCTAATTTTAAATTAAGGAATAACCACAAACTCACTTAAATTCAAAAGAAGTGCAACATTGGTCTGGGGGAGGAGTTCAGATCTCTTAACCAGGTAGGTGGTAGGATAAAGGTCAGGCTAAGATGAAAATTACTGATGTCAACTCATAAAAACCATATGGGTGTCTATTTTTTTTTTTTCAATTCCACCTCTAAGTGGCCTAATATAGCAACTTTCATACTCAGAAGAAATGACCAGGTGTGCCCCTTGGAATTTGTCTCTCATGATCTTTTTCACTAAAAGGATTTATATTTTGAAACCGTAAGTATTCAAGATTCTGGAGCATATTTTTGCCAGCAAGCAAGTTCTGAAGAACAGCTAAAAAAACACTGAAGACTCTGACCAGTCAAGGATGACAATCTGCACATTCATTATCAGAGAGGAGAGGGAGGAGGGGTGGAGGTCTCGGCATCCCACCCAGCCCAGCAGGATGCCTGCTGACCCCAACAGGTGCAGGCACAGATTCCAGGACCTCCTCCTCCCGCCCGGGCAGGGAATTCTGAGAAATCGTCAGAAAGTGTTTTTCTTCCAGTCATCACTGTGCATCCAGCTACTTCAGCACTGCTCCACGGTGTCACTGCTCCACGGTGTCCCGGCTCCAACTGCTGCATTGACAATGACAAGGCCCAGGGGGAGTAAGGAGCCTGAGTGTCCCTGGAGCTGGAAAGGAAGGCAGAGTCAGGCTGCTGGCAGCCTCTCCCCGAGAGACCCACACCCAGGGGCTCGGCAGTCAGTGCTCCTAATGCTGCTTCACTCTTTAGCGAAAGAAGATTCCGGGGACTCCTGCAGGATCTAAGGGGGTCAGTGGACATCACAGCCCTGTTGGCACCAGCGCTGTCTCAGGGGAAAGGCAGCCTGGGAAGAGGGAAACGGCGGGGAAGGGAGATATTACAGATAGAGTAAAACAAAGAAAACCTCAATGAGACGGAACTTTGATTGAGGCTAAACATTGAGCTGAGCTTAGTGTTGTGAAGCTTTGAACAGTGTTACTACCTGGATGTATGATGGCTGCTCTCATGACTTTAAGACTTATTCATCTCGGTCGTATACAATAGCACATACAGAGCAAAATGTTAAACAAATGATAAACAATTTGTATTTGACTTCTAACCTATATTTTCCAAGTGTCCCACAGTGAAAGGGCATCATGTTTACACTTGTAACCGAAGTTGCCAGGCACGGCACTGCACCCTGGTGATCCCAGCAACTCAGGAGGCTGAGGCAGGAGGATTGCAAGTTTGAGGCCTGCCTCAGCAATTTAGTGAGACACTGTTTCAAAGCTAAAAATAAATGCAGCAGCGCAGTGTAGAGAATCCCTGGGTTCAATCCCGGGTAGAAGAAAAAGAAAAAAAAAAAGGTTACTTAAGATTTCAAAAAGAGAAGGAAGGAAATGTGTTCTCACTTCCCCTGCACGAGGAAACTGAGCCATGCAAATGTCAGATGCAAGTCTCTAAAAAGTCACTTAAGCATTTTGATTAAAAATCATAAGAAGGGTCTGGAGTGTAGCTCAGAAGTAGGTGCTTAGCACGCATGAAGCCCCAGGTTCCATCCCCAGCACCAAAAATCATAACAACAGTAGAAGAAAAACCATGTTGTTCACAATTTTGTCATTTGAAAAGTTCTGTGAAAAACGGAAGACAGAAAGAACCCATCTCACGTTCATTCACTCAAAGGTGGAAAATGAAAACTTGTCTTTAAGTCAGAGAAAACTAGTTGAGCCTTCCCCTAAGACTGTGGGTTCCAGGAGCCGGGAGGCCTGGTTATTCATCTCCAAAGTCAGGAAATGCCCCACCATACATAATGCCAGGCCCATTTCCTATTAGCTGCCCTAGCTTTTTTTTTTTTTTTTTTTGCGGTGCTGGGGATCAAACCCATGGCCTTGTGCTTGCCAAGCAGGCACTCTACCAACTGAGCCATATCCCCAGCCCTAAGCTGCCCCATCTTTAATTCCCAAATCAAAGACCTACAGTGAAGGTCTCCTGCTCTCAGTAGGTTAGCCAGGAGTCGTCTGCGTTCCTGCTAAGACTTCCGAACTGAGACTCCGCCATGGAACGATAAGCAGCTGATATCAGGAAATTGCTGTGGGATGTCACAAGTAAACTGTTAAACACGTGCTCATTAAATAAAGTCTGTGAAGGCTTACTGCTGAGGTCTTCAAAGACAATGACATCCTCGAGCTTACTTAGAAAGACAATAAATCCAAAGTCATCCCCACAGAATGCCATTCTCCTGTGGCTCCCATTCCAACCCGCATTCATGATCAGCATGTGGAGGACTGCCCAGAACGCTCTCTTAGGAGCATCTTCAGAGGTGTGCACTCCAGGGGGGGAAATAAAACGTGGAGAGCTGCCACCAGGGCAAAGAGAAGATAAAGCATCAATTCAACTGCCATGGAAGAACCAGAGAATGAGAAGCACCCAGAAAGGCCCTTCCTCCCCAGGAGGAGGAGGAGCGAGAGGACCAGCAGCCCCTGCTGTCCTGATTCACAGGCAACTGACAGGGTGGAGCTGGAGGGAGGGACCTGGCAGCATCTCTTCCTCCTCTCCACTCCTTCCCACTCCCCTTCCCAGGACAACAGGAGGAACACTTTTGTTCTGGTTCACAAGGACACCCATGGTGGCAGGCTGGTGCAGGGACCACCCATGGGTCTGGGATGACACATCACCTCCGGGTCAGACATCAACTCCAGCATTGCAGGAAATGAAACACTCCTGATCACATGTCCTTGCCTAGGACAGAATTCTCTCCCACGAGTTACCTGCACAGAACTCTGAGCTGCTGGGGATGTTATGTGGGTTATGCAGCAAATATTTAAGATACAAAACTTTTGCCAAAGACTGGGTGATTCTTGGCTGGATGAACCATGGCTTATCTCATGTGGTGCAGAGCCGTGACAGCCTCTGACTCAGCCCATGGCAGTGGTAGCCAATGTCGTAAGGATCGAGAGCTACATTTGTACTGCCGTGATCCAAAAATGCCACACAGCAGCACAGAACCTGTCATTATGTAATACTCTAATGCAGAAATTAGAGGTCTCACAGGGCCCAGCCTGGAAGCACAGAGCCACAGAGATGTGATAGACAGTCCAGGAACGCTCCACCAGCCTCCCGTCCCCAGGAACCACTCTCCCGACACTTATTTCCATATCTTTCATTGCATCTGATCATAAAACACCCAAGCCACCTGCTAGGTACACAGCACGTGTCAGCTACCGGGAGAAGAGAAGAGAGCAGATGCTGAGTACAAGAGGGGCTCTGCCCGCACGGAGCCTGCCGTCTCTCAGGGGCAACGACCCATTTGCACAGCTTTTCCCAGCACAGAACTTACTGTGGTCACTTATTCAGGTTTGGGTCATGTGGACGGAGGAAGGGCACCACCGCATCCTGGTGGCATGTAAATGGTTACAACCTACATCTGCTCACTGTTCCCACCTGGACCCGTCGCTGACACCAGAGGGAGAATTCAGTCAATGAGAGGCTTGGGAGGAGTTCCCTGGTCATTAACCACCAGCACTGTCCAGGATTCCAAGCTGAAGTCAAAGACTGAGTTACCTTTAATATTTTTTGAACAACCAGGCAAACTACTAGAAGCACGTAACTGATCTGAAATCTCTCCGCTTCCACCCTGTCGATGGATCTCTTCTCAGAATCCTGACGTAAAAACATTCCCACGCACTCAGTCACACTCGGAATATCCTCTGACAGGCTCTGACACATGCTGATTAACGGCCAACTAATTACTAAGAATGATTAGACAAGTAAAAGGCTTCCTCTCCTTCCAGTGCCAGATCGAAGACGACCTAAGGCACACCTCACATGCCTTACAACACGCCACCTGCAGGACCTTCCTGCACCCCCGCCGGCCGCAGGCTCCAGGTCACAGCTTTGAGCAGGGACTGGAGAGTCAAGGGCATCAACATGCAGGCCTGTCCTCATCCCTAATTCCTCTCCTCCTGCATCCTGCCTTCCACTCCTTGCAGGGAAAGGCAAACTGGAGAACCAGATGCCTGTACTTCCCTTATTTACCAACCAGCGGTCCTGAAGAGTGGCCAAGATGCTTCACAGGCAACTGAAAGGAGAAGAGCAGCCACACTGTGTGCTCGTTCATGCACGTGTGAAGTACCCAGCACATCAGGCGGGCGGTGCGCACCGAGGACCCCCCTCCAGCCCCGCTCTTTGCGTATATGCTTTTCACAACATGGCCAACCTCTGTCAAGAGCATTTACTTCCTACAGGTATTCACATACGATCTCTGGATGTACGTGTTTTACCTAGATGAATGACTGCCAGATAGCCAGAGACTGGGGAACACCTGCTCTGCAGAATTTCCCTCTTGATAAAATCCACTGCACCCATTTCAGCGTAGGGAGGCTCAGTCTGTATCTGAGCCCCAGCTTTGACAATGGATGAAGAGAAATTTCATATTTGCCTTTTGCGGGGTTTTTGTAGACATGATGCCACACGTGGAAAATTTCACACCTGACCTCCTGTGATGGTTCACAGCCAAACTCCAGGGCACAAAAATATCACTTAAAATGGCCTTTGAGCTACATGTGGTTCAACCCCTGATACCAAAAAACAAAAAAAAAAAAAAAAAAAAAAAAGAAAGAAAGAAAAGAAAAGAAAAAAAGACACAGAGAGAGAGAGAAATCAGGTCTTACTATGTTGCCCAGACTAATCCCCAACTCTTGGGCACAAGTGACCCTCTGCCTCCAAGGACCTGGGACAAGAGGCATGTACCACCTGACCAGCATAGTCAGTTTTTATGGGTGGTTAGGGACATTCTTTAACAGTTTGTAATATGCATTGACCTGAAGGATCAAAAGAGTTCAAGAGGGCTGGGAATATAGCTCAGTTGGTAGAGGGCCTGCCTTGCAAGCACAAGGCCCTGGGTTCAACTCTCAGCACCGCAAAAAAAAACCCCAAAAAACAAAAAAAAGTTCAAGAGGCTCAAAACTCTAGTAGATGACAGAATATTAGTCATCAGTCATGAATATTAGTCATTACCAAAGACTACCAGTCACATCTCTCAGTTCACCTCTGCTAACGTTTCCATCAATTCCCAGGAAAGCAGAAAATTAAAGTGCTATGTTTTGACAAAATTAAATGTACCCAATGTTAAATCAATGTTAAATTCTGAGATTATATCTTTCCTCCTGTTCTGGTGTTAAACTGTCCTTGATTTTATTAAAGGAGGTATCAAGATACAGTGGTGTTTTATTTAGTTCACTTACTGGGCACATTTAAAAGAAGTCGGAAACTCTTTATCCAAGTATTTACTCCCCTCATCCCTGAAATTCTCAAGTCTGGGAACCACTGAGCAAGGACAGCTAGAAGTCAGTCTTGGGGAAAACTAGTTAAATAACAACCTAGCTAGAGAACTTTAAAAAAAAAAAAAAAAGTCCCTTAGGATTATAGCAGACCAGCAATTTTGGAAAATTCATTTCCACTGCATAATTCATTATGAAAATGTGGACTAAACGGTCATCCTGAAGAAAGGAATACTACTCTACCCAGCCAGCCCTGCTGCAAGGCCTCAGAAAACTGCAAGTGCTTGGCCATGCTAAAGTTACCTATTTGTACCGTAACTCTAGCTTCAAAAGCAGATGTTTAAAACTGAATAAGGCTGCTCAAATTCAACACCAGGATCTTGATAAACATCCCCTATCACCACAGTCCTCCCTCCTTGCTCAAAACACCACCCTTGAAACAGCAATTGAGGATCCTTCTCAATGTGACAGTGTAACCAGGAACCACGTAACCATTCCGTTCAATTTGCACGGTGAACACGCTTTAATTAACTACATAAATAGAAGTAGTTAAGGATAGAGAGTAAATAGGAAAAACAAAAACAAAACCCTATTCCACTTAAAACCTTACAATTTAAATTCTTCCCATCACAACTGCAAGTTCAGCTATATCTCTTTGCACATTCTATTTAGCTGAGATAACAAGAGAGGTGGGTACAAAAATCATCAATCGTGAGCACTGTTTCAATAAACCCCAGAATAGGTGTGTATGCGTAGTTTTTTGTTGTTGTTGTTGCTGTTTTTAACCCAAGGGTGCTCTACCACTGAGCTATATCCCAAACCCTTTTGATTTTTTATTTTGAGGCAGGGTCTCACTATGTTGTGGAGGCTGGCCTTGAACCTGCCATCCTCCTGCCTTGGCCTCCCAAGTTGTTGCAATTACAGGCGTGTACCACTATGCCTGGCCAGAATGTAAGTATATTTAAAAGCTTGTTAATCTTTTCAACAAACTACACATGAATCTTCCACAATTTGGGATAAATCTGCTCACAAAAGAACCCCTGTGCAGTCCACCATCATTCGCCCCTCCTGATACTCCTCTGGGACTCCCCGCCTGAGCAATGTGGATGTTTGTGGTCGCCGATGGTGGGTGTCCAGGCTAGGGAGTGTCTCTTCCAGACAACACAAAGAGCCAACAGCAAAGGCGAAAGCTTCCCTTTCCTCAAAGGCGTCCTTCCTGTCCCCTGTCTTATAAAACAGGAAGGCTCTTGCCCTCAGGGAATGGCAAGCAGATGCTCTGCTCGGGCCTCTGGCCTCCGCTGGCCTCTTTTGGCCTTCTCTGGCAGCAGCAAAGCCCCTTGTCACACCTGCAGACCAGACTCCAAGGGCCACGTGAATCAGTAACTCCACTCTGCCTCCAAAAGTAAGGGACGAGGGCACAACCAGAGAGGAGACACACACAGACGGAGTTCACCCCACCGTGGACGACAGGACACACTGGCCCAACTGGGGCTGGGCAGGGTGTCCCGGGACACTCAGAAACAAAGCAGGCTGCCAGGGAAGCTCTCTGCTCTCAGCTTTGCAAATGCCCACTCTCCACCCCAGACTACAGCTGCAGCCTGCCAGGAAGCCCAAAAGCCACTGCCCGCCACCTCCCACCCTGTACGCGCGCGCGCGCGCGCGCACACACACACACACACACACACACACAAACTGTTAGATGAAAACTAACTGAAAAGTTCCAAATCCAATGACTTTTACAATGTCCTACAGGCAAACATGTCCGTGGGAGGAGCCCGCACAATGCCTGTGAGGAACCCAGGCCTGTCACCAGCTAGCTGATAAGGACGTCAGATATCTGGAGCAGGCGCTGTCTTATTTCACCTGACACTTTCAGCCCTCGAGGCAGCGGCTGCAGGCCAGTAGGGCCTCCCAAGACCAGCCACGCTGTCCTGTCCGGCTCCCCACTGCCCTGACGAGAAGAAAGCTGGAACCACTGCAGTCCTTACAGATGTGATCTACTTGGACTCGACTTAGTGTTTCATTAAGTAAATTGGGATAAGTCTGAATGTCAGAACTTGGGGGGCTGCGTTTTTTGTTTTGCGGTGCTGGGGATTGAACCCAGGGCCTTGTGCTTGTAAGGCAAGCACCCTACCAACTGAGCTATATCCCCAACCAACCCTGGGGGCTGCTTTTAAATCATATAGCCCAACCCACAGTTTTAAGATGAAAAAACTTCAGAGGCTAAAGCCATCCATGCAAAGCTAGCTCAAAGATAGCCCACGTCACTGGCATAACCAGGTGGCACCCTGAATTCCTACTCTCTTCGCTACACCATTCTGCTTCTCCACAGCCCAGCTCCCACTGTCTGCATGGACAGGGCCCCCAGGGATCCATGGGGATCACCAGATGGTAACAGGACCTGAAGCCAGGAACTGGGCCCACAAGGCTAAAACTGAAAAAAGAAATTGTGCTTCCCAGCAAGTCAATATCAGGTAAAAATTCAGGCAGGTACCCAGCTCTAAGATACAGCCCCCCTCTCCGCCATACCAGTAAAAACAAATAATGAGGCATTTTAATTAGACACTCCTGGCTAGCTGGCCCTTAAGTTGTGAAACTGGGTTTTCAACCTTGGCCGCTCATGAGAATCAAGCGCCAAGCCTGTGAGTTAAGAAAAAGACATATAATTTAATTAAAACTTTTTGATCAGAGATAGTTGTAGAAGCCGTTAATTCTCTTGGACATGCATCTTGGTCAAGTCTTCAGGTGGCTATACCTTGGGACACGATGAAGCAGAGAAAAGTAATATCTTCTTTGCCCCATCTGGATTCCCAACCTACAGAATCAACCCATGCATGGGCTTAAGAAAATGGTTGTTGTAGACTACTGAGTTTGGGAATGGTTTGTGAGGCAACAATATTAAGTGGAACACTGGGAAAGCTTTTAGGTTTTAAAAACCCTAGTGTCCAAAGTACACTATGCCCAATGAAGCTAGAATTTGCAAGGGTGGGACCCAGGTCCCAGGCAACCACTGTCTAGACCTGCACTGTTCAAAGCAGTAGCCGTCTGTCACGTGCAGCTGTTTACGTTAAAGAAAAAATAAAGTTTACAATCCAGTTCCTCAGTCCCACTCACCACCTTCCAATAATCACATAAAGCTAGCAGAAGCCATGTCGGACAGCGGAAATAGAGAACATTTCCATCACAACTGAAAGTGCTATTAGATGGTGCTGTCTAGCTTAGTTCCTCAAAGTTTGGTCCTGCACTGCCAGGTACCAGCATCTCCTGGGAACTGGCTAGAGATGCACATTCTCAAGGCCCATCCCAGACCTACTGAATGAGAACCTTAGGGGTGGGGCCCTCCACAGGATTCCCAAGCACACTATTAGACTTAAAATCTAAAAACCGTCAGCTTTGAGCTTCATTGTAGCAAAAGAGAATGACCCATGTTGTCACAGAATTTCAAAAATAGGCTTTTGGGTTGACAAGCTTGAGAAGACATGCCTTTCAATTAATAAGCATGGATTCTGAAAAGATACTGTTTTTGTAATCACTGAGAGAAACAGCCCTGAGGTCTAAAATATGGAAATGGTTACAAATTAGGAAATTCAATAGACTACATCAAATTATGGAAGTTAAAGCTGTGAAAGCTATGTAGCATGACAAAACATAAACCGGAGAAGCACCGAACACAAATATTTACATTATGTGGGCAAGGACAAGAAGGCAGAGGAAAATTATGAATGATTGTTTTGCTGGGTTTGGTAGGACAAGGACTCTCCTCTTTTTTCTGCCATGCTCCTTATAAAGTAAGTGAGGCAAAAAACATTTTAAAGTATGGAAGCAATTTTTTAGAAAGATACAATTGTGCTTTGATGTGAAAAATCCACTGAAAGGATAATTTGGCAAACCAGTTCTACTTGATCAATGCCACACTGAGCATTGACTTCGCAGTAACATGAACCCACACTCGGTTCAGTCAGGACCCAGGCTTGGACTCCTGGGTTCTTCTAGTCCTGAGGGTCTGGGAGGACTGTCCTCAGTACTTTTCATTCTGAAACAGGTCTACAATCAAACATAAGAATTATGCATTATTTTACAAACTTTAAAGATGTAAAAACCTGACATCTTTGCATGTGCTTAGTTTCCATCTAGAAATTGGGAGGTGAAATGCCCCAAACCCTAATTTCCAAGGAGGAGGAATGTCTTTTCACATGTGCAAGTATAAATTTCCAGAAATACTTTGTAGCGTGATCTTCTTTTATAAAGACAACTCCTGAATCTCATACAAATCGACTCTTGATTGATGACAGAGCTGTTGTCAACAAACTTCTTTCACTGCCAAGACACAAAGTAATCTTTCTGAGTGTTTCTGCAAGTCTCACTGACGTCTCTGTGCTTCTGCTTCCTTTGCAGGGAGCATATTGAAAACTCCTTTACATTCTAAACACATAACGACCTCTGTGCCCCGGCTCCAGGGAAGACCTGAGGAGAGGTGTCTTGATTTGTGTAATTCTGAGAACCCGGAATCTTCGGGATGCCACTATTGGAGAGAAACTTGTGTCTGTGAATCTTCCTAAACACAGGAGTGTGTGGCAAGTGCAATTTTACTGCCAACTAGAAACAATCCAAGTTTTCTACTTCTCTCTTACTAGATTTTGCCAGAAAAAGCTAAGAGGTAGGGTGATAAGTAGCCAACTTGGTATCATTCTGAAAATTTCTTATGACATTTCCCCCCAGTCCAACAGGCATACACCTCTTAGAGTGGACAAACTTAAGTTTTTGCAACAGTGATGCAAAATTATGATTAAAAATTGCCCCCCCAGCATTTTGTCTTAACCACAGCTAATTACCTTCATGAATGTGGGCAATTGAGAGCTGTCTACAGCAGCAACTATATTCAATTCTAGTATTTATCTATCCTCTTACAAAAAAGGAAGTAATTCTTTCCATTTTTACTGCTGCAAGATAAATGGAAGGGGTTTTGACAGGCATTTTAAATTATAATAATAAATAGTAATTGCAAAGAGAATTTACAAAATGTTTTCTGTGTGCTGGGAATTATTGGATCTAAGTACTGAAATTACAAAAAGGAATTGTATCTAGTCCCTGCCCTGCAGAACCCCCAGCCTAGCTGGGATACTGCAACATCTGAGAAAGTCTGTAACATAAGAGAGACCAAAACAAACAAAATTGTGCACTTTAGGGAAAAAAAAAAAAAAAAAAGCAGACTATACAAAGAAAACTATCATTAATGTTCTTCGACAGAAGACACTGTAACTCAGAAACATGAATGGAAGGCTATTAAAAAAGAAAAAAAAAAAATCAGAGACCAGAAAAAGAGCTCTTGGAAATGAAAACTATAATAGCAGAAAAGAGAAATTAAACATAGGGGTTGGAAGATAAAGGAAGAAGGCAGGACAGAGAGGTAAGAAACAGAAATTAGAAAGGAAAAATAAAACCACGGAAGGGCCAGTTCAGGAAACACCATGCCCAAACAGGTGTTCTGGAAAAGAACAAAGGTAAATCTGTCAATGAAATAATTCAAGAATTTTTGTCAGAACATGAGTTTCCAGGACAAAACTCTTAGCAGGAACAGTGGTCCACACCTGGCAGCCCTGCTCGGGAGGCTGAAGCCTGAGAATTGAGGTCAGCCTCAGCAACCCAGTAAGACTATCTCAAAATAAAATTTGAAAAGGGCTGGAGACGTAGCTAAGTGGCAGAGTTCTCGCCTAGCATGTAAGAGGCCCTGAATTCGATTCCCGTACAGTACCACACAACACACACACAAAAGACCCACTGTGATTTCACAAAAATAGCAATGATTTCAAAAAGGAAACAACGCATCCAAAGATTAGAAATGCAAATAACTTCTTAACAGAATCACTGGAAGATAAAAGACATTGGAGCAATAAAGCAAGATTTGATACCCATCCAAACTATCAATGAGGTAAGTGGGCGAATGAAGATACTGTCAGGTGTGCAAAAACCTTCCTTCCATGCACGCTCTCTCAGGAAGCCACGGAAGGAGCTCTACAAAACTGAGGCAGGAAATCAAGAAAGAAGAAAAGGGAAACAAAGGAACAGCAGCTTCCACATAGAAGAAAAGGAACCCCGAGATGATGGTGAAGGGGTCCAAGGACAGACAGTTGCTCCCAGAAGAGACAGCCACCAGTCCATAAAGGAGCCTGTCAGAGAGTAAGGCAGGGTCAACCTGACTCCAAGTGCACACCTGGTAGGTGGGCAGGTCTTGAGAGGAGATCTGGTCCAGAGGCCAACAGAGAAATAAGCAAACTAAAGAGAGAGAAAGAACCGTTCACTCCAGGAAACATAAGAAGTCTGGTATGACAGGGTTCAACTGCACAAGGTTCAGCTGTAAGCAGTGTTCTGCATGGTCAGTGTCAATTATGCAAACAGCAAATGCTGATCCAACCAAAGGTGTGGTAGAGTAGACAGAGACAGAAAGACTTCAGGGGTAGGGGAGAGAGAACAAATCAAAAAGTGGCACTACCAGTATCTCGCCCAAAAATAGGGAGGGAAATTCCAAAAGAATGAACTAAAACTACTAAAAATGGTTGGTTGCCTCTGGGGAAAGAAATGAAGAAGAGTTTGTTTTTTTTTTTTTTTCTTTTACTATAACATTTATAAATTATAGAACTTTATAAATTATGACTTCACACTTCACACTGGTTTAAAAAAGAAAAACACGAGAAAACAGAAACAAAGCTCAAACTCTTACCCACTAAACCTGTGCTTTCAAATTATCCGTTTGTGACTCATTAGTGGGTTGTGAAATCACAGGTAAGTCACAACCACCCTTTTGTTTTGTTTTGGCACGAGGGATTTAGTCCAGAGCACTTTACCACTGAGCCACATCCCCAACCCTTTTATTTTTGAGACAGGGTCTCTCTAAGTTGCTTAGGGCCTCACCAAGTTGCTGAGGCTGGCCTAAAATTAGTGATCCTCCTGCCTCAGCCTCCCAAGTCACTAGGTTACACAGCTATCATGTCTTAAATGAACAGAAGAAAATAAAGACGCTGTAGATTTAGGACTATACTCTCATGAACCTTTAAAATACACATGCACACATACATGGGTTTATAATGTCAAATGCATTTTGAAACGTGGACTGTATCAAAATAATTTTCAAACCACTCTAAACTACACTGCATCACACTTGCTTTCAAACATGTTATTAAAAGATTTCTATGTACTTTTATCTTCAAACAAGCTGAAGACATTGTCAGCTAATAAAAACATCCCATTGTGATACTCCTTAAAATCCCACTAATGTCATGCCTGAAGAATGCACACTTCTATATTAGTGAAACCTAAATATCCTTTACTTTTGTATAATACACTCTATGATAAAGCCAGAGAGAAGAGTAACAACACAGAAAACAACTCAAAGTCCTAAAAATGATTTGACAATGTGGAATATTACTGTTTCTTAGGTGATTCACATTTCTAATTTTGTGTGACTTTCGGTAATTTTTTAAATTTTTGGTCTACAGAGACCCTTGAACAGGAGGAAATAGCCTAGAAGACTTTGGAGTGGCAAATGAAGTCAGTTTGGAAATATAAACACAGAGGTATAAACTAGAAAATATACATGCAAGTGACCAAGGGGTGGCTTCCTCCCACGGGACTCTCCTTCACAGACTCTGCAAGGTACTCTCCCCACCCTGCAGCGTGGGAAAAAATCAGAAGTATAAGACTGTGATGTTCTAAGAGCCCATATTAAGCCCAATATTTCCTTCTTACTTAGGCTAGGTGCATTCTTTGCTTTGGAAGCTTACAATTCACTTACATAAAACAGTGACAAATTCCTGTGGAAAGCAAGTTCCGTCACGCTCTTTTCCTAAGAAAGCTTCACTTTCCAAAAGTTGTAAGGATCAGATTCTTAGGCCAATGATATATTTTTTCAAAAACAAAACAAACAAAAAACAAACCCTCCCACTATGAAGCTAGAGGAGTAGCTCAGTAGCAGAGTGCTTGCCTAGCAAGCTCAAGGCCCTGGGCTCACTCCCCAGCACTAGGGGAAAAAAAGAAACAAAAATCATCCATACAAGATGTAAGAAAGAAGCCAGGCGCGGTGGCGTATGCCTGTAATCCCAGAACTTGGGAGGCTGAAGCAGGAGGATCACGAATTCAAAGCCAGCCTCAGCAACTTAGTGAGGCCCTAAGCAACTCAGTGAGACCCTGTCTCTAAATAAAATACAAAATAGGGCTGGGGATGTGGCCCAGTGGCCGAGTGTCTCTGGGTTCAATCCCCAGTACCAAAACAAAAAACAAAAAAAAACCAAGATGTAAGAAAGGATGAGTGAGTCTTCTATATATGCTGGTATTGAACAATAACAAAAGTATTTGTTAAGATACATACATATGTACACATATGTATATAGGCAAGGCATACTGATCACATATATATGTCAATATAGACCCTATATGCCAGAAAATGCATGAGAAATAGATGACTTGGATAATCTTGTTTTGGAAAGGTAAGATGAGAAGAGTAGGAGACAGCAGGAGTGAGGGGAAGACTTCACTTTCTATTTCACACACTTGGGCCCATTAGGGATTCTTGTCCCCCACCCCCGCCCCAGCAAATGGCCTTGTTTCCACATCCCACTCCACACCCTGCACTCATGCTCACACTGTATAATCATCCAGAAGTAACCAGTGGCAGGCACGCTTTCATTTTTATTGACAAAGGACTTTACCCCACCTTGCAAAAGAGAATGGCCCTTCTGGCATGCACAAGACCAGCGCAAATGCCACCTGTGTCTGCAGGCTGCCGGAAACTAAGGGGCTTGCCTAGTTGCCTCTCCAGGGCTCACATCACTCTGGAGACTGTGCCGAGCACCTGCTCTGTGCCAGGCACCGTGCTGGGACATAAGGCACAAAGGGTGCCCTGAAGGTGCCTGCCTTCAGGAAGCTCACAGCCTTCGGGGCAAGACAGGAGAGGAAGCAGGGAATGTGCAAATAATAAGGCACATATAACAGCAAAAGTATATACCCATGTGATTACCACATTGTATTTTAAATATTTTTTCATCTTTCCTCCCACAACTCTCAAGTTGGGAACCTCTGGAATAGGCAGCAGACCTGCAGTTATCTTGGGACACCCTGTGCCAAGCATAATATTCATATGAACTCTGGAAATGGCTTCTGGGTAGCAAGGCAATGGTATTTTAAGAAACAAATTTATATGTCTTACTGTTCCAGTCAGCTCTTAACCTGGGCCTATGTAATGTATTATGATCTTAGAATTTCAGCACCAGAAAAAAACGTCTTTACCCCCAGAAGTCCTCTGATCTTTCAGTCCTCACTAAGCAGTCTGGGCTTTGATTCCATAAAGGGGTAACATTAAGAAAGCTAAGTCTGTTTCTTTTTCTGGAAGTCAGTGCATCCTCACTTGCTCTTGCTGGGAAGACTGCAAACTTTCACCCAGTAACTGAATTTCCACACATGTCTAAAGTATTGGTGATTTCTTGCAACTTTCAGAAAAAGAGTAATTCTCAATTTGATACAATTTGGCCAATATTATTTAAGGACCTCTGACACTTTAGAACTTGGATCTCTAGGTATAAGAAACACTAATATTCTCAGTATACTACTGGTTCACACTTGCCCTACCCTGAGCTCTATCCAAAACCAAACGATAGAAATGAATTGCAAGTATAACATGAAGTGCTACTGCAATTAATCACCCTACAGCCCAAGGGAGTAATTGTTGCTATTTTTGAAAAAACTGTTGCTTTAAGGGAGAGCTCCCAGAAGAAACATGAACCAAACTGCCTAATGGAAATCAAAATGCACTTGGTGTCTTCACCATGCAAAGACTGTAATCTTCATCTGCAAGTAGCATCTACAAGGAGTGAGCTGACTCTCCTGCTTGTAAATGGAATGGCCAGGACACAGCAGAATCCCACAGAAAGGGCCCCATCCACCAACACAAAGCATCACATGTCACAAGGATGAATGAGAGCACCCATATTTCAATGCTAGTCTCATAGATCCAGACAGGGGCTGTCCCAATAAGAAGGCCAATGGAATAAATACCAAAATCATCTTTAAAATCTTTTTTTTTTTTTTTTTTTTTTTTTTTTTTCAGTGCTGGGGATTGAACCCAGGGTCTTGTGCTTGCAAGGCAAGCACGCTACCAACTGAGCCATATCCCCAGCCCCTAAAATCTTTACTGAAAAGATCTGATCAGTGACTAACGTGGCAGCCCTAAAAATGACCAACTGGTTATTTAGCACAATCCACAGTTATAAATTCTATCCATACTCCACAAAAATTAAGCCTATTCCTCTGCACAAATGACAAGGCTTTGTTTCATTAAAGAGTAGCTCACAGTAGTGTTCCTATGGAAAGAGTGATAAGGAGAAGGTGCCACCCCAGCTAGGAAAACAGAAGCAGCAGCCACAGGAGTTAAAATGTTATACCTGTTTCCCTGACTGCCTTGAAGAATCTAACCCATCAAAATATATATATATATATATATATATATATATATATATATTTTTTTTTTTTCTGAAATAATAAAATATTTTCATATAATTTAATCTGCACATATTTTAACTTGGTTTACTTACTAGCACCATGAAATATACTATCTATTCTGCTATATCTAAAAATACCACAAAATATTTAAATGCATCTAAAAATACTGTGCAAGGATAAATCCATTACTTAAAAGTATTTAACACAACATTTTAAATTTAATTGAGCTATTTACTATCACCATAAGAATCTGCTAAGGTGAGCAACATGTTGGCAAATTAGATAAAAATTGCTAGGCTCAACACAAACACCAAAGAATCCCAATCTTACCTCTTCATGACGTCATTCCCCAAATTTAGCAAAAGTGTGCCTGAGTGCCACATTAATGAATACCAGCAGCTGCCTCCTTTAGCAATAAAGTAACAAACACTACTTCAGAGTCTCTCTTCAATGAAAATCTCTTAAGAGCAAAATTACTACATTGTAGCTCACCAATCAACAGGTGACTTTTAGAAACAAACTCATTTCCCAGAGGAAATAATTTGGTAGAATCTCGGTTTTTCTTTTATATTTTTACAAGTTACTGAATTGCCATACTGAATGAATTCCAACACATTTCTTCTCCAGGGCTTACCAGAAAAATGCCAAATATTCTAATTATTTTAGGGCATTTTCCCATAGTGCTGCATGGAACACAGCAGAATTAATAAGGATCCAACAGTTACCACTTTTCAAATGCAAATATGTTGCGATCTAGGAAATGCAGCCCCCTTTTAAGCATCCCTCCAGTGTCTACCCAGTTCAGGGCGCTACTTTTGTTTCCTTGAAAATCAAAATTCGCGCATTACATTCAGGCATTATCTCTACTCAGCACCAACAAAAAAATAGATTTTAAATGGTCCAGCCTGAGCCTGCATCCTACAAGACTGTTTTTTCTTTATCCCACCCCCACCCCCATCTTACACAATGTCCCTAAACAATTCTGCCAAAGGAAGCCCAGAAGGAAAGAATCACCGGCGCTGGGTTCCACGAAGGCCTTGGGCTGGTCACTTGCCACTTCGGGCCTCAGTTTTCTTATCCATAAAATGTGACCACCAGACCAATTATCCCCCGCTCCTCGCTAGAAGCCCACCCGGGACGCAGCCGACCGGCGCTGGCTGTGGCCGGAGTGCCGGGTCTGACTGACACCGCTCGGGATGGGAGGGAACCAGAAGCGGCGGGGGGTAGGGGAAACGGGGGGAAGAGAGGAACTTGGACTTGCAACCGTTTCAAACAGCAGCTTGCGACAAACTTGAAACCGCCCTCCTAACAATAGGAGAGAGCACTCCCATTTTCCTGGCTCAAACTTGCAGGACCCTGCCGGCTGGGTCCTCCCACCGCCCTCTCGGAACGCGCTTCACCTTTCTCCCTGTTTGGTGTTCGAAGGCGGAGGGTGCAGGACCGTCTGGTTCCCTTCCATCTCCACCACGCACTTGGTGTTCAGTTCCAGCTCTGAAAGCACAGGGCACACCAACGTTGCAAAGTCGAGCATCCGCGCCTCCCGCCCGCCGCGCGGTCCCGGGAGGCGGCCAGCCGGGGACGGCGCCCCGGGCGCCGGGTGGCCGAGCCGCTGCGGGCACAGCCTCCGCCCGGCGCCCCGGCCCTGGCCGCGCTCCGGCCGCCCCGGCCCCGCCGCCCCGCAGTTTCCAAAGTTGCCCCCGCCCTCGGCCCGCCCGAGCAGAAATAAAAACCAGCGGAAAGCTCCTCACCTCGGCGGTTCATGGGCCGGACCCGGACGGCAACTTTTACCTTGGTATCCGAC
>JAJEJO010000403.1:0-47500 GCA_020662805.1 Glaucomys volans
GCTCATTCTTGTGTCCCCAGACCCAAAAGAGGCCTGCCATGTGATAGCCCAGGCATTCTCATGGGGGCCATTTTTAGCCTGGCATAAATCAGGAGACCACCGGCACACAAAACTTCAAGGATGCTTGTCCTAAATCAGAGATGTTGGCAGGTACTGGCATTGCCAAGGTGGTCTTGGTTGATATACCAGTCCATAAGAAGAGGAAAGACAGGCCTGGTGGGCGGAGTGCTCAGTGGAGAGCACTTTCTCTAGCCTGTGTGAGGCCCTGAGTTTGATCCCCAGCCCCAGGGGGAGAAAAAAGTAGAAGAAGAAAAAGAAAGATGACACCTTCCCTTAGCTTTGAGTGGAACTTATTTTTGTTCTACGAGAATGCAAAAAGTCTAGACCCATGTTACCTATCTAAAAATCCAACCATATCAAAAGAAAACCCTTGCTCTATCAGCAAGATTAGCTATCTCCCAATTTCGGTGTATAAATTGGCTCTCAATTTAGACTTCCTTCCCTGCAGTACTCCTTCATTACAAACCATCATTGCATCAGGATAGCATTGGAGAAAAGAAAAGCAACACAACAAAATACTTAATTTCATTAATCTGTTCAGCAATACCAATATAATGAGGCATAATATTGATTTTCTTACTTAGGATTTAAAATCTCTACTCCTTTCCACAGAATTAAATGCTTCAAACTGATATTCCACCTCTTTACAGTCGCATCTTTAATTTAGTTGTTATAATTAGGCATTAACGGGTGTCAGTAAGATAGCCAGTTAGAGACCATTCTGTTCTGCTTGTCTTGATTATCACAGTTTAGATGTAAAGTAAATTAGAATGAAAGACTATACAGTCCAATTACAGATAAAAGCAGCAAACTGCACTGTTGTAATTAGATGCCAGGACTATTTTTCTTAGATTTTGTATCTCTGAGGGCCCTTCTTGTAACTACTTGGCCGAAGCCACAGCTGAAGATTTTAGTGTGTCTTTTCAGCCATATTGTCTCTCCCCAGACCCGGCTTTCTTCCTGGAACCTTCCCTACACCAAGTCCACAAGGACTCTGGAGCTCGTGGTCAGGTGTCGAAGGGGCTCCCTATCTGGGCAGCTCAGGTAAACTAAATGAAAAGGTCCATTTCTTCCTGTGTCTGTCCAGCTGTTCACCCCTCTTCTCTCTACCCCACTTCCTTCTCTTCCCTTCTTCTTCTTCCTCATTGATGTTTAAACTTGGATAGGGTCCTGATGTTTGGACTTGGAGTGGTGATCAAACGCTTCAACCCTGGAGGTGCAAGGTTCTACAAGGGAGGAGATGCTAGGCAGCATCTTCCCATTAGCGATGCTTATCATTGAACAGAGAAAGACAACCAGGACAGACAAATGTGTGCCTTAGAGGTAACAGAACCCATTAATTCATTTAATAAACATCCATCAACTGCCCATTCTTCCTGACAGAGTCCCCATAGTCACCAGACTTTCAGCCTCACCCTAACAGGTATGTGTCTGGAAACCTGTTGTCTGACCTCAAGCCTCACTGTATAATGCAGTGTGGAAAAAATGTTCCTGAGTATGGAAGCTCTGTCCTGGAAGGAGTGGAGCAGGGGTTGCCCAGCTCAGGCAGGAGGTGAGAAATCTCCCTTCCATGTCCCCACACTGCAGTACCTGAGCTATCGGGAAGGATGAGAGGCAATGGTTTAGGTGAATGGAGAAACTGCAGTGAAGGGAGTTCCAAAAGGAACACCATGTTCGAATCAAAGGCACAAAGGTGATCTCAGTTGGCTGGAGAGTGCTGGGGGTGAAGTTATAAGAATTGGGCACAGCCAGGCCATGCAGGATCTTGTGAGCTGAACTAGAGAAGATGAGTAGGTTAGGATCCTTGTCATGGGAAAAAGTCCACAAGGCTAGGCATGGTGGTGTGCTGCTGGGGAGGACCACCTGAACTGAGAAACTCAGGAGCAGCCTGGGCAACATAGTGAGACCCTGTCACCTTGTCTCAAAAAATAAACACACAAAAAAGAATCAAACAAATGAAAAGTCCACACAGTACCCTCCTTTCACTGAAATAGACTCCCCAGACCTTGATTCTATTGAAGCCCTGGTGCAGAATGGTATCTGTTATCTAACCCAAACCCACTAGGACCCCTTATTTTCTGCAAATGGTTTAGGAGAGAGCCACTGTTGATTTAGGAAGATTCTTTTCATTCTCATGATGAATTAATTTCCTAGAGATCATTTAAGGTGTGATCCAAGCATATATTTTCTTTTGCGATGAAACGGATCTAACCTCCTACTAATTTTGCCTACAATTAGTTCGGTGTAATTACCACCACTTACAATTCAGTCTGCTTTCACTAAAAAAAATTATTGTTCATGGGGTCATAAAACTCTTTAAAAATTGCCTAATGAAAAATGGAGCCTTGGGAATGTCGCACAAGATAAGCCCAGTCATTAAATCCTGGACTTACTGTGTGCATAGGGGGTGGTTTGTGCTAGACACACTTTGCAGCATGTGTAGGGGTGTGTGTGTACACAGATGCCTAGGCAGTCGTACATGCAGTAGGCATGTGAGATCAGGGCTTGAGGGCACACATGGAATCTCTTTTTTATTGGTGTCCCCTGTCCTTAGGTGGGTACTTTGCAGTCTCAAAGGGCCGAGAAACATACTCACAATTTAGGATGCTCAATAAGTTGTCTTTATCTACTGTTTCCCCCGCCCCAATGGGTCAGATTGGACAGATCCAGCCAGAATAAAGAAATTATGAGGATGAAGCATTGAGGACCCAATACCAGCCTCCAAGCCAATTTCATCATTCACAGATAAATGCTGTCTGAGTGAAACCCACTCTTCCAGGGCACCAGCATTCACAGCCCAGGGAGGCCCTGGACATCCACACTCCACTTCTTCACTTCATTTCCACACTTAAGCCTCCTCCTCTTCCAAGTCATCCATAACTATGTGTAGAGAATGTCTATTCTTAAATTATTTCAAAAGCATGAGACGCCCCCTTGCTTACTCTTCTCTTTCCCACAGTACTGGGCTGGGAAAAAAGTGAAACCAGCCCTCCTTAATTTCTCCTCAACAATACATCTCTGAAGTGTGTTGAGTTTACTAGCCAGTTTTGTTCTAGTGTTCTGGGTATGAGCACACGTTTTGATATTTTGGGTGTGCACATACTTCTAATGCTCCAGGTGTGCACACACTTGTTCTAATGCTTTGGTGTGCATTTGTGTTCTGAAACACAAGTGATCTCCAGAGAAATGGAACCAATAGAAGACAGATAGGTAGACAGATCATAGATCACACACTAGTTGGTTTTGGTCACTGTGACCAAAGTACCTAATGAGAACAAATTAGAGAAGGAAACATTTATTTTGACTCACTTGTAGAGATTCAGTCAATGGTTGCCTGACTCCATTGCTCTGGGCCCAAGATAAAGTGGACCATTATGGCAGAAGATGATGTTTTACTCATGAAGGCCAGGAAGCAGAGAGAGAGGGGGGAGGAGGCTGAACCCTTCCAGGGTGTGACACTGGTCACCTTCCTCCTCCAACCATACCCCATCTGCCTGCATTATGCAGTTAGTCTAGTCAAACTAGGATGGTCTGATGATATCACAGCTCTCATAATCTGATCAATTCACCTCCTGTGTTAAATAGGAGATCTCGGGGGGATACCTCATATCCAAACCTAACGGAAGATAGATGATAGATACACAGATGGGGTATTTATCATAGGAGTTGACTAACAAAATTATGGAGGCTGAGAACTTCCACAATTTGCTATTTTCACACTGTTCTCCCTGCTGTTCTCCCTGAGAACCAGGGAGGACTGTATGTGACTTGGTCCTATAAGTAAGGTCTGGGGCTATGCTACGAATTCTTCAGTCTAGAGGTAGGAGTACTTACAGTTCCCATGCCCAAGGGCAAGAGTAGATGGCTGGACTAGCTCCAAAATAGAGAGTGAATGTGATTTTCCTCTGCCTTTGTGTTTTGTCAGGGCCCTCAACCTCAGGATGATGGTACTGGGCCACACTGGGTAATAAGGAAGGACCTTCTTTACCTGGTCCATGGATTCAAATGTCAATCTGTTCCAGAAACACCCTCACAGACACACCCAGAAATAATGCTTTGCCACCTATCTGAGTAACACTTAACACAGCCAAGTTGATACCTTAAATTAACATCACAGATGCCAACACATGTGCTCTGAGGTCCTGGGTGTGCACCACGTGTGCTCATGTTCTGGGTGTTCAGATCTCAGCCTGTACACCTTTTCAGCATTTCTTCAAATTGGGACAGGACATGGGGCAGACAGCAAGAAGACCCTGTTGGTAAAAATGTGTGAGGTGAATGACGATTTGACTATGGGGGTGCCTGGAGAATCACTACAGGGTCTTCAGAGCTAATTTCTGAGTATGTGGTCGACAGGGACAAATCTGTCCTGAAGCTGAACCTGTAGCTTAAGCCACCAGGTGCCCATGTGCCCTAATTCCATGGAGTAACCCAAATCTGTTTCTTCAGCTTAGTTTTCAATAGAAGATGAATGAGGAATAGAAGGTGAGACTCCAGATGAGCCAATGTGTCCAAGAAAACATAAGCCAGGCAGGATTTCAATTCTGAGCATTTGGGAAACTGACTCTCTTCAATGCACCATCACATATTCCCAACAAGAACCAGCATTATCTGGAAGGCGAATAAAGCTTCCTAATATGTGGGTTCTTGTTTTCAGATCTGGGAAGACAAAACACAAACCTTGGAAGCAGCACAGGAAACAGACCAGGGAGGTGAGAGACTGTCAAATGGTCCTTGCGGTGTGGCTGTGGCTGCAGGTACATTCTGCTTGTGCATATATTACTTTTAAAATTCGTACATTTGGATTTGTAGTTTTTCTTAAAAAGTTGGGAGATCTGGGCCTAGCAGCCAGAGCTGATCCTGCGGTTTGCCAGACACTTCCTCTATGACTTTATGCCTCAACCATTCCCTGTTCTGATTTGCCTTGCCTGCCTGGCCCCCATTTACAAGAGCAGTCCTTTCAACTTTTCCCCTCTCTTTTTCCCACTTTCCTCATCTGGAAATAGGAGGGATGATTGTACTGCCTCATCCTATTTTGGGAATTAAATGAGGCAAGGCCTGTAAAGGTCTTCGCATAGTGTTCAGTAGAAAGCACCCAAAAAGTGTTATCTGTTATTATCTTTATGGTTATATTTATATAACATTTAACTATATAATTTTATAATGTGCATTGAATTTGTAGTAATAATTTTAAGCATTTCATTATTCCTGGTGAACCAATGCAAAAACCTGCATGCAGCTAAACCCAGGGATTAAACATCAGGGTCCCCACTTGCATTTCACATCCTTCCAGCCAAATGACATGTGATTATGCATGAGTGCTGAATGTTTTCTTTTTACAAATGCATGGTCCGAACTTTGTTTCCTGAAACTCTTTGTAAAAGGAAGGAATATTTGGCAAAAGTAACCAACTAAAGTCTGTCTAACTTAAATCAAGAACTTGCAATGTTACTGATGGTTCCAAAATTCTGGGGGAAAATATAAATTTATTCAGTAGAATTCAGTGGCGCATTGTGTGAGGGCAATATCCTAGTCCCTACTGCAAGCGAATCCATCTCTGATGTTCAAGATGCCCAGAGACAACAGAACCCTGGAACTTGATTGTAGTGAGTGTTGATCATGATAAATGGAAGCCTTTTGTTTATGTAACTTAAACCTGGGTATTGGCTCCAAGGGTAGGTGAGCCCCTTCCAAAGTACCATTATGAAAAAAAAAAATGGTTCTTTAGATGTAGTGTTTGCTTGCTGTAAGGAAACATCTTTCACTTAGTAGAATTTATTTCCAAAAATAAGTGTGTGGGTTTTTGTTAAACTGGGCTTAATATTCTGTTGCAACTTTTAAGCTGCTTTAGAAAAAGTCTTATGAATGAGACGTGTGAATTAAAGGATGCATTAAATTACACTAGTGATTCAACACTCACTCAGAAGGGGACTTTGTGAGGTTTTAAAGCATCATATCCCTTATCTTTGTTTAGAAACAAAATAGAGTGGTCTTTGCAATGTTCTGTGGGTTTGAAGAGGGCTGGAAGGAGATACTAGAGTCAGAGGTTCACTTTCACTCCTGAAAACCCTGATTCATCCAAGGGATGGCCAGCAGCAGCCAATGAGTCCTTGATCAGGGAATTCTGGGCACAGTTGACAGGACCACAGTTCCAGGACAACAGTTGTGTACTGACCAGTTACTGTATGCCTGTGACTGTTCCCATTTCTTGGAATACAGCAGTAAAAAGGAGTTCTTGCAGTCTTCCAAAAAAAGATTTCTTGACTACATACTAGGTCCTTAGTACTAGGGGACTGTCTTTGTCTATTTTGTGTTGCTACCTGGGAGATCAGGTAATTTATCACAAACAGAAACTTCTGTTCTAATGGTTCTGGAGGCTGGGTAATCCAATATCAAGTCCCTGGCAAGGGCCTTCTTGCTATATCATCCAGTGGTTGAAGGCAGAGGGCCAGAGAGGCTGAGGGTCAAAGTGCAAGAGAGGCTAGACTAGTTTTTACTAACAAATTTACTCCATAATATCTAACCCACACCTTCAGTAAGTAATGACACTAATCCATCCATAAGGGTGGAACCATCATGACCTAATCACCTCTTATTAGGACTCACCTCCCAACACTGCCGCACTAGAGATGGAGTTTCCAACACAGTTTAAATTGTAGCAGGGAGTCAGTCATGAAGCCTTGGGGAAGGTGAGGGATCCTGGCAAACCCAGCACAGGCAGGGGCCTCTCTTGGGAAAGATGGATCATTTCCTCCACCAGAGTGGAGAAAGGGCTTAGAGAGACTGCAAGTATTGGCGCATAGTGATGCCAAACGAATCCTTGCTCAGGCAACAACAGGCATTTATGTGTCCTACTCTTTTCTTATATATATTAAAGGGGAACAACATGATGTTTTGATATACAGATACATCCAGTGATTAACACAGCTAAGAAACTAATATATCCACCTCCCTACATGGTGTGTAGGGTGAGAAAACCTAAAATTGACTGTCTTAGCAAACTTCCAGTCTATCCTACTTCACTATTACCTACAATGCTCATGTCGTCCATTGGGTCTGCAGACACCGTCATCCTTCCTAACTTTATAAACTTTGACCAGTGTCTCCCCACCTCTGGTTCCTGGGAACAGCCATTCTACTCTCTCTCTCTCAAACTTCCTATTTGAGTTTTTAGATTCCATGTAGAAGTGAGATCACATAATATTTTCTTTCCATGTCTGGTTTATTTTATTTAGTATAACATCTTCTGGGCTTATCCATGCTATTGCAAACAGCAGGTCTAAGGGTCGGGCTTCTGAGTAGCCTTTAGTGTCCAGTAATTTTTGAGCTTATCCCTGAACAGATACATACAATCAATTTCTTGCTCTAAACAGAGTATCTGAAAATCCTGCCCTGACCTTGTTTCTGGGTCTCTTAAGCCCACGGGGTTACTAAGACATGTGGACTGGCAGGGATGGCTCTGTAGGTCTTCTCTCCCCTTCATGGGCAGGGAACAAGTGCCCCTGTACAGCCTGCATGATAAAATCCATATGTTCCCACAGGCACTCTATGCAGTTGGGCATCAGTGAAATGTGACTTAGGCAAGTAACATGTCCAGAGTTGGCTTCTCCACCTTGAGATTCTTCTAACCCTTCCTTGCCTACTGAGCCCGGAGAGTTTGGAGCAGGAGCAGAAATAGAACTGGCCTGAAAACATGTCTGGTGTATCTGGGAGGCTTATCACCACCCCCAGTCCTGGGGACCCTGCTCCATATGTCTTCTGCAATAAGGCTGGGCTTTGGGGCACCAGTGAACCAGCGATTTCCCCATTCCTTGGTGTTTAGCAGATTCAAACTGCTGCGAGTTGCTGACTGGAGGCCTCTAAACTCCCCGAGTCCATGTTATTATGGCAAACTTAAGAGTAGTAAATAAAAGGAACAAATGAAATAAAAACACAAAATGAAAAAATAATTAAAACAATAACTATTCCATTCATTCTGAGCACATCATCCAAGATTGCATTAGAAAAAACTACAATAAAAACATGCTTTTAATCTGATAGTAAAAAAGCCCAATAAAATAAAAATGAGCTCCATTAATGAAAATAATGGCTCTTACCCCAGCCAGTTAAAATGCTGAGCTTATGTGTTTTGGGGTTTGGGGGAGCTGAAGACTTTTTTTTTTTTTTTCCCACAGCTGGTGATAGATTTGCTTTTGTTACAAACTCGAGATCGCCCCAGCTAATTAGCATGGCTCAATATGGAACCTTACCTTTTGTATGAAGCCCAAAGAAAATGTGTAGGAAGACAACCAATTCCTGTGGAAATGAGCAAAAGGAAAATTATGCTCTATTTAAGATTTGGACTTCAGAAAGGAACTCATACATGGCCGTGTGTGGTTCTGTGTGTTGTCTTTTTCTTTTCGTTCTCTCTCTCTCTCTCTCTCTCTTAACCTTTTTCTCTCTCCCTCCTCATTACTTCAATTTCCTTTTGCCCCTTTTAGGAAATGACTTTAATTTTCTTACAGATGACAGGTAAGCCCCACCTCAGACTCCTTTTGGATGAAATGGAGGTATAAATAGATAAGTCCACAATAATAGGAGACCTTAGCAGGACCCTGTCCTTTTATTTTTGCTAGAAAAATTACAGGGCTGAGTTCAGGACTTCCTCCCCCATTGCACATCTGCCTCTTGAAGGCCTCTGCATGGTGGCCTGCTCCTGGTCCTCTTCTTCCTTGCATGTATTACAGATTGCAATTTCTAATTACTTGTATATTTACTTGCTTAATTCTGAGTCACTTGAATGTAACTATGATAGGGGGAATAACACCACTCACAGTGTGGGCCTCAACCTCTGAAGACTCAGAACCAACCTTATCAAACCTAGGATAAGACTCTTCCAAAGAAACTCTCTGTCCATTTAATCAGCCCCGCTGCTGCCTGCCCAGGGCCCCGATGTAACTACTACAAGTACTTATTTGTTCAAATGAATATTAACATTATAATTTAGTACCTAATTATGCTTCGCTAGTCATAACTGGAAATGTGGTATTAAAATCCTTACATGCTCTTTGGCTATCAGCATGTACCTTTGTCAATACCCTGGAATTGCTAGAGATTTCTGTAATGTACAATCTTTGCGTTCATATCTCTCCCCTTCGCAGTCCTCCCTTGGCGTGTACAGATTTACTTTCCGCCGCTGTAGATTGCAGTGAGCACGACAGTCTTGCTTGAATACAGAAAGACGTCTGGAGTTCAGCACCTTCCTGAGGAAGGGTGTGCGTGTAGATGGCTTTCAGAAAATGGTTTTGTCTTTTTCTCTAATGTTATTGGCCACAAAGCACAAGAGCTTAGAGGCTGGGATCCTACATTCTGCCTGACATATAAGTATTCAATGAATTTTGGCTTAATTGATGCTTCATGCCTTGTTCCCTTTCCTAGGCCAGTGGTTCTTGACCCTGGCTGCATATTAGAAAACTTGTGTGCGTGTGTGCATGTGTGTGTGTGTGTGTGTAATACTGATGCTTGAGCTCATCAGAACAATGACATCTGACCTCCTCTGAATAGGACTTCCTGATAGAAGGATCAGGAAAGATTAAGAACACTATTGCCAGAATAGCTAACATAGGTATGCTTTAAAGAGCCACCAATCCCAGAATGACCACTTGTGACCACTATAGCTGCCCTTGGCAAATTACTGAAAACCTGATTTCTGCCTTGAACTTCACAATGGACTGATCAGTCATACCTAAGAGTGGTGGTAGAGAAGGGAGTATAGGTTTGATACTGGTAAAAAATACAGTTGAAAAAAGACTAAAGCAAAAAAAAGAAAGAGAGATTTCCTAATAGGAATTATTTGTGTCTGAAATAGTATTTGGTTTTCTAAGTGTTTTGTGCAGATTTTCCCAAAAGGTAAATCTTTCCTGTTGGCAGGACTTATCCAGGACTTCAGTTTTGGGAACATCCATTTGCAGCTGGGGGTTGGGGAAAGAAACACAAAGAAACACAAGGTAAGTTGCCCTCTAAGAACATGTGTGGTTTCTGATCACTCTATCATGTTCTAGATGGCACTTGCTATTGCTGATCAAAGAGAAGCCCTTGGAGCCCTTGCACTGGAGGATCATGGGGCTGTGTGGGGTTAGCTTCCTGTAAACAAGCTTCCTGCAAACAAACTTCTTGTCTCACCATCGATGTCCTTGTGTCCCACCAGCCTCACATTAGCCCTCTCACTATGGTAAAGCACCAACGTGAGAAAGTCTGATGGCACTGTTAAAAAAATTTTTTCCCCTGGTAGCTCTAGCATTAGATGATGTCAGAACAACTTCGCCTGAGTGGATTTGGATTAAAGGAATCCCAATCATAAACTTTTGCATGATTTGAGTTGATTCTTCACAGGGCTGCCCATCAGAATCACCTGGAGGAATTCCTAAAAGTTTTAGGTTCTAGTTCTGAACTCTGGAGATTCTGATTCTGCAAGTCCCTCAAGAGATTCAGGCAACCTGGCTCCTGGGAACCTGGACTGGAGTTCAGTTTGGATACATCAAACTGAACCTGGGCTGGAGGACTAGATGGCTGGCCTCGGTGACCACGTCTCCTTCTCAGATATGCTGGGGTCTTGAGTGAAATTCCTTTCCATGCTGGGCATGGTGGCGCACGCCTGTAATCCCAGCAGTTGGGAGGCTGAGTCAGGAGGATCATGAGTTCAAAGCCAGCCTCAGCAACTTAGCGAGGCCCTAAGCAACTCAGTGAGACCCTGTCTCTAAATAAAATATAAAGTAGGGCTGGGGATGTGGCACAGTGGTGGAGTGCCCCTGGGTTCAATCCCCAGTACCAAAAACAAAACAAAACAAAACAAAACAAAAACAAAATAGGGCTGGAGATGTGGCTCAGTGGCCAAGTACCCCTGGGTTCAATCCCCAGTCCAAAAAAAAAAAAAAAAAAAAAGAAATTCCTTTCCATTAGGACCTGGTTTATAGATCTTCAAAGGACTGACTTTATGGTCAGAGTAGATAATAAAAATCCTAGGCCAACAGTGCCCACATGAGTGTCCCTGGGATGTAAGGAGTGTGAGGGACTGTCTTCACCATTGGAAAAAAAGAAAAATGAAATCAACAAAAAAACCCTAGAGACCCTTGGATTCCCATGACAGTCAACAGGGTGTGTCCAGAGGGCCATCCTTGTGAGTGAAAGGCAGCCCATCTGCCCTGACCACAGCCATCAGAAGCTCTTCTCTTGCAGTCTATTCAGCCACAACTACATCTAAAGGACTGTGGTTTGGAACTTGGGTCCAGAGCTTTGGGTATGCCCTCCCCCACCCTCCTTCTTCCAGTATCTCTTTTTATAGGAATCTGTTCTTCCTTGGTTAAACCATAGTGTCACCCGTGCCATGAGTGAGGCAGCATGGTCCACAGGGAAGGGTTTGGAGTGGGAGAAAGGCAAACAGGACACTGCCCTTCAGCAGTGGCCATGCCATCACTCTCACTGTATGTCAGCAACTCTGGGTTAGGGTTACTTTTCTTAGGTCACGTGGAAATGCAGGAATCAGAACACGTGCCAGTGTGTTGCTTCCTTGGGAAAGTCTTCTCCAACTTTGGGCCTGAGTTTTTCCTTACCTTTCATCTCAGGTGGTGGCAAAATCTCAGCTAGTTGGAAGAGTGACTTGGGTCTGAAGCTTTGTCTTGTTGGGAGGGAGTCCTGAGTGTCTGAACCGCTGCTTCTTGCCATTGGGATGTAGGATTGCCGATACTCCAACCAAATTCGTGGGTGATATGGGCTGTCTTACAGACAAGCAAAAATCACGAAAAGTATAAGCTCATTGTAAATGTGTTTTAAAAGCCAGAAAAAAAGGAAAATGACCACTTCTCACCCCTCCCCACAGGGATAGCAGGCCAGCATTTATTTGAGGCTATGTAGTATATACATATTTTTAAAAATAAGATTATGTTGTACATATTATTTTGTGATCTGATACTTGTATTGAAAAATATGTCATGGACAAACATCATTCTCAGTCAAATATTTTCCTATTATGTCATTTTAAATGATTGCATAGTATTTAATTATCTGAATTTATCAATTTAATCAATCTCTCAGTATTGAATATTGAGGCTGTTGTTATTTTTAGATCTTTATCCCTGTTTCTATATAATTAAAAATAACATTACTACACACACACACACACACACACACATGATCACTTAAGATAAATTTCTGAAATGGTTTAGTGTTCTTTTGATGGGTCTGAATCTGGAAGGATTTACATCAGTAAAGACAAGTTCACATTTGTTCTCTCAAGGGATCCTGTGGCCAGTGCCTCACCTGAGCCTGGCCACCTGTTGGTGTCAGGAGGCACATGTGATGGTTGGAGTTAAGTGATTCCCCAGGGATGATATGTAAAGATATCAGGGAAATGCTGGGATAAGCTCTTGGAATTTTGAGTATCTAATGTGACGTCTTTCAATCAGAAGACACCCCCAGAAGCTCACAGAAACCTCTTAAGCATAAGGACCAGGGACACCCCATTCCTTGAGTGCTCTTATGTTCTCCCTACTCCCCAGGCATTAGGAAGATGGGGAGCAGCCTGTGTTTGTCCCTGGTTTCTGATTCCTCCTGAAAGCAGGAGCTAGTGACAACAGGTTGTAACCTAATGGGAAAAGGGACAAACCTGGCCTCCTTGCTGCTCCCTGCATCCGTGGCATGACAGTGTGTCTTACCACATGGGGGGAACTGAGGAATGGAGGGGGCTCAAAATCAGGAGAGAAGCATCATGGTTTTAGTCAGATTTTTCACTACTGTGACTTAAAGACTCAACCAGCACAATTGTAGAGGAGGAGAAGTTTATTTGAGGGCTCACAGTTTCAGGGATCTCAATCCACACAGAAAGGGGTCTCCCTTCCTCAGGGCTCCAGGTCAGGTTGAACATCATGGCAGAAGAGTATAGTGGAGGGAAGCAGCTCACCTGGTGATCAGGAAGCAGAGAGACTCCACTCTCCAGATACCCCATAGCCATGCCCCCAATGAACCACTTCCTCTAGTCACACCCCACCTGCCTCTAGGTACCACTCAGTGAGTCCCATCAAGAATTCATTCACTGCTTAGGTTAAGGCTATGGCCTAATCATTTCTTCTCCAAACCTTCTTGCAGTATCTCACATGTGAGCTGTTGGGGGAACACCTCACATTCAAACCATAACAATCATGCCCCACCCTTTCTCTGCGTCTGTCTCCATTTCCTCATCTCTTCCACTTCGTCTTTCGGAATCACTCTGTTTAAAGGAATTCATGGTTATATCACTTTGCATTATTTTCTTTCACTCTTTGAAATTATTTTCATTTGGTTGTCTATGTCCTCTGTTTCTTGCCAGATTATGAGCTCTATGAGGGCAGAGATTATGTCTCTCTTGTTTTCTACTCTGTCTCTGATACCTAGACCAACATGAAGCAGACAGTGTGCACAGGCATGCCATTATTAATTACTTAGGCTGACGAACATTCCTCTTCTAACCCTGTAAGGTCGACATTAAGAGCGCAGACTCGGTGTCCAGGCTACCTGCATTTAATTCTGTGGACGCAAACTTGAAACATGCACGTGACCCAGGCCAAGTTCAGTACCACTTTTGTGTCTCAGTGTATTCATGCAAGAAAGTTGTAGGAATAGTATGAAATGGGAATGGTACGTGACTTGTAAAATTGTCATTATCAGGAGGAGTGATAAATTTTTAAGAAAGTAAAGTGCTTGAAATAGTGTCTGGCAACCTTTTGCTTTTAACAGCGCTAACGACAATAATGACAATCAAATAAATACTTGAGGGCCGTTTTTGGAAAACAAAAATAAAAACAATAATGAAAACGATAAAAACAAAAGAAGATGGCTCTTGGCCCATAACATGCACTCAGTGTCATTATTAATAATAAATGCCATTATTACCTTAAAATTGAGTGTGCTGAATACTTCTGGGGACTTTCAAATTCCAGTTCAGTCCTCAGGAAGAGAAGACACCGGTTTGACTTCCCGACATCACTAATTGGTAGTGATCTTGAACTGGTTCAGTACCTTCTCTGGGAATTAAAGCTCTGGATCTGGAATGCCCATGTAGCTCCCAGTCTGAGTTTCCTGAACTGAAGGATGTCAGAGGTTGAGTTATCTATCCTTACCTGGCATTTGAATCTGGGCTGCTTGTGGGAAAGGAGGGTCTGGGTGGCAAAGGGGATTGTTCACAAAGCCCACACTCTCCAGAACTGGGGTCCACAGTCTCAGCAGCAGAATGGGCATCCCAAACCTGCCAAGTATCAATGCCATCATGGTGGGCAACCCAGGTATGAACGGTGGCCCCAGACCTTTGGCAATCTGGTCCCAGAAATTCCTTCCAGGCACAGGAGGCCAGGTTTTTGGTGGCTACTCACAGGTGCAACCTTCGTTGTGATGAGCGGGTTGGTGTGAAAGTCACTCGCATGTGCGTGCACGAGCCTGTAATGATAATGATTAATAAGCCCCTAGCAATTATACCCAATGATGTGTAAGGTCAGGAACAACGTGCGCTGTCAGTCAACACTGGTGCTGGGTGGCGGGTGAGTGGCAGAGCCAGGGGCACGCACCTCCCTGTGCAGAATTAATCGTCTCTCAGAGCAGAGCTGTCACTCCTTTGCCCCTGGCCCAGCACGAGGTATTGGGAGGCCTGTCAGTCACCCTGATGGGGAGGAGGAAGGTCTTTGATGACAAGTACAACTCTGTGCAAAGCAGCCCCCACTCAAGGCCCCACACCCCCGTGGGGTCCTCATCCTTGGCAGTGTGCTCGAGCTATCAAGGAGAGCAATACCCTTTGTCTAAGGGTGGCTTTGCTCTGGATTCACCCAGCATGCCCACTTGTGGATAAAGAATTGTGACTTCCTTGCTTTGGTGCTTTGAAGTCGCAGAGTAAGTCGGGTAGGCCCTCCCAGGAGCAGCCACTGGGGAAGGGGTGTGGCTGGAGACAGAGGAGTAAGTGCTTGCAGACAGGACCCAGCTTGTGGTCTCCTGGCTCCTTCTCAGCATCCCTGAGATAGAGTCCAAATTCTGCCACTAGCTCACCCTCAGACACATGTAAGTTCTCTGGGATGGGACGCTAATACCAAGCATTTACATGTTTTCCTCTTTAAATTGATATTTAGTCCTAGAAATCATTTCCATTCTCTTTTACTCCTTACCTCTCACCCCCAGGAACACACCCAGAGCAAGAATTCAAACAGAATAACAAGTGGTCATTGTTGTTGTTGTTATTAATCTTTAACCTTCAGATGGCCGATGTTTTGGCCTAAAAGAAAAAAAAAAAAGAAGTGAAGGGTGAACTCCTAGTTGAAGGAGACATCCATTCCTTCTCCTGGGTTGAGTCTCTGGGAGCAGGTGGAAGAACCACCTACAGGGAGATTTGGAGGTGAGAATGTAGAATCCCTGGATCTTCCTTCCCAAGCAGGTGGGAGGCCAGAAGGACCCAACACCCTGACCCGGGCTAACCTCAGTGGAGTAGCCTAGGAAGAAAAAATGATCTCAGCTGAGGGGAGCAGCAACCTGCTGCCATTCCCCAAAGGGGCCAGGAGCAACCGCTGCTCCAGAGCCGCAAGAAGGACTCAGAGGGTGGGTGGGAGTGAGCTGACCTCCCTGAGGTTCTCATGATCCTGGTAAGTGGATGCTACCAAGCTCTGAAGCATCAAGAATGGGATTAGGACCCAGGTGGGAGATGGAGGCATCTCCACTGATGCTTGAGAGGACTCGCATATCTGCAGAGAACAGAAACGCACCAACAGGAAAGTTCAACAGTGTGCCTGGACAGCGGCCGGCTTGCATCCTGAAACTGCCCTCCTCTCTCCATGATGCCTAGGAGAGAGCGAGGCTGAATCCCAGATGGGCTGACTTTGAAACTGATTCTTGAAGCAGAAGTTAGGCTCATTGAATTACAGACAAATGAAGTTGATCTGCATATAGAGTGTCTTGAAAACATCATACTTGGTTCATCTCAGCAACTCCCTGTCTTCAGAGGTAAAATGCATCCTTAATGAACCATTGAGAGGCTCACACATGGATATGGAGAAAGTATTTCATAAACCAGGAAGTACCATGAGAACCCAGAGGTGTTTACTTTGATGGTTTCAGTGGAAGGCAGGCTGGGGCTGGCAACCCTCATCAAAATGTGTCTGTCGCTTTCTGAAGATGCCAGGTCTGAGTTCTTCAGGGCTGGGGCTTCCCAAAACCTGGGAGGATCAGAATCCTCTGGGATCATCTGGAATCCCTGGGGCTTACACAACGAACCCAGGCATTCCTGTGATATGAATCTGGCTTGGTGCTGAGAAATTGATTTTTCTGAGTGTGGCCACCTGGTAAGTTCAGGAACCACTGCTTGGAGCGAGTGGGATATAGGAATGGCCACTTATGGAGATCAGGTGAGGTCTTGGCATGCTACCAAATCTCCTTGCTGTCCTCTACCCAAAGTGAAAGTCAAAACGGGGTTTAGCTCACTGCTCAGAACAGCTCCAAGACTCCCACAAAATAATCCACTTCTGTTGTGCACAACTTGGAGGGAAGAAATGGCAGGTTCAGAATGAGAAAGGCTATCAGCTTATTTAAAAAGTGGTGTATACACACAATAGAATATCTTTCAGCCATCAAAAGGGATGAGATCTGGAGATCGTGATGTTAAGTGAAATAATCCAGGCACAGAAAGGGAAATACTACACTCAAATGTGGAATACAAAAGAGCTGAGCTCATAGCACAAGTGAGCAGAACAGTAGTTACCAGAAATTGGAGAGGGAAGTGGGAAGGAGGCAATGGGAGAGATGGCTTAAGGGACACAAAGTCTCAGCCAGATAAGAATAAGTGTTGATGTGTTGTTACATAGAGGGTGATCACAGTTAGCAATGACATTTCCTAGGATCCAAAATTGCTAGAAGAGAGGACTTTGAATGTTCTCATCCCAAGGAAATAATATTTGAAGTAGTAATAACCCAAGTGGATCAACTCAAGTGGATAACTCAAGTGGATATTGAGTTGATTAATGCATAATGTATAAATATAGCAAAACCTCACACTGTACTTCCTTAAATACATATATAATTTTTATTTGTCTATAAGTATAAAAATAAGTAAATACATAGATGAAAAAAGACATTAGCTTCTTTGGGTAGAGTGATTTGTGTTCATTGAGGCTGATCATCAAATGGAGGCTGGAGGTCACCTGTCAGGGATGCTGAGGGTGAGCATCTCTAGCAAGGATTCGGTGAAGTTGACCATCAGCCTTTTGAAGTTCCATTTCTAAGGCCTGCTGACCAGGGTGAATAGTAGACTTGAGAGGCTATGGCTTAGGTCTACAATATTAGTTAGCCTACAGGACTGAACACCTGACATGAACTGGGCATGGTGGTGCTTGCCTGTAATTCCAGTGATTCAGGAGGCTGAGGCAGGAGGATCACAAGTGGGAGGCCAGTCTCAGTAAGTAAGCAAGGAAGGACTGAAGTAACTTAGTGAGACCCTGTCTCAAAATTAAAATAAAAAAAATAAATACAAAGGACTGGGGATGTAGCTCAATGCCCCTGAGTTTGATCTCCAGTACCAAAAAAAAAAAAAAAAAAAAAAAGAGGAAGGAGAGAAGGAAGGAAGGGAGGATGAAAGGAAGGAAGGTCAGATGAGAGAGGCCTGTCACTCACTCCAATTGGCTATTGTAATGAGTACCTTGTCTTCTCTTATTGCTTTGGGGTTTTTCATTTGACATCTAGTTTTTAGTTTGTATGAAGTTAAGACTATCATATTTTCTTCCGAATTTGGTGGTGGTGGTGATGATGGTGGTGATTTTAATTGTGTTTTGAAAATCTTTCTGTGCCGATGGGCATCCAAAAAGGGAATGTGGAGCAGAGGGGACTTCAAGAACACACAGGTGACCTGTGCATCTTTTCTTATTTTGCTTAGTGCTCGAGTTAGATCAGTAATATTTGCTTCATGAGTCTCTTTAAAAAAAAAAAAAAAAATTGGCTTGTTTATCTTTTTCTAATTAGTTTGCCTGAGTTTTGTGCACTATGAAAATTAACCTTATTACAAATATTACTTTCTGGGTATATCATTTGTATGTTGACTTTGTTTACTATGCATTTTTCCAAACAAATATTTTAAATTTGGGCCATACATAGTTCCCTTTCCTTTTTTTTTTTTTAGATTCTGAATTACCATTCTAATTTAGGAAAGCTACATTAACCCCTAGATTGCACAGTAGCCTCTGGATTTTCTCATAAGATTCATTTATTTGGGTCCTTTACCGACTCAAAACTTATTTTTACCTGTAATTATGTGTTAACAGTCCATATTAAAATTTTATTTTGCTTGGGTACCCAGTTGGCCAGCATTACTTACTGAGTGATCCCTTTTCTTTTGTACAACTGAATAAAGGTTTCTGCCCATTATTAGCTTGACATCAACATATGAAATGAAAACACAGAAATTGATTAGCTTGTTAGTCAAGCTAATATTTTGGATTTTCTTTTCTCTCTCTCTCTCTTTTTGGGACTAGAGATTGAACCCAGGGATGCTCAAGCCAGATTCTCAATCCTTTTTAGTTTTTGTTTTGAGACAGGGTCTTGCTAAATTGCTTAGGGCCTTGCTAAATTGCTGAGGCTGATTTTGAACTTGCAATCCTCCTGCCCTGAGCCTCCCACGCCACTGGAATTACAGGCGTGCACCGCTGTGCTGACCATTTCTGGATTCTCAGTTCATTTCCATAGATCTGTTTGTCTACTCTTATGTGCATGAACTTTATTACTTCAGCTTTGAGAAGATCCTGGTGAGTCATAGAGTAAGACCCCACTCCTCTTCTTTTCTTTTTGTGAGCAGGTTTTAGTCATATTCAACCATATGAATTTAAGGAACATTTTTATTTTATTTTTTCCAAGGATCATTTTAACACCTTGGAATTTTAGTAGTAATTGATTATAGATTGTTTAGAAAAAGTGAGTATATGATAATATCACCTCATCCAAGAGCATGATGTACATTTCTAGACATTTGTTTTTGTTTTACCTCTTTTATTACAATTTTAAATTTGAGTTGTGCATGCCCTATGCTTTCCTGTTGAATTTATTCTTTATGTTTTGTCATTTTTGTTGCTATAGTAAATGGAATGATTTCTACCTAATTCTCTTCCAACTGCTTAGTACTAAGTAGCTATTGATTTTTTTATATTTAACTTACATATACTGATCTGATAAAAGTCTCTTATTATTTCTAATAGTTTTTTTCTTAATAAAAAGTTGTGAGGTTTTTTTAAGTGCACAATAGACAGGGAAAATTGTGTGTTTTCCAATATTTGGAGCAATTATTTTAACTTTGTGTCTTGCATTTTCTAGAACTGCACTGTCCAACCACCACTTCTGAACACTTGACTTTAAATTAAAATAAAATAAAAATTCAGACCCTCACTCAACTCTAGTCACATTGCAAATGTTCAGTACTCACCAGTGGCTAGTGGCTATCATGCTGAATAGAACTGAGCAGAGAACATTTCTATCACTGCAGGAATTTCTAGCGGATGGTACGGTACTGGAATATTGAAGAAAAATGTATGGTAGTAATAGTCACAGTGGAGATTTCTGAACAATTCTGGAATAATTGGAATATTTTGCTCTTTTGCTATTTTACATAATTCAATAATAGTTAAGGAAATGCAACTTAATAATGAGTATTTATATTCAAAATAAAAATATACATATATTACTGACTAATACTGAAGCGTTGCTGGCAAAAATGTAGAATTTTACAATCTTATGAAAGGTAGTCTGGCAACATTGTTTGAACATTTTAAAAGATATCTACCATCAAAACCTCCTCAGAAAATGCCTGATAAAATCAAAAGGTCCAATACATAAGGACAGGTGCGCAAGGATGCTTATTAAAACTGAAAACAGAGCAACTTTTACTGATTGGAATAGCTAAAGAAAGTGAGTCATGACTTCACTACGGAATAGCACGCAGCCACTAAAAAGGAGCCATGTTTAGTCACTTGGAGAAGCTTCTATGAGGTACTGTAAATTAAGAAAAATAAGATGCAGAAACATGTAGGATGCTCCATTTTTGTAAGTCAAACAATGAAGCATTCTCCAAAGAGTACATTATATAGCACACATATACATATAAAATGGGATTATAAAGAATTCAAGGTATGGTATACATAGAATCATATGGTATGGGGAAACATGTTGGTTGCTTAGGTGGGCTTCTTGGCAAAGCAGGTATGGAGTATGATTGTTCAAAGGATGGGCAAGGGATTGACAAGTGAGAGAACATTCCATTTATGAAATATGTTTGTGTGTGTGTGCCTATGAATAAAGAAAATCCACAAGTGAGCCAGGCTTGGTGGTGCACACTGTAATCCCAGCAACTCAGGAGTCTGAAGGAGGAGGATCACAAGTTTGAGGACAGCCTCGGCAACTTAGCAAGATCTTCAGCAACTTAGTAAAACCTAGATTCACAATGAAAAATAAAAAGGACTGGGGTTGTGGCTTAATAGTTAGGTGTCCTTAGGTTCAATCCTTAGTCCCCAAAAGAATAAATAGAAACAAAAAAAATGAAAAATCTATAAATGAAAAGCGGAAAATGTTCAATATCCCTAGTAATTCAAATCAAATTTGAATTCAAATCAAATTTGAATTGGTCATGCTGAGTGAGATTAGCCAATACCAAAAAGCCTAGAAATTCAAATCAAAACCACCTTGAGATTCCATCTCACCCCAATTAGAATGTCTACTATCAAGAATACAGGCAACAATAGATATGGACGAGGATGTGGGGAAAAGGGTACACTCATACATTGCTGGTGGGGTTGCAAATTAGTGCAGCCACTCTGGAAAGCAGTGTGGAGATTCCTTAGAAAACTTGGAATGGATCCACCATTTGACCCAGCTATCCCACTCCTTGGCCTATACCCAAAGGACTTAAAATCAGCATCCTATAGTGATACAGCCACATCAATGTTCATAGCTGCTCAGTTCACAATAGCTAGATTGTGGAACCAACCTAGCTGCCCTTCAATAGATGAATGGATAAAGAAACTGTGTTATATATACACAATGGAATACTACTCGGCCATAAAGAAGAATAAAATTATGGCATTTGCAGGTAAATGGATGGAGTTGGAGATGGTCATGCTGAGTGAGATTAGCCAATACCAAAAAGCCAAAGGCCGAATGATTTCTCTGATAAGTGGATGATGATACATAATGCGGGGTGGGAGGAAGGCAAGAATGGAGGAAGGATGGATTGCATAGGGAAAAAAGGGGGGTTGGATTGTTATTATTCTGTAAGAATAATAACAGAATGAGACAAACATCATTACCCTATGTACATGTATGATTACACAAATGGTGTGACTCTACTTTGTGCACAACCAGAGAAACAACAGCTGTACCCCATTTGTGTACAATGAATCAAAATAAATAAATTTAAAAAAAAAGAAAAGCAGATTGCAAGTATTATGAGTGGTGGTTTCAAGCTTATGAGACTTCATTCAGATCACCCTACTTTTTTCTTTGTAATTTCTCATATTGTTAAATCCTATATGGAAAGCAAGTTGAACAAGTGAGACAATAGCCTCCTTGATTGCAGAACCCCTCACCCCAGATATTTAGCAGAATGCATGGCACATCACTATGTGCAGAGAAACCAAAGGAAAAAGGTGAGAAGCAGCACACTTTCCCCATCATTCCCTGTAATTATTTACATTATTTCCTGACATTTAAAAAATGTAATTTAAAAAACTTACATTCATTACATTATGTAATCCAGTTGTTTTGGGTAGAGGAGGGATTGTTTTTTCCAAATATAATACCATTATTCTCTTCTCAGATACATAAGAGAACCTCTTTATCATTTACTGTGTAATTTTTAAAACATATTAATTTTTTTTAAATTAAGAATAGGACTCAGCATTCCTTTATGTCTGAACTGCATTCCCTTTTCTGAGACCTTCTGGTGAGGCATCCTCTTCTTTCCTTTAGACCTTACCCACTGCCTGCAACAAAATAGGTAAACACACCCATGTGCACTGAAACTCACCTGTGCACATACACATAAGCACACACCCATAACTCAGTTTGAAAATCACTATTTGGGGTGTGTGTGAAATAAAATAGTTTTCCCTAACTGCTTTGTTCTTCTTTTCCATATAAATTTTAAAATCATTTTGGGAAGTTTCATCTCTCCTCCCCAAAAGATGTTAGGATTTTGTTTAGAACTGCCTATGTCCAATACATTAATTTGAGAAGAATTTGTAGCTTTGAAATGTTCTGTCTTCCTATCCAGAAACTCAAGGTTTGCATTTTTCCTTAAACTTTTTCTTGAGTTTTCTTTATGTCTTTGAGACTCTTCTTTAAAATTCAGGTTTCTTGTGCATACTTTATGTGCAATAAAATTAGTCTTTTTTGGGGGGGGGGGGCGAACAGTTCCGTAACCTTTGACAAGTTTACACTGTGTTTTAATCACCTTTTTGTCAAGGTGAACAAAAGACCTGGTAAGAACAATTTAGAGAAGGAAAAGCCTATTTTTGCTCAGGGTTCAGAGGTTCAGTCCATGGTCGGCCAACTCCATTGCCCTGAACCCCGGAAAGAGGTGGAATATCATGGAGGAAGAATGTGGATGCAGAGAGATGCTCACCTCATGGGTGGGCCAAGAAGCAGAGAAAGTGGGTGCCAGAGACAAGATATAAACTCCAAAGCCACACCCCACTGACCTACTTCCTCTGGCTTATAGTTACCAACCAGTTCATTCATTCAAGTGGATCAATCCATTGATCAGCTTTCATATCTCATAACCCAATCATTTTGCTTTTAAACCTTTTTGCATTGTTCACACATGAGCTTTTGAGGTCCACCTCACATCTAAACCATAACACAAGCATTGCATCCACCACCACAATCAAATTAAGAATATTTACATCACTGCAAGAAAAACCTCATGCCACTTGCAGTAAACTCCTCTCCTTACTCCACTCTCTGTTCCTGACTTTTTGGTCTATTTTTCCCCCCAGAATGTCACATAAATGGAGTCTTATGGGATGCAGACTTTTAGGTCACTTAATATGAAAGCATACTGTTGTGCACCTGAGATGTCATTCCATTTCATAGAATGATAATACATTGTACACAACAAATAACGCATCCATCTTCAGATCATTCTGTTTGTCTTTCCAGTTTTAAATAACATAAATAAACTTCTATGAACATTTTGTATAAATTTTTGCGTGGATATATGCCTCCATTTTTACTGGAAATATTGGGTAGATCTTTAATATTCTGGATAAAGTATGCAAAATACACTGAGTTTAATATGGTGGACTTGGATTTAATTTTATAAGAAATTGCTTGTGGTTTTTTTTTTTTTAAGATTATGCCTTTTATATTCTCACCAGTAATGTGTGTGATTTCCAGTTACTTTCTGTTCTTGCCAATATTTGGCATTTCCAGTCCTTTTTTTTCCTTATTTTTTTACTGTGGTACCTACATATAACAAAAAATGTACCTCCTTAGCCTCTGTTAAGTATACAGTATAGTGATGTTAAGTTACATGCTTCAGTGGTATCGTGATTTTCTCCCCCATGTTGATATCCAGTGTCTCTCCACCAGTTGGTGAGGGCCATTCTTTCCCCACAAATCATCTCAGTTTCCTTGTCAACTTTCATGCTTTTGGGTAACCATAAATGCCATCTATCTCCAGAACTCTTTTGATTTTGCAAAACTGCACTTCTGTATTAAACCATGACTTTCTGTGCCCCAGCTCTTGGAGCCCACTATTCAATTTTCTGTCTTTTATGATTTTGACTCTTCTACCTTACATAGTGAGATCAAAAAGTGGTTTTCCTTTTGTGACCAGTTTATTTCACTTAGTTTATAATGTCTTCAGGGCTCATCCAGGTTGTAATATGTCAGAATTTCCTTCCATTCTAAGGCTGAACAGCCATCCATTGTATTAACATACAACTTTCATTTGTCTAACATCCATCAGTGGATGGATGTTGCTTCCATCACATTTGGGTTGCTTCCATGTTTCATATTTTTGATCTTGCTTTTATTCCTTTGGGTATATATTTAGAAGTGGAGTTGTTGGGATCATGTGGTATTACTGTTCTTTTGACTTGAATTTTTTGTATCCTAGAATTCTTTTTTTTTATTTAATTTTTTTTTTATTTACTTATTGATTCATTGAACACAAATGGAGTACAGCTATTGTTTCACTGGTTGTACACAAAGTAGAGTCACACCATCTGTGCATTCATGCATGTACACAGGGCAATGGTATCTGTCACACATTCTGTTATTAATTTTACCCCCACCCGCCCCCACCCCTCCCTTCCCTCTATGCTAGCTATCTTTCCTCCATTCTTGCCATCTTCCCCCCCACATTATGCATCATCATTCATTTATCAGAGAGACCATTCGGCTTTTGGATTTTTGGGATTGGCTGATCTCACTTAGCATAACAGTTTCCAACATCATCCATTTACCTACAAATACCATAATTTTATTCTTCTTTATGGCCGAGTAATATTCCATTGTGTATATATACCACAGTTTCTTTATCCATTCATCCACTGAAGGGCTTCTAAGTATCCTAGAATTCTTGACCTAACTCAAGTTCACAATGGTTTTCAACTGTTTTGGTTTTTGTTTTAGCTCTTACATTGGGTATACCACCCACTGCAAGTTCTTTTAGGGGTTGTGATTTTCTTTTCCATGTGGACATACAATTATTTTATCACCACTTGTTAAAGGACTATTCTTGCTCAGTAAATTACCCTTGAGCCTTTGTCAAGAATCAATGGATTGCGTATGCATGGGTACATGACTGGAAAATCCATTTGGTTTTATCAGTCTGTATCTTTATTTCTATGTTCATGTGATGCTGTCATGATTACTATTCCTTTACATTAGGGCTGGACATCAGATATTTTGATACTTCCAAACTTTTTCTTCATAAAGTTATTTTAGTTATTCCAGGTCCTTTGCTTTTGCAAGTAACTTTTAGAATTATTCTGTCCTTTTCAATCATTAAAAATGTATGTTAGAATTTAGTTGAGACTGGACTGAACTTGTAATTAAATAAGCAGAGGTCTAACTGGCATCCTGTAATCAATGACACCATGAAAATGATGTTATTTCCCCTTCCCATTTTTTCTCAGCAATGTTTTATAGTTTTTTGTTTATTGCTCTTGAGTATATTTTTCAAATGAGTCTATGTATATTTGATATTTTAATACAACCATAGATGGTATAGTTAAGTTTCAATTCCCATTATGTATTGCTACCATATATAAATGCAATTGGTACTTTCTTTATTGAAATTATATCCTGTGACCCTGTTAAACTCACTGATTACTTCTAATAGCTTTTCTAGATTCCTTAGACTTTTTCATCTAGAAAATTATGTCATCTACAAATAAAGATAGCTTTATTTCTTAATTTCCAATCTGCACATCAAGAAAAAAAAACACACCTTCATCAAAACTTTGCAGAACATGATTTGTTAAGGGCAGAAGGACAATCACTTTATTAGATAAATTGCAACCTGGCTTGGAGACTTACTGAAATAACACTGTATTCTCCACTTTCCCCTTTTTCTTTTATATTACATTAAAATCTGTGTCTGTGGAGAATAGAGGCAATGAGTCAGAGGCTGGGTGAATTCGAACTGCATTCACACATTCAGAGTATTCAGACTAACATATGTCACTCAGTATCATGTCCTCCAGGTTCATGCATTTCATCGCAAAGGAAGGATCACTTTTTTAAAGCTTACACACACACACACACACACACACACATACAAACATATATATATCACCATTTCTTATTCATTAAGTCATCCATGAGCATTTAGTTATTTCCATATCTTGGCTACTGTGACTTATATAGGTATGTAGATCTAAGAAAGAAAGAAAGAAAGAAAGAAAGAAAGAAAGAAAGAAAGAAAGAAAGAAAGAAAGAAAGAAAAGAAAAGAAAAGAAGAAAGAAAAAGGAAGGAAGGAAGAAAAGAAAGAAGAGCTTGGAGTGGGGTCATGAAACCTCCCAGCTACTCAGGAAGTTGAAGCAGGAGAATTGCTTGAACCCAGGAGTTCAAAGCCAGCTGGACTACACAGTGAGACTCTCCCTCTAAAACCAATGAAACGAAACAACAACAAGAAGAAGCACTATGGGAGGTGATGAATATGCTAATTATCTTGATTGTAGGGATTATTTCAAAATATGTACTTGCACAAAACATATCTTATAAGATATTGTTGGCCAATAGGAACAGTTAAATATATATAGTTCCTATTGGCCAACAATGTCTTAGTGAGGCTGGGGGAAAAAAAAGATGTGATGTGATGCACCCCAAGCCCTTAGCACAAGCCTATTGCCATAAGCTCTCAACTGGTTGTGTCATTGTGTTGGCTGTGATCTCTGTTCCCTCACCACTCAATTGATAGGGCTTCTTCCCCAAGCCCACTTACCTATGGCCTGGCTGCAGCCACCCCACTCTGCCTTCCCTGACCGCTGCACACACCTTCCCCAAACACCTCTGCCGGGTGGGTTCATCATTGCAGAGTACTACATTTGTCCTCAGTAACACCAATGAAAAGAGCAAAGTGACAACTCCCGCCAGGGATAAGTCCAGAAATCTCTTTCTGAAACAGTTAAAAGTTACTTGAAATCTCTGCTATCTCAGACAAAATTAATTCCTAATTTGAAAGATTCCTCCTTGGGAAGTCCTAGCAATGTTTTCTGCTACTTGTTAGCTAAACAAAGACATTTAAATCAAAAGACCATTGAAATCATAGACAAAAGTCTATGACATCTTAGAGGAATAGGCAGAATGCTATTTTCAAAAGAACCTCAGATAACAGTTGTATTGTTGTAACCTCAGTAATAGTTGTATTGTTATTAATATTATTGATAATTTTATTATTAATTGGACTATCATTTCAATACCAATGAAGTCAACATTATTATTATTACTCTTGCCAAATCATCATTAGTATTATAATTATTTATGGTGATAATTATATTCTTAATGAACTTGCAAAAGTTATCCTTCTTTTAGTAACAGTAAAAGCCAATGAAAAAGTCAAGTATATAAACAGAAAATTTAAGAAGAAAAAAATTTAAGAAGAATGATATAGAATTTATTTGAAAAAAATAGGAAAAAAAAGTCTTGGTAAAGAGAAAAAGAAGAACTTCCAATTGAAAAGCCATCCATACAACTGAAAGAGGAGACTGAATGTCTAAATTCTCTTAAAATTAGATTTGGGTTCATTTTAATCCTAGTCAAAGTGTTGAAAGGATTTTTGGGGGATGGAGCATGGAGCAAATATTTTTAAATTATACCTAGAAGAAAGTATTCGCATGAGCACCAGTTAAAAAATCGAAACCAAAAATTAATTGGAGGAAAGGGACAGGTTTTACTAGATAAAATGTATTAGGAAGCAAAAATTATTAAATTTGCTTCTGGCACTAAAATAAGTACAGTTAGCTGTCTGTATCCATGGGTTCTGCATGTGTGGATTCAATCGACTGGGGATGGAAGATCTTGGAGACAATATGACACTGCTGGAGACGGGTACTGTGCACATAGTTTAGCTTCAGATGGCCTGTCTGTACTGAACATGCAGGGACTCTTTCTTTCTGGGTTATTCCCTAAACAATACAGCGCAACATCCATTTACATAGCATTTACATTGTATTATTGATTATAAGTAAGCTGGAGATGAGAGTGTATGGAAGGATGTACGCAGATCATATGCAAATATGGTGCCATTTTATATAAGGGACTGGGGCATCCAAGGAATTTGTATTGGGGGGTTCCTGGAAACAACCTCTCTTGGATACTGAGGCATGAATGTATACAAATCTAAATATCAGACTGGAGAGTTCCCAGATTGCTTCATTAGAAGACCTTAATATTTGAACTGTATCCTCTAAATGGTAGAGGGGTAGATAGAACCATGCAGAGGTTAAAGAAGCAGATGTTATATTTGCATCATATTCCAAAGTGAGCTAAAATGGATTAAAATATTAACTCAAATAAAAAATCCAATCATAAGAAACTGCAAGAGAATGTCGGTGTGTATGGTAATGATCTCTTGGCTGGAAAAAGACAAAACACTATGGGGAAAAAAATTAGAGTGGATGAATAGATTTGACTGTCTAAGATTTAAATATCTTATTTATCAATAAGGTCATAAAGGGAACTCATAAGTGTAAAATGATTTTTACAAATAAATAAATGATTTTTGTCCTACCTACATAAAGAATTCATACACATAAAATAATCAAGTGTTTTAGTCAACTTTTTCATTGCTGTGACTAAAAGGATCTGACCAAAGTTTATTTGAGTGCTCACAGTTTCAGAAGTCTTAGTCCACAGGCTGCCTCCATTGCTAGGGGTTTGAGGTGAGGCTGAACATCATGGGGGAGTGTGTGGCAGAGAGAAGCAGCTCACATGAGATCAGGAAGCAGAGAGAGATTCCACTGGTCAGATACAAATATGTATCCAAAGCCACACCCCCATTCCCACCTCCTCCAGCCACACCTTCTACTTCAGTTACCACTCAGTTCATCCCTATCAATGATTAAATCACTGATTGGGTCAAGGCTCTTACAACCCAAACATTTCTCCTCTGAACCTTCTTGCATTGTCTCATACGTGAACTTTTGGGAGACATGCTCATATCTAAACCATGATATCAGGATTCCAAAAGGGAAAAAAACAACAACAAAAACAAGAAAAGCCACACACACAAACATTGACTTACAAGAGTCAAGACAGACAACTGAGTATATAAAATGATTAATCTCCCAAGCAGATTGCAGGGATAACAAACTTTACTACGATGCCATATTAAAGCATCAAAGGTGTAGGTTTGTAAGAACTGCAGTTCCCAGCAATAGCTAGAGACTGAACACGGACCTGGGGACAGAGTAAATGGCTCTGTTAAGAAGGCAATCTAACAGTGCATCTCAACAGTGTTTAAAATGTTCATATTTTCATTGTAACAGTTTTATTTTAAAAATCAAATTCTTATTTACAAACTGTGCTACATTGTTCCATAGAAATACCATGAATACAGACAAGATAGAAACACACATGCATCCAGCAATGGAGCGGGGAGGTTGGTTGGTACCTCCTCACTCCCAGACAGCATGCAGGCCTCAGGAATCTGTACAAAGAGCATTAAATGCTGAGGGACATTGCATGTGATGCAATGATGAGCAAATGGAGGAAAATACAACACCTGGCTAGTAAGAAGTGATATACATCATTTAATTTTTTAAAATTTATTTTTTTAATTTATTTTTACAGACTTCACTTTGATTCATTGTACACATATGGGGTGCAAATTTTCATTTCTATGGTTGTGCATGATGTACATTCATATCCTTATTGTTAATCATACATGTACATAATTTAATTTTTAAAAAAATTTAACTGATACATAAAATCATTAAAAATTTTTCATTCATGGCGTACCATATGATATTTTGATATCCACTGTGCTATGCTTAAATCAGGCTAAACTTATCTACCTCTTCAAACATTTATCATTTCTTTGTGATAAAAGCATCAACTATTAACCACTCTCATTCTGCAATATGCAAAGAGTGTCTTCTTGATTAAACAAAATAGACACGAGCCAATTACAAACGTAGCAAAGGTTATCAATAGGCAATTTGCAGAAGATGAAATCCAATGATCAATGAAGTTATGAGAACATATTCAATCTCTGGGAATAGGGGAAGTAAAAGTTGACATGAAATGAAATACTATGAGTTATACATCAGGCATCAAAAATGTATGAGTGACGGTATTGAGTGCTGGTAAAGATGCGTGACTAGAAGCACCTCGTACATTGTCAGAGGAAATTTGTGACTTGATTCACCTTTTTGGGAAAATAATCTCAGAGTATCTGTTAAAAACTATGCCTGTCCACGGATCCAGTAATGCTATTTTAGTACTCTATAGAAATAAAAGCAATGTTTTCAAAGGACGGAGAAGAAATCTGAATGTCCATTATCAGAGGAATGATGGAATAAACTGTGTCAGAAGTATAGAATAAGATGAGGGAGGGAGGGGGTGAGGTGGAGAGCTCTGTATTTGTTTTCCCAGAGGGGTAACCATGCCAATTCAGAGAGAGGGAGGGAGGGAGAGAGAGAACAGATAGAGAAATGAAATTGTGTGTATAAGAATAAAAGCCTATTTTGCAATATTCTTCTCTTTCTTTCCTTGTTCTTTTGTTTTTCTTTACAACTTCTGTTAAACTAAGCTTCCTCTTTCTCTCCCTCCCTTCTTCTCAACCCCCCTCCTCCTTTCCTCCCCTTCCTTCTCTTTCCTCCCTCCCTTTCTCCACCTCCCCTTTATTTTCTTCATACTGGAATGGAAGGGGACAGTGCATGCTTTTAGCATTTGCAATTTTAGGGGGATGGAGTGGGTAAGTGAAGGGAATGGGATAGATTATCGTTTTGTTTGTGTGTCTGGTTTTCAACATTGGTTACAGAGAACGCAGGGTGATTTCAGAATTTTGGAGAAAGGACTTAATAAAGGAGAATCTAGGACAAAACTATGCTCTGAAGTCTATGTTCTTTTACAAGTAAAAAAAAAATGATAAAAAATAAAAAGTATCAAAAGGTTTTTGTTTTAAGTGTGCCTCTGATGAGCGGAGCCGTTTTGTGATTTGCCTCTTTGTTCCATGCTGGACTTTCCAAATTTAAGTTAAAAATAATTCATTCCAAAATTCTTTAAAAGGTGAATCAATGAAGTCATTTTTGTCCATGCTTTTTCGGAGGGTTTTCCAGGGATGAAATGCTACATCCAGTTCCCCATGCAGTTCAGAGATGGCATTGTTGCTCTCCGCTTCTGACAGGCACTGCTTCTGGGACCCCAGGGGCACCCAAGGAGGAGAGGGCCTGGCTGTCATCCCTACAGAGCCCAGAGGAGCCCCTGCTGTCTGCTGGCCCGGGGCAGTAGTCTGACTAGGGGAGGGACCTTTGTCAATGTCCTTCCACTAAACTGGCTATCCCCCTGGCATCACAGGTCCACCTGTCAGTCATAGAAGGTGGCCGCAGTTTTTGGCAACAGGAAGGAGAAGGCGCCCATGGTAGGGTAGGAAAAGCAGTTATGGGGCAGAGAGGTGGAAGGCAGAGCCAGCCATGTGGAGACACGTCTGGCTCCGTGTGGGTTTGGGCCTGAGCCTGCCCTGCCCTGCGGGGATCAGAGCACCCGGCCAGCAGCTCTGGAGAGACTGGATTTCAGGGCCCTTCTGTTCTGGGCATGATGAGGTACTCTTCCACCCTGGCAATAAAGTGGGGAAGGAGACAGTAAATAAGCAACGGGCAAAATTAAAACCAGTAATGAGCTGTATGAATATTGTGGTGTTATAATGTTGGAGACACATTTATTTGGGAGTATTGCATGTTCTGGGAAAACATAATGGCCTTGTGGCTACGTGGACTCATTTTCCTCCACCGAGTTTCCGCTTATTGGCCCTGGAGGCTGGCAGTGCCAGCACCTGTGCCCAGATGCTTTTACAGCCTTGGCAGGGAGTGGGAGGCCATTACCGAGGGAGGATGGGCTCCAAGAGCCTTCTCGGTAGGGAGGGCCCTGTAGCCTGAGTGAGGCCCCCTCCATCCACCCTGGTGACAACAGAGGGAAAGCAGAGCCTCCTCAGAGGCCAAGTCCACCCGGAAGGCTGCCCAAGACAAAGATGTTGCCTGCCCATGCAGGGGGCTGCTGGTTCTGAAACCTTGCCCCCACCCTGGGGAGACCCAGCACGTGGTGGCGGGGGTGTCTAATGGTTGTGCTGAGAACATAGCTGGAGATTATTTGAATCTACTTTGCCCTCTCTGGAAGCTCCTCCTACTTGGGTCAGGCTCTGGCTCATAATTGCTGCTTCTGCAGGGCTCTAGAAAATTCCCTCAGGTCCTAATGCCCTGAAGCAGGGAAGGAGTGGTAAGGGGCTTGACTAGAAAGCTTAGCCAAAGAGGCCTTGGGGAAATTTGGTAAGAGTGAGGAACTTTCTAGAAGTTTTTCACTTCAGGAGTTGGTTTTGGAGAAAGAAACCCTCACAGCCTATTTAGCCTGAGGGAGAAGTGCCAGGGAGATACAGAACAAGGGTTATATGGAAAAGTGGTCTGTACCACCAAACGGGGCTTCCACCTCCCAAGCTAGCTTAGAGAAGGTCTTCCAGATGAAGGCTGGCAGAGTTCATTAAAGCAGGCAATTGCATGCTCAGATTAGCTCCTCCCCTTTGCAGTGTGCAAATAAAGAACCTGGCCGAGGTGGGGGACCCGGGGCTCTCTGTGTGGCTCTTTTGTGGCTTTGCTACTATGGCCAGGTTGGCAAGATCACTTTCATGCCTGTTCATTGTTTCCAAAGGTATTGCAAGAAAATAACTTCCTGTTGGGAATTTCCAGCTGGATCACTTCAAAACCAGGTTCCAGGGTTTGAGCCTGATCAACATGTAGAAATGTTAGAGTTGGTCACATTCAATGCATGAATATTTATGAATTAAATATACATGTTTGGCAAAAAGGGATAATTTAAGTAGTATGATGCATTTACATTTTTCAGATGCACTCTAAATCTTCCCTGTCTGTATTGGACATGGGAAGTCTTGCAGAGAGGATTGCATCCACAGGACCAGGTTTGCTGCACTTTGGGTGGTTTTCAGGAGCAAGCCTGAGTCAGCACGATTCTGATCATCTGCTGGGTCTGGTTCATCACTGTGCATAAGGCAATTTCACTGGCAGCTAGGAACCTCCAGAACTCTTCTGAGCCATAGCTTCCATCATAAGAACAGGAAAAACAGTTCAGGGAGAGGAAGGTATTTGTGCAGGATCAGGGTACAGAGCCCAGGGGACATCCCATGATTGCCTCCTCTTTCCATTTCATTTTCAAGGTCTATGGACCATGTACTTTCTGCTGTTTCCCTAACTCTACATTGAAATTGGGGCAGCTGAGCACCACACTCTTCCTGTACCTCTGGAAGTCCTCACTCATGCTCCCCAGAGCTTAGCTGAATGCATAGAAGCTTCTTAGTAAACAGATCCTCTGATCCAGCCACACACCTGCCAGAGGGCAGGTTCTTTAAATTAACTGAGGCTTCCTGCCTCAGGACATTTGTTCTTCCCCTTCCTCATGCCTAGAATGCTGTTCCCCAGGTTTCAACACATTCTGCTGAATTTTCTGTAAACGTGTGCATGTGTGCATGTGTGTGGATTGCAAATGATCTAAATGTATTGGCATCCCCACATTTCCCCCACAGGGCCAGGGGCAAGAGCAGGTCTGTGGATGCCCTGAGTACAGTGGCCCACAGTGGGGACATTCATACACACCACAGGCAGCATCCTGCAGGACTGGGCTATGGGAGAGACTATCTGGCCTGTTGGCTGGAAGCTGAACTGATAATCGACATCAGGAGGGAATTGGCTCTTTTAAGACAAATGCTTCCAGATGCCAGGATCACTGGGTCCATGTTACTACCCAGATGGGTCTGGGTGGGAGCCAGAAAATTCACAGCAGTTGATAAAACCAGGAAGGTAGTTAATAAGAAAGTAGCAGGACTGGGAGGATTCCTAGAAGATTGGATGGTTTCATAGTGCAGAGAACTGGGGCACTTCACCATCTCTCTGGGGACTGTCCGTCTGGGGGCATTCTGCTGTTGGTGACTGCCAGCGGGAACCCGTTCCCAGAGATGGCCCAGCCATGTGGGGTTTGGAAAGCTTCTGACAGAATCAGGTTTTCTATGGAGATTACAATTGACGACCTGCTTCCTGGTCGCTGGGAAGCGTTCGTGGGCAGGAACTGTGTTGACACTTCTGTTTCTAGATCCAGCTGGAAGCATTTGAGGTAAATGAAAAGCAGGGAAACTAAGTGGAATCGAACCTCTGGGAACTTTGAAGGGAACTTTTTTTTTTTTTTTTTTTTTTTTTTTTTTTTGCATAGAGTGTGATTTGAGACATTTAAATATTTTAAGGAATCTGTCAGATGATCTGACGTTGTAGGGAGCTCTCCCTATACCACTATACCACGCATCAGAAGAATCGAAGCTATAAACCCACATTCTTTTTCTTTAGGCCATTCCTAACTGAGCTTGTGTGCTCTCAATGGAACCCAGAAAAATATATGTTCTGGAGTGATAAGCCATCAGGTTCCCTTGTCCCTTACCTGATGACCACAGGATATTTCCCACCAGGCTCCTCTGCTTCCTTCTCACCCTCTGCAACTCCTGGTCCACACAGCAGTCAGAGTGATTGTTAAGTATGGAGATTAGGCATCAATGCCCATGCCCAAACCTCTCCTGTCTTCCCACTGACATTAGAATAAAATCTACATTCCCTATTTCCCTGTAAGAAGTTGTCCTGCCCATTTCTCTGGCCTCATCTATTGCCCAGAGCTGCCACACTGGACTCCTTGCTCCTCAAACAGACCAAAGGGCTTCCTGACTCAGGACACTTGAACTTGCCCTTCTCTGTGCACGAAATGTTCTCCCCATGTTTAGCCATATCTTCCTTGGTTTAATTAACCGTCTTCTTACATTGAACCATCAACTCCAATTTCACTATTGGAAGAGATTATTCAAAGCAGTGTATATTGGTTGTTTTCCATGATTCTATTTTATTTTCCTCAAAGCATTGGTTATTTTCTGAAATCATGGTGATGATGTTTTAATTTGTTAACTGTGTGACTTCTCCTAGAAGACAGGCTCCCTGAGAGCAGAGTTTTGTATGCTTTGGTCACTGTTATGCCCCAGAAGCTAGAATAGTTCTTAGCCATAGTCAGCTTTCTGTAAAAATTTGGTGGTCAGATGGGTAGATGGATGGATGGTTAGATAGGTGGGATGGGTGGATGGGTGGGTGGGTAGATGGATGGGTGGGTGGGTGAACAGGCTTGTGCCACCTAGAAGGAGTTCAGGGTTTGCAAGTGGATTTCATCCATTGCAACAGAGCTCCTTCAGATAGTCAAGTAAATTGGCAAAAGATTAGGCCAGAACCATTCTGTTATTGATTTTTTTCTAGGTTCAAGAATCCTTATTATTTCTTCAAAGGAAGCCCACACCAAGGACTAGCTCTTAGGATCTTACAGGTATCTTCTCAGCTTTCTCCTTCTCCTCTTTCTTCTTTACTTCTTCTTCTTCCTCTTCTTCTTCTAAAACCTGGACATGATTTCTGGATTAGCACCTTGGATAATGGATTTTCTCTTTCCACTGTAATGTTGCAGTAGTGACCACCATTTTTTTTTTAAACCAGGTCATCATCTGTTGTTAACTAGGATGATTATTTGAAGTATTCTTTTGTGTGTGATCTAACTAAAAACTGGACTTTCATGAGATTGAGTTCTTCATGAAAACAGTTTATTTCATAATGATATTACTGAGAACTCAGGATGAAGTAAGCTTGTAAATTATTTATTTTAGCAAGTGCTGAGCAGAACAGCTGCATATAGTAATACTAATTTTTATGGGAAAAATTTCCTTTCAAAATAACATTTATTTTTCTTTAATAATAAACATGATCAAATGCTCTTTAGGAACATTTAGAAATGGATGAAGGAGGCTGTCATAATCAAATTACAATCCAGGATGAGTTTCCTTCAACAGTTGAGTTTCTTTCCTTTTTTCTTTCTGTATACGTGTAAACACATAGGTATGTTTACATGATTTTAATTATCCTCTATATAAATTTTCACCTCTTTTTTTTTAACTTAAAATTACATTTCGTGTTTTTCTCTGGGTCATTTTAAAACTCTGAGCAAACATCACTCAGTTACTCCATGGTGTTTAATTGTGCAGACTGGCATTGTTCAACAGGAAAATAATGAGAGTCAATATAGAATTTTAAGTTTTCTAGGAACTTCAGTAAACAAGTAAAAATAAAACAAATGAAATTAATTTTAATGACATTTTATTTACTCTCATATATAAATTTCTGTCATTTAGACATGTAGATAATGTGTGAACTATTGAAATGTTCCACAATGTTTAACTAAATCTTTGAAATCCATTTGAATTTTATCTCCATCTGAATTGAGCCACATCCCAGGTGGTCAGTAGCTGTGCGTAGTCGGTGGTTAACTTATTCAATGATACCAATCTCATTCATTAAAAATTGGTAGTATATTAGTTTATGAATAGCGGAAGGAATTCTAAGTAATATCCATATTCCAACTGAAAAGACCATCTTCCATGAATAAAAGCAGTCCTAAATTAGAGTTCCAGTTATCTTCCATCAGGTCTGAAGGTGATTAATTCAGTTTGATAGCTACAAGATGTAGCCTCAATTCCTCAAAATGCTAAATGAAGTGGAAAGATGTTGAAAACAATGTTTTCAAATTATGCATTTGATACCATTTTGCTTCTTTTCAAAGATGATTTCCTAGACCCTAATAAAAGTTGATGTCTCCTAGTATATTAAGATCATACTCAATGCAAAGCAAATGAATTGAATTAGGTTGGATGGTATTGATTATGATCAGTCCTGCTTCAGCTCTGAGTCTGTCAGCTTACTTTTGTGGAGTCCTAGGTCTTGATGTTATGGGGTTCTCCTGCTCCACTCCACTTATCAGAAAGAAATTCTTATTGTTTGGTATAGCAGCTACTCCTGGGAGCCCAACTCATGCTATACCTTTGCAGACTCATTTTTAAACTTTATTCTTAGTCTGAAGGAGTTTGAAGGAAACCCAGTGGATGCAAGTGATGTGTAACTCTAGTGAGCACCCTGATGGTGTGCATAAGGAAAATCTAATGAAGGAGGAAGGAGGGGGAAGAGGAAGGATTACCCATATCCTTTGGGGACCTTCCCTTTCTGATTACAGGATCCAGTCCAACAGCTCAGGGGGCCAGGAGAGACATCCCAGAACCCATCTAAACTAATGGAGGCTTGGTAGGTTAAGTCCAACATGAGTCCACCCAGAAGCTCCCACCGTGTCTCGCACACGTCATGTACTGGCTTCTGGGGGCACAATAAGGAACCAGATGGTTTCTCTATCTCCAAAGTGACCCATGGAGGGAGATGGATAAGCAAGCCCCAAACTACAACATATTACCCATAATAAGAGATCTATCTGGAGTGTTGTGTGAGGCACATTCCATATGTCCCTTAGCCCTTCTCTGGGGAAGCTCTCCAGGATGATTTCCTGGAAGACAGGACTGACTGTCAGTGTGACCTCAGCCACCTCCTCTTCCTCCCTTGGAAGGAAGGAATGAACGTCTTGTGGTGGAATGAACGTCATAAAATTATCTGCATTATTGGGCTGTGATGGGGAGAAAATGGTGTATTCCCAGTGGAATATGTGTGATAGAATATGTGTGATAGGGTCATTGCCCAGTCTAGCCACCATAATGGTGACTACTTGTTGTTTTCTTTGAAGATGGACAGATAGACAGGGACCAGGTGATGGAGCACTGGGAAAAGATAAGCACAGGGGAAAGATAAGCAGACTGGTGGTTTTAGGCCATTGTGCCAGCGTAAGGGCTGCAGAACTGCCCTGCAGGAAGGACTCTGGGCTACCATCCAAGTGAAGGTGGCATCTAGAGGCTCCAGCGTGGAGCTGCATTTGCATAACAAGGGCGTTGCTTTTATTAGATTGTGAGTTATGATCAGTAAAATGCAGTACGTTGAATAGATGCATTTATTCTCAGTTAATATTTTCATTTTATGTGTTTTTTCTTCTCTTTGCTGTCATCATTACTGTCATCACCATCACCCTAGGGTGTGTCTTGGAAAAAGCAGGACATGGGGGTTGGGAGTTCCCTTCCTGCTGCCCTCTGGGTGGAAGATGGACACAGTGTGGACATGGAAGACAGGAACTTACCTCAAGTGACCATAAAAAGTAGTCCTTAACTCCACCCTCCAGAGGGCCTGGCAGCTCTTCCCAAATAGTGGCTCCATATTTACACAGCCTCCTCCTTTCCCTTTATCTCAGTCATCAAAAGTTTAAAGAGATTTAAAAACCACTGGGGTGTTATGCATAAAATACAACCTCAGGTCCCTGATGGAATTCATGCACAGGTTCGGCTGAGGCAGGGCTGGAGCCCACCCCTCCAGGGTGTCTGGGCTGTCACTCTCCCCATCCGTCTTCCTGATTGTAAAAATTAAACACATGCACAGGAGGGCTTGGGAAGCAGAGTTATGGGGGATATAAAGTGCCTGACAGCAGATAAACCTGGCCATCCTGCAGTGGAACACCCAATCATGGCAGGCCGAGAGGGGTGAGAAGGGGTGAGAAGAGGTCCCAGAATGGAGGGAGCAACTAGCAAAGTGCAAAGGGGAGGGGAGCAGAGGGGTCTGATGGTCTGATGGTGGAGTGTGGGGGTGCTACTGACCCCAGTGTTTCCAGGAGGTTGGCGGGCCCTCTGAGGCCTCCTTGGACCTCCTGCTCTGCTTGCAGGAAGAAGCAGAAGACCATGCCTGCAGGAAGAGGCACTTAGGCAGCTGCAGAGGAGAATTAGAGCAAGAATTCCTACGGGAAAGGCCGATGTCAGGATACCCAGATTCCCTCCCACATGAATGTGAGCAGTGTCCCTGCCATTGACAGAGTGCAGCCCTGTAGGTCTCAGATGAGGTGTGGAGTAACTGTCAACCCAGAGGTGAAACCCGGAAACTGTGACTGGGGAGCAGAAAACGAGAGCTTCTCCACAAAGGCATGCTAAACACTGCAGAAGCTGCCATCGGGGCCCCTGGGCACAGTGGGATTCATCTCTGTGACACCCAGAGGGCCATGGTTCCTGGAGGGAGGCTCAAGCCTCGCCAGTTGTGCCTGGGGGTCTGGCTCCTGCAAGGGCTTGGAGCGTTGACTATGGGACCGGGGTTGGAACCCTCCCTGCCCTGAGAGACTTCCTAGCAGATCTTGCTGCCAGGACATCTGGATAGCAGGAGGGACAGAAACCCTCAGTGCCTCTTGTGGCCTGAGGCTGTGGGTGAGGCCTTTTGTCGTGTGTGTGTGTGTGTGTGTGTGTGTGTGTGTGTGTGTGTCAGGGACAGAGAGAGGGAAAGAGACTGAAACAGACGATCAGAGAAGGAGAGACAGAGGGACAGACACTATCACACAGACCAAGACAAAGAGGGACACAGAGACAAAGATGAACAGTCAGAGAGAGACAGTGAGAGCAGAGAGATGTGAGCCAGGAAGAGTGGAGGAACGAGGGGAGAACACACCACTCAAAGCAGAAGCTGCAAGAGCCGTGAAGACTAGGTTCATTCATTCATTTTTTTCTTTCCCTCTTTCTAGGAGACCTACTAAGTTCACACCCGCCAACATTTTGCACACCCGCCAAAGTTTGTCACAGGCTCCCTGAGCTCACACCAACCAAGCCCTCACAAACATTTACTCAGTTTACAATCAAGGTGTCCTGTGTCCTGTGCAGCACTGGAATTGGGCACCATGGGCCTTTACCTGTGTCTTCACTGTTTTGAAACTAGTCTGTCCATCTTTCAAGGAGGCACAGTTCATTCCTCCTATGAAAGTCAAGGAAGGATCATTTAGAGTTTGATTGATTGATCCAGGTCTGGTGCTGATTGGTGGCCACCTAAGGCTAAGGAACAAAGGCCAGTGGGCAACTCTGAATTCCAACATGGCTGCTCCTGCCCAGAGGGTTCTATAACTGCCCAGGTACTTGTTTTGACGTGTAATATTAATCCTAAATAGAGCACTGATTATAAAGGCCTGGCCACCCTGATGGAATGTGCCAGGTGAAGACCTAGAGCAGAAGACACCTCTCCACATTGCCCAGCTGACACCCCCAAGGTGCTCTCCAAACTGGGGTAAAACAGGTTCATTTCACTTGTTCTCCTGTCTTAATTGACTCATTCAAGATTTGTGTTTTGTGTGTCTTGCCTCAACCATCCATCCATGTTGTGTGGCCTCACTGGTGACTGAAGTGTCTTCCCATGATGCCTGACCAAACCCCAGAGGTGGAGATGGCTTGGTTTGAATGGTACTGGGCCCTGATAGTGACCGGTGAGTACACCCTTTTCCCCTTGGCCTGGCCCCTGTGGGCCCTGCCACCATCTTGGTTGGGTTCCTCAGAGCCCACAAGGAACACAGGTCCCTCAAGGCACCTGAGAAGATCTATTGCACATAGAAACCTTTGCTCCTGTTGGTATTCCCCAGATCCTCTCTCAGAAAGAGTATAGTTAAATGCCAAATTCCAGGGTCAGACCACCTGGGAATGAATTGCTTTGTAACCTTTGGTAATTTCTTAAGCTCTCTGTGCCTCCATCCCTTTGCCCCTAGAGCAAGGCTGATAATTACACTTACTTCATACAGTTGCCGGGAGATTTCAGTGGGAAGGGTCAGCATGTGAGCTGCTGTCATTCGTTGACCACAGTCAACTTGGAGACCTGAGGCAGGAATTTTCCTTCTTTGGATTATGGGTGGGTGGGGAGATGAAAACCTAAAGGTTTCTTGCATGATGTCACTTACAGGAAGGATTCACCTGGTCGGGATAATAATACACACATAGAAGATGAAATCTTTTTAATTTTTTTAGCAGTCCTCTTTTTTCCCATATTTTCATTGGTGCATTTCAGTTATACATAATAGTGGGATTCATTGGCACATTTTTGTACATGCACACAATATAACAATATAGTTCAGTTTGGTCAAAATCATCATCCCCCACTGTCTCCGTTTTCCATCTTCCTCTCTCTCCCCTATCCTCTTCCTGTCCTCTACTGATTTGATGCTGCAAAGAGGCATTGTGCCTCACCATGTTCAAGGGATATTGGCATCCTTTATTTCATGTGACCCATGTGGCAGTTATTTAGCATCAGATGCACAGGGAGAAGTGGCCACATTGTTCTTACAGATCCCATTTCGCAGATCAGATAGCTGAGGTACAAGAAGATCACACAGATAACAGATGGCATGCTATGTTTAGAACCTGGGTGTTCTGACTCTAGACTGGTCTGACCCTGTTGCTTTCTTCCCCTTATAGTAAAAGTGACAGTTGGAGACATTTACTGAAAAATCAGTGTCTTGAGAGAAGCTCCTAGACTGACGCTGGGTGGTTTTAAGACTGTGTTCTTGTATCCTGCTTCTCTGGAATTTTCTCACCTTCACAGGCGAAGTCTCTTCCTCTTAGCTTTTGAGAAATCCACATACTCGATAGTCTGTTTGAATAATGCTTTTGAAATAGAAAAGGAATCCTCACATGTAGAAGGAATAAACAAACATGTAGGTTTATATAGTTGTTCCACTTGAAGGTTTACATTTTCTTCCAGCTTTGTGGCAGCCATAGCAAAAGAAGGCTTCCTGATTGCAGGTAGCATGGCCCTCTGTTGGAGGAGGTACAATGCTCTCTTTGTGCAGGGTTCATTGAACACTGGGAGGTAATCTTTGTGTAGATGTTTTTATCTTGGGAACTTGTAATAGTCAAGATGAGATATGAAAACTTGATTCCTAGAATTTTCCCTTCAGAGGGCTGGGGCTCAGAGGATTGCTGTGTGGTGGAGGTGAGATTGAGAACAGAGAGGAGGAGAGAAGGCAGGCAGGTTAGTGTGTCGCACACCAGGTTCCTGAACCAGGAGGGCCAATGAGACTCACCAGAGGAGACTGTGTTTCACAAACACACACAATCCTGGACTCCATCTTCATTGTTCTAATTGTGACCCTAAAGTTGGATGGTTTAGGATGTCAAGTTTCAGAACCACACATTTCCTTACCCTCATAACCTCTTCCAAAGTGGCAGTAGATCAGATGGTAAAGATATGCTCAGAGGGTCATAATCTGTCTGAACTCTCAGGCTAGAAGAGAAGAAGAGGAAGAAGAGGAACCCCTTGGTCTTCCAGTGCCCATCTGTTGCTTCATCCACCTTCCCAGAGAGGGACCCATAAAGGAGCAGGTGGAATAGGACCTGAGCTAGGCAGGAAGGGGTAGACACCTCTACCCCTCTGGCCCTGGGAAAGCAGATGTTTCTTTTAAGAGTCTGTGTTCTCACTTATAGGGAGTTCATTTTACAGTAGTCCACGGTGCAGTTGTGCCAAATCCTGAAGGTCATTGAATATTTAATAAGAGCTGGAGACTGGTTATGGTTCTATTTAAGACTCTCTGTATGAATCCTCCCAATGTGCTCTGGGATATGTGCTCTTTTATACCCACTCTACAGATGGGAAATGCTATTAGCCAGGGTTCTCCAGAGAACTAGAATCAATAGGACATACACCGAGACATATCAGAAGGGAATTGTAATGGGAATTGGCCCATGTGATTATGGAGGCTAAAATATCCCACGATCTGCCATTTACAAGTTGAAGACACACAAAAGCTGGTGGTATAATTCAGTCAGAGCCCAAAGGCTTGTGTTTTAGTCAGCTTTGCATTACTCTGACCAAAATATATGAAAAGAAAAGGGTAGAGGAGGAAACGTTTGTTTTGGCTCACAGTTTCGGAGGTTCAGTCCAGGGTAGACCGTCTCCACAACTTAGGGCTCAAGGTGAGACAAAACATCATGGTGGAAGGGTGTGACAGAGGAAGACAACTCAGGACATGGCAACCAGGAACTAGAGACAGGGGACAAAATACAAACCCTAAAGTTGTGTCCCCAGGGTCCAACTTCCTCCAGCCACACCTGTCCTGCTTACAGTAACCACCTAGTTATTCCAAGAGAGGATTAACCCCTGATTGGGTTAAAGATCTCATTAACCTAATCAGTGAATCTCTGAACCTTCCTGCATTATCTCACACATGAGCTATTTGGGGGGCACCTCATATATAAACCATAATAGCCTGAGAACTCTGGAATGGGGAGCATAAGTCCTGCTCTCAAAAGTTTCCAGGACCAGTCTGAGGGAAAATGATGGATGCCTATGCTGCAGAAGAAAGCTAGAATTCACCCTTTCTCCTCCTCTCTCCTCTATCTGGGTCTTCAACAAACTGGGTGATGCACACCCACATGGGGGGAGACCGGATCATCTTTTTTTTTTTTTTTTCAGTTCTGGGGATTATACCTGAGCCCTTCACGTGCTAGCCAAGTACTTTACCCCTGAGATGCATCCCCAGCCCTTTGCAAATTTTATTTTGTGACAGGTTCTCACTAAGTTGCCCAGGCTGGCCTTGAATTTGTGATCCCGCTGCCTCAGCCTCACAAATTACTGTGCTCTGCTAGGGTGAATCGTCTTCACTCAGTCTCTTGGTTTAATGTTAATGTCTTCTGGAAATATCCTCACAGATGTATGAAGAAATAATGTTGTACCAGCGATCTGGGTATTATTTAGTCAAATTGATGCCAAAAATTAACCATCACAGAAATGAAGAAAAGTTGAACTTTGTTGATTAAGACAGGTAACAGGTACATGGTACAGTGAGCATTTGAAACTGGATCCCAACATCTGCTTGTATGGACCTAAGTCAGGGAGAGGTTTATCAAAAGTACTCTGATGTTTTTTCTGTTTTTATTTTCTACCTTGATAACAAACAATTGCAGTGTTTCTATTGTCCCAGATTAAAAAGTTCCAGGATGCGTGTTTTCATGAATACTGTCCGTAGCTGCTTTCATGTACTCTCATGTTTCATTTTCTATTATGTTTCTAAATGGTCCAAGTCATTGTGTTTTTCCTTTTGTGGCCTCAAGCTGTGATACTGGAACATGGATATGATCTAATAAAACAAACTGAGACACTTACTCCATCCATGTGTCTTCCCAGTCCTACTATTCATTGTGCTTGGAATAATCATTCTTTCCCTAGTATGAATTAGAAGACAACTGGACCAGACCTGCTTTTAAACAGACTTTTATCCTGTTGATAAAAGTCCCATGTACATAGAAATAGCTCTAGGGGTAAAAATGGGATGCATGGGAGCCAGAACAATCCAATCCTCTCTTTCATAGCCTGCCTGTGAATATGGGCCTCTCCCAAGCCCCATCTGGAGACACTGCCTGCTCCTAACATACGCACAGAGGCACAGTGTGCCCGTTCTCTCTAGCCCAGGCCTTTCCCCAACCAAGGGAAGGAACACAATTCCTATTTTCTTGGGGGGTAGGATGCAAGTGATTGCTTGAGAAAAAGAAAATGAAACTTTGCCGTTTTAGCAAAAGAGAACAAGATTCCTTCATCGTTAATGCAAATGCTGATTTTCTTCTAAGGCTCTGGTTGTGCAATGGCGTTATTTTTTTTGTTTACTTTATTCTGGAACAGAAAGCAGGCCCACTTGGGGACTTGGATCCCTGTCCCATGTCTCTTGCATAAGAAGGACACACATACATCATAGAAGAACACAAGCCAGAGGGTCATCTGTCTTAGGGGGACTGATTGTCCATGTGCCCAGGAAAAGGTCAGGAACCTGTGGGTATTAATTAATCCAGCCAGCCACACAGCGTTCCGTGTTTATTAGGGAGGGCCATGGCATTTGGCCAGGATGATGGGTTTTAAAGATTGGTGTTTTATTGAGAGGACAACATCTGTTTACTGTTTTGTGGAAATTAAGTGTTCCTTTGTAAGTCTGGTGGGAGCAGGTGCAGGGGGTAACACAGGCTAATGCCCTTTTTGTCACTGCCTTGCCTTTTCCTGCCCCATGTCCTCCCATGGCTCTTGGGGCAGGGGGACCTACAGAACCTCAGCTAAGGGCCAGGGGAGAGACCACTCAGTTTCCATCACTCACACTACCCACAGGCTGGCGCCCTCTCCCTGGCTTCTGAGTGCCTGTCCATCCCCACTGTGGGCTCTGCAGAATCAGCATCATTTCGAGATGACCTTGGCATTGCGTTCCGGTGTGCCTTGCCCACCTGACACAGGTCCCTTCCACTCTGCTGAACTTACACCTATAAATATTTGTGCATGTGAAAAACTGTCCTGAAGGTCTGGACAGAGAAGGATTTAGATTGCAGGAACGCAAATAACGTCACATCCCCAGTTGTGTATCCGGTGGGTAATAGCCCTCAGCTGTTGCCACGGCTGCAGATGTTTGGAGAATGGCTTACAGATCCTCAAAGCCTCAGTGACCCATCCAGAGCTGGGCGCCCAGAAAGGCCCCACATGCTCCTGACAGCCATGAAGCGATTTTAAGTGATGTGGAGAACATTCTTTATTCACCTAGCTATATGTTTAGTTTTGTTGTTACTTTCTCTGTGGCATGTCATGCTCATTTACTTTTATGGTAGTCATATAACTTTCCCTTTAAACACTAATTAAGTAGAAGAAAGCGAGTCATTTTAGAGGAGAAATATTAAATAAATGATAGAACATTTGACAATTCTACAGAACCGATGTGCAAGGACTGAGTACAGGTATTGTCTCCTGGCAAAGCAGGTGGCTCTGGGTCCTGCATCCCTGTCCTCTGTGCAGCCTTGGGTGGCCACTCAGGATGTGTGAGCCTCCATTTCCTTATCTGATAAGTAGGGATGGGTGATCCAGCTTCTGACTCTCCTCACCTTGTGAATTGCTAATGAGATAAGGCAGGTAAGCATCCAGGAGGCCAGGTCATTACTATACTATTATTGTTACTTTCAAAAGAATTTATTAAAAGACAACCAGTGCATGGTGAATCACCTATTCTATGTCAACCCCTTGCTAGGTATATTAGTCAGTTTTCTATGACTGTAACAAAATACCTGAGAGAATCAATTTAAAAGGAGGAAAGTTTTATTTTGGCATACAGTTCAGATGTTTCAGTCAATGGTCACCTGGCTCCATTGCCTTTAGGCCTACGCAAAGCATCCATCATGATGGGGGCACGTGGCAAAGGAGGCTCTTCCCCTCACCACAGGCTGGCATCCTAGTATGCCCTCCAAGGGCATGCTTCCCAATGACCTAACTTCCTTCTGGTAGGTCCCACCTTCTAAGAGTTCCACTACCTCTCAATAGGTGACCAACCTTCAACACATACAACTTTGGGGGACTCTTATCAGCTGTTATCAAATTAGAGCACATCATGCAACCCCCCCCCAACTCATGTGACACCAGCATTCTCACACTTTAGAAACGAAGAATTGACAGGTAAGAAATCCAGAATTATCATGTTGTTTGTACCAACATGGTATGGAGCACAAATGAAAGACAAATATTCTCTAACTACTTCTACAGAATTAATTAAATGCATATTTCAAGAGGTGCATTTAGTCATGAACCTGTCTCCTGTTTTTATGGAGCTTGTAGAGAGAATACAAAAATCTGTCCAGCAAGGTGTCTTTTAGTTCTTGCCCTACATCCTAAAGACAGAACATTTCAAGAACATGGCTTTTCTAAGAAAACCTTGGAAGGAAATACACCAGCATCGGATGCTATATAATCGTCTCTGACCTATAGGACACTAGCTGCCTTTTCTTTTTTCTTTGCTCATTCCTCTTTTGGAATGCTTCGTGCTTTACTATATAAAGTAGATATTTCAACATAGATTCCAGGTTACAAATTGGCTGAGACACTTCCATGGATCTAAGGGGCTACATTATTTTCTTAATAATAGTAAGATTATTTGCCACTTTGTTGGACACCAACAGTGGATCAAGCTGTTGACTACTGAGTGTAAATCTGTGCTAGTTGTCATTGTGTTCTCTGCTGTTGTGCATGTTCCCAAAGAACAAAAGCCAGTTTAACTTAAGGATGGACTTGATGTGGTATATACATGCAATGGAATATTATTTGGTCTTTAAAAGGAAGGCAATCTTGCTGTGATTCATTATACAATATCAGACATTTACATTCACAGTCACCAGAGATTCCGGCTTCATTGCCTGGGGATGGGACAAAGACAAGGGAATTCTTTCACACAAACTGACCTGGTGATTCTAATTCAATGACAAGACTCAGAATCTCTGTTCTAGACCAGTGGGTCTCACTCATATTGGTCTTGGAACCAGTAAGAAGGTAAAAATTCTGACAGTCATGGAAGACCCTAAGTGATTTTGTCTAAGTGGGTCTTTCAATATGGAAGCTACAAAACATCCAGAACACTCACTTCATCAGGGGAGATGAAATGAGTTTAGCGGATGGATAGTGGCCATCGCTACACAGCCTTGTGAAATGTACTTACTACAACTGCGTCTTCAAAATGGTGAAGATGGTAAATTTTACATTACATGTATTTTATCACAGTAAAAGAAAAAGGAATGTTAAAGGGATTATGGATTAAAGAAATAAAGACTATATCTGATGAAGCAATGAGAAGTTTTTCATTTCATTAAATCTCAATCTTTGAGCATGAGCCTTTGCAATGAAATGGGAAATGGGCATGACACACTCCTGCCTGTTGAAGTCTGACACTTCCTCAAGGCACCTGTACAATCTCTGGAATTTTGAGCTGAGTTAGCTGATTTTTTTCAAGAAGTACCATTTTTACTTGAAAGAACAACCGATAGACAAACTCTGGGTATTCAAACTTGACTGTTTGGCAGACATTCTCTGGAAAATGAACAAATTAATTCTGTCACTTCCAGTAAAATAACTGACAGTATTTGTTGCCAATGATAAAATTCAAGCTTTCAAGAAATTTTGAAAA
>JAJEJO010000403.1:52500-163147 GCA_020662805.1 Glaucomys volans
TTCCGGCACCTTAACCAGATTATTTATTACTCCTTGTTAAACTTGGCTTGTTATTAAGTTTGTGCTGGAGTGCTAGAGTAAGGGATCCCTGTAACATTTACCCAAGGAGACAATGTTCCCACAGAGCGGCCCTTTTCCTGCTTTATATAAAAAGGTTTATTTGTGGTGTGTTTGGTAAAGGTGAAAGGGTCCAAAGGGCCTTCTATTTGATTTTTGACAAAGTGTACTGTGGATGGAAATCAATAGTGTCAGCCGCGCTATCTCAGTCTCTGTGCACCGCAACTGCAGGCTTTATTCAGAAGACGAGATGAACCAAACAGGCAGAGAACGCGGTGACAAAATTCCTGACACCCACACTTTATTAGACACTCACAGAGCCCGAGACAGGGACTCAGAGCCCACCCGATGACCACGCTTAAAGAACAGGCTCCAGAGACATTTGTCAGGGTCACGGCCGGGAACACTCGTGTTTCTTCTAGTAGAAAGTCGATGATAAATTGACTTATCTATATGCTAAATGATTTTTGTTGCCTTGTATTAATTTTACCCAAATTTTGTTACAGTCTGCATACGGGGTGAGGGGACTTCCAGTTAGGAACATGCATAATATGCATAGATAGGTTTTAGTCTTTTCTCCCTTTTAATGGGAAACTGGAAATAGTTTGGCACCCCCAGAAAATGGCTCTGTGCTTTTCGGAAGGCTGTGCAAAAGGGCCGGTGGACTTTTCAGAGGAAGCTCCATCATGGGCAGGGACAACACAGAGCCGTTTATGCTGGCTTCAAGAGGGTGGCATCCGTGTGACTGACAGATGTCAGTGCCAGAAAGGGGCTGTGCTCAAGTTCTTTGGGTGCATAGAGGATGGTTTCTAAAGAGCCTTGTATTTTTCCCCTCTTTTTGCAAATTTGCCATTTATATGAAAAAAAATCGAAAAGTTGTTCTTACACATACAAAATGCGATCTGCTGGGAGGATCTTAAAACACTTGAGCCACACGGTGTTGGAGAACCACTTGGTGTCCTGGGGCCAGGTGACCTGGGATGAGCCCTTTGCCTATCTTTTTCCACCAAGTATCCCTAAACAGCTTATGAAAATGTGCCCGGGGACAATTAATTCACTTTTCTTCTCCTCTCCTTTAGACTTGTTAATTAAGGAAGATTCAGTTTGCAAAGACTCACTAGAAAGTGTGTTCCAGAAGGAACTTCTGTGGCATAACATGTTTCAAAATAATTTAAAAAAATCATTATTTAACCCCCATTTCCTTTTCAGTCCCTCCCCTCAACTCCTGCTTTGTTCTGAAATTGTTCTGAAACGTTTATTATGTATCTTTACCATGAACAACATTTCTTTCCTCACTTGAAGTAGAGACCAGCTAAGCAAATACTGGAAAATGTGCTTTGCAAAGTTGTTTTGGCTTCATAAGCTTTTCCTTATTTCATAAGGAAATAAAAGAAACCCGACCCACCAGAGTAGATGAATCCAAACCAGCTTAGGATGTGGGAAAACACATTTGCATTGTTTATTCCTTGCTTTTAAGTGACCAAAAATATTTACAAGATATCATTCAGTAAATGTACCTCTAAAAACCAAACCAAAACAAACACAACAACAACAAACCCAGGAATGGGCACACCCAGAGTATCATTTATGAAGTCGTGCCCCGGGATGACTTAGAGAAATTGATTTCATTATAGTACTTTTTAAAAGGTTGGCGTGTAGTGATTTTAAATCAGGGTCAAGCAACTTCCAGAAAACCGAACAGTAGGAAAAAGCAAAATGTACACTTATCTACCCTCTGTGAGAACACTTTTTTGTTTCCCCCTTTTCCCATTCAAGGGCCCATTTGAAAAACAAAAATGGGTGTTTCTTTCATTCTGAAAACTCCTTCTTCGGTTGAGTCAGTTCTGAAGATTTTTGTATGATCCTACTAGCAGTTGCCCTGTGGCTACAAGCACTGGCAGAGCGTGGCTGATGCCCTGTGGTCAAACGCGAGTGGGGGCCACAACGAGCGGATCGTGGCCCCCTGAGATCTGGGGGGATTCAGCATTTTCTCTTCCCTTGTGGTGCGGACTTACACATTCCCACTTTGCGAAATTATATTATTCTAATGAGAATGCAAATGAAAGGAAGGCAGTGGGAAATGGCTCTTGCTGAGTCGCTTGTCAAAAATGTTTTCCTGGGGAGGGGGTGTTGCAAAGGGGCGGGTGAATGGAGCTCCCTCCTTCCCCGAACATCGTTTTCTGGGGACTTGCGTTGGGTGGCACGTGGCCAAGTCTGAAGGAAACACATCTTCATTGATGTGCCTATTGTTACTGGTTCTTATTCATGGTATTTAAACAACTCATGCAGGTTTTGACAGCTTCTCCTTTTTCATATTTACATGAGCCTTTTTAGTTTGGTAAGGTTTCTGAAGACCAGTGGTCTGGGGAGGAAAAGGAGAGAGGCAGGGTTAGGGCAGGCCTAGTGTGGCATCAGCTGAACCCCTTAAGAGCTCAGGTCCAGGGTGCTGAAAACATCTTTCACTGAGGCACAGAGAAGATCTAGAGCTCTTGGTTCATCTGCTGGGCTCATCATCCACTCTTTAGAGGAGAAAGGGGTAAGTAGGAGCAGGAACAGAAGGAGATTTGCCTGGAGAGCTATGCACAGCTAACTCTCATTATGTCTAAAAATGATACCTAGCTCTTTGTGACCTTAGGCTTTTATTTTCTTTGTAATGGACTAGAAGTCTGATACTCCATCTCCATCGCTGAGAGCTGGTGGCTATGGTCACCTCAGGCCTGGTTATTAATACTCCTACAGGGGAGAACTTGGATCTTCTGGCTCTCAGACAGCAGAGCTGAGAGATGACAATGATTTCCTTTGCAGCCCTTGTCTGAGATAGTGTCTTTTTGTGGTGGACCAAAGTGATTCACGTCCCTCTGTGAATATAGGACCTGTCAGATATGTAACATGGTAGGTTCAAAAATAAAGTTCAGCATGACCCAAAATAAAATAACAGCTTCCTGTTGCTTGTGAGACCTGTGAATGCCTCCCAGGGGAAAGAGAGGGGAGAGGAGGTGTCAGTTTGGAGACTGCCTGGTCAGTCAATCTAGCCTCAGGGGCAGGTGGAGAGCTCAAGTCTACCTTGGGCCTTTCCAACAGAGAGAGGATTCATGTATTTTCTTAATAAGATGTTAATTTTCCATAGCACGCCATTAGATTGCAACACATTTTTTAGGGAAAGATGTTATCTTTATGGAGTTGACTTATTTGCAAACTTAACATAAGCTTTCAAACCCACAGAAAATATGGCAGTGTGTTTATATTTAAAATAGATTTTTAAAAAATCCAGTGAGTTACTGTGAATTTACTTACCACCAATAATAGAGGGATAAAATAATTTATGCTCCTATTTTAATTAAAAGAAAGTCATTTTCGTAAAAGCAACAGGAGCTCAGTCTAGTGGTTAGTTCAGGAAGTGGGAGTGCAGACTCGTTTTCTTGGTTCTTGGCTTGGACATGGACTGGCTGCCTGTTTGGGTCAAGCTCTTAACCCTCTTTGAGTAGCTAAGTCCCAAGCCCTGGCCTGTTGTTGGATGTGAAAAACAGAGAGATTTTCTAGGGGTGAAAAAACTGGCAAGGGCCACCTTGGGATTGTGAAATATTCTGTTTTGCCACAGAAGTGTTGGAAATTATGGGAATGGCACACCATGTTGGAAGGGTCTGTGGTTGATTCCCATGGCCATTGGAATACATGAGCTTGGACCCAAACATGCCTGTACAACATCTTGTTCCTATGACTGGTTCATATCCCAAGTTCAGGAGGAAAGAATGACATCAGAAAGGAGGAGAGTGTGGGTAGAGAAAGTAGTCATAAGAGATGCTTCAGCCCACAATTACACTTGTTCCATATGCCCTCATTTAGAATGTGATATGGAGGGCCAACTGCACACCTGGTTTGTAGATGAGCCCGTTGTGGGTGGGAGTTGTGGAACAACTCCATAATGAAGGGAGAGCATTATTAGGCCCTGAGCATTGCTGGGTCTCCAGAAAGTTGCTGGAGTCTCTCTGGGGACATAAATGAAGTGCAAGGAGTTATCTACCATCCGGAGATCCTAGGTATGTTGGAGACCCAAGGCAAGGTTGCAACCCTGGGTGGTAAATAACAGTTTACAGCAGCTGTGGTTAAATTCTGACTTTCATGAGTCAGTCAGTGGGAGATCAAAACAGACCCCACCGACTGCCTACATTCATGACTTATGTACACAAGAGGTTGGTACTAGCCAGTGTGAATTGGTGCAAAGCACAATAGAATCTGAAAACTGGATTTTAACCCTGATGAGCTGTGTACTTCGTCTATGATCTAGGACAAGTCTCTTCATTGGTACGGTGTCTATAATTAGGATTTGTTGAGGTTAAAACAGGATGTGTGAAAATACGCTTTATCAACTGTAAAACACAGTGAATGAATGTAATAACTTGTCTTGCTTTCTGGACTGTCACTTGTACCAGTTTCTTTGTAATCCTTGTAAGGGAGAGACCTTGCAGATCCCTCGGGACTGAGTGAACAGTTAAGTGGATGGATAACATTATATTGACTGCTTTCAGGAGTGTTTGAGACCCTCAGTAACAATAGACCCTGTAAATATCACTTAAGGAGCAGAAAATCATTTGGCTGAAAAATGAATAGACCCACCTGTCCTTTTCCTTCCCATCACAATGAGCCCTTATGTACCATTGTGATTTCTGCCAAGGTGCTCTAGTGAAGCAGGAGGGGAAGGGAGTAAGGCGCTGATTTCTTGGTTTCCTTTCAGGAAAGTTCCTTGCCAGGATATTCTTACCTAATGACTTAGAAAGTTGTCCTATATCCTTTTATCTCACCAAAGGCCACCAAATATGGTGAATCTGGCCAAAAAGCCCTATCAGTCAGACTCCACAGAGGTTGCTAACTATCAGTTCAAGATTGATCACAGCTCCTGTATATAAGTTACTAGGGAACTTGAATCCTATTTCCAGGAAATGATTAGAAATTACCAAGAATTTAACTTTTGTTCTAACTGTAAGCATAACAGAATTAAGGACATAGGTTTTAAATTTAGACCAAACTGCATCGGAATTTTTACTCTTTTAACTATTTGTGACTTAGATGAGTACTTGAGCTTATTTGGGCCTCAGTTTCCTTGTTGATAAAATGAATATGATCATAGCTCTCTGAAATCATTGTTATGAACATTTCAAGAGAGACGTATATAAATGCTGCTTATTGCCAGTCATACTCTAAAATAATTCAGATATGGAGGAGATAGATATGGTTTGGAGTAGTCAGGAAAAATGTCATGGCAGGAGAAAAGATATTCTTGGACCATGAATTTTCTAATCCCAGTTCTAGCCAAGCAGAGCATGAACCTGATGAATGGGGAAAAAATATCCATGCCTTGAGTTTGACGAAGGAGCAAAGAGAATTCTATGACTTGCTGCCTCAGAAGCCAGTAGGGCTGATTGAGCAACAAGAAGGGGAACTGAGAAGCCAAGCAGGCTGTCCTCCACGACATGAGGTTGAGCCACCTACATGGAGAGGAAAACCAGGGTGCAATGAGATGAATTCAACAACCAGATGGTAGCTAGGAGAGGGTGGAGGGTGGCGATTCAAGCTGGAGAGTACTCAAGAGCTGTGTATTCACTCCTTTAACAAAAGTTAAAAGGAACATATAGTCTGTGCCAGGCACTGTTCTGTACCTTGGGGATATAGCAAATACTCCTAGCCTTCTAGAACTCCTGTTCCAGGAGGAAGGAGGTGGAGGCTAAATAAAATGATTAAGCAATTATGTAACATGATAAGAATGTTCAAGTTACTGGGAGAAGGGGTCTAAGGAGTATTACTGGCAGGAGGGCCGATCAGTTTTAAATTTGGTGGTTAGGGAAAGCTTCATATTGCAGGTGGCATTTCAGTGATGACTTGAATGAGGTGACTCAGGGAGATCAAATTAAGAGGCTAACACAAGAATACAGGTGAGTCAGGATGGTGATCACAATGGCTGCCCTTCTGCTGTTTAAAGCTCCTGAAGAGTCAAAATAATTTGTTTACGTGCTGGATGTAGGATAGGATAGAGAATAGTGAGGGGTGATTTCAGATTTGGGGGGCTGAGCAATGGGAAGTCTGGAGCTGTGGTTGACTGAGATGTAGAAAACTGTGCAGGAGTGGTTGGGTAAGAGGAAGATTGGATGCTCAGTTTTGGACACATTAAATGTGTGTGATGCCCATTACACATCTAAGTAGCAATGCCAGGGAGCAGTTGGAGACACAATTTTGAAGTTCAAAGGAGAGACGTGGAGTTACACATTGGTAAGATTTGTCAACATACAGATGGAATTTAAGGCCATGAAACAAGATGAACTCACAAAGGGAATGAGTATGTAGAAATAAGAAAGGAGATCCTAGGACTGAACTCAGAGGCACTTTTGACCTTGAGGTTGAAGAACTGAGGAGGATTCATCAAAGGAGATCTAAAAAAAATTTCAGTCAATGGTGTAGGAGGAAAATAAAAAGAGACTGTGTTCGGAAAGCCAGATGGAGAAAATGTTCCAAGAAAGAGGGAAAAATCAGTTGTACCAAATGCTGCAGATGTGCCCAACACGTCAGGCGTAAGGGTAGATCATGGGACTTAGAAACGTGGGGGTCACCATCTACTGAGATAGTACAGATAGTAAGAACATAATTGCTATCATTTGGGTTTGGAATGTCCCCCAAAGGGCTGTGCATTAAAGGCTTGAATGCCAATCTGTGGTATTATTGGGAGGTGATGGAACTGTCAGGAGGTGAAGCCCTAATGGAAAGAACTTAGGTCATTGGGGGAGTGTCCTTGAAGGGGATATTGAGACAGTGTTCTTGTCCTCTCTCTCTTTCAGCTTCCTGGTCACCACAAGGTGAGCAGCCTCCTCTCCATGTGTTCCCCCCATCATGTAGTATTATGCCCCATGAGCCCAAAGAAACAAAGCTAAATAAAAGACCATGGACCCGAAACCTCTGAAACTGTGAACCTGTTTTCCTTCATTAAGCTGATTTTCTCAGCTATTTTTGTCACAGTGATGGAAAGCTGACTAACATAACTATCCTGAGTTAGGTATAAGAGGTCTGAGTTCTAGCACCAGATTTCTGGTGAGTTTTAGAGTTACCAAGACGTTCTGAATCTTGTCATCTGGAAATTTGAGATGATATGAATTACTGCTCATCAGGTTTTTGTGAGCTGTTTGTATGGGTATATAATCAAACTGACTATTCTTCTTTATATCCTGTGGAAAGGTTAATGTTGCCCTGAGATATCTAGAGAGAGTGCATTGTTATGTCATCCTAAGTATGTCTCGCTCTGACCCTCTACCTCAGACCATGATACAGCTTGTAGCTCTTTTTTATCTCTATCCTAGTCAATTTAAATGTCAGTCTCTTTCTTCACTTGTTCTTCCCATGCAAAAACTTACAAAATAAAACAGAATAAAATGAAAACATAAAAGGAGAGATAGAAGGCATTTTCTTCAAAGTAATGCAAAACAGCTTAACATTTTTGTGAATTACTCTTGCTTTTAAGGGACTAGCAGCTACTCCATCTGGTAGCTTGGCAGTCTTCTCTCTTCTCTGTCCTTTCTTTCAGGAATTCTCCCCCTGTATTAGTCAGGTTAAGTTAGGATATGCTGTAATAACAAATAACTTCAAAACTTTAGGGGTTAATGCAACAAAAATTCTGTGCACATGCAATCCCAATGCAAGTCTTTAGGATGAACATGCATCGGGGGTATTACAACTCAGACTTTGCCTTCTCAGCATGATGTCCTCTCAGTTACTGTGACAGGAGAGAAGAGGGCTGGAGAATCTTATGTCTGTAAGCAAACTCTGTACCCTGAAAATGGCCATCTTAATTCTCCTCCTCATTGCCTTCAACTAGCCATAAGGTTCACTTAACTGCAAAGGGGTTGGAAAATGGAAGGGACATACAGATCATTTAGCAGGTATGACTATATGTTGGATTTTGTTTTTGTTTTTACTACAACAAATTCCTGAGCTAATCAACTAATAAGGAGAAAAGGCTTATTTTGGCTCTTGGTTTTTGAGGACAGAGCCCACCATCAGGTAAACCCATTGTTTTTAGGTGTCTGGTGGGAAGTGTGTGGTTCAGCAAACTTGTCAGGATGCCAAAAGGGGAGAAAGGAAGGGGCTGCATTCTATAGTCACTTTCAAGGACACTTCTCCAGTGACTTTAAACTAGGCTCAATTCTTAAAGTTTCCAACCAATAATAGCACACCGGGGACTGAGCCTTCAACACAGGGAACTTTCAGAAACATATTAGATTCAAACTACAGCAGACGATTTCTGCCACATTTCTTCAAAATCCCCCATTTTCATATGCACTGCAAATACCCACCTGCCCAACTTAGTTTCGAAATGCTTTCTTAGCCTTTGACGAGGTAACGTGCTTTCATCATCTCTACAGTTTCCCTGGGATGATGGAGAGGATAGAGGACGCAGGAGGAGATTATTTCTCAGATTGATTATAAAGACCAATGGTCAATGATGGTGAGTGCCCTTTGCAGATGGTAAAGCACCATAGTTACAGAAAACATTTCCGCAGCACTCTTTCAGGGACAGATGTCTTTCCAAAGCTTCACAGGTTCTAGTATAAACCCTCAAAACAACCCTGTGAGATAGGCACCTTTACGAGTCCCATGTTGCAGAGCAGCAAACTGAACTGCACAGAGCTAATTGTCTCATTCAAGACCATACTAGTAATAAGTGGCAGAACTGGATTCAGGTACTGGCAATCTGACTCCAGAATCTACACTCTTGTCTATGAGGTCATGTTGCCTTTTCATAGAGCAAGCATGACACAAAATCCTCTTGCTGTCTTTGACAAAGTATATGAACTACAGTTCTAAAGTGGAAAATGGTCCAGATTGCAGTAGCAAGATATTGGGAAATGGGCCCTTGTGACTTGGGCTCTTTGCTTTTGTCCTTTGAGGGAGTACAGTGTCTTCAGAGAAGGGTGCTCTGGGAAATGAAGAATTATACTTTCCCATCCTGGATGTTAGGCATGAATATTGGCTTATTCTGGCCAATACAATGAAGTGGAAATTCTGGTGAACCTATTTCAAAGCTATTTCTTTCTTCTGCATGCTTCTTTCCTTGGTGATTGGGAAACCATGGAATACAGTGGAAATATGTTAGATGGAATCAGACTTCCTGCTCTGTCACAGGGAGGATACCAACTTTAGTGAGATTTCTGGGTTCATGATTGCATTATAGGAGCAAGAAATAAGTTGCATTTTAAGCTACTGAGGTTTGACCTTTTGTGTTGTTGAAGCAAAACTCAACCTATCCTGACTGATAACAGGTGGTATTTGAAATGTGAATGAGGGTGAAGCTTAAGGATAAAAAAGAAGGGAAAATAAGATGAAGATTTGTGTTACTTAATCTGTTTCTTTTCTGTGGGCAAGAAATGTAGCTTGCTTGGCAACTTTCTTGGTCTATCTTGGCGGTTGGGTTCTATTCCTCTGAATCTGAGAGTTGTTCTCCACTCTGTACATCCAGGATTCTCAGGGGACAATGTGAGGGGAAGGCAATATATAAGGGACTCAGAACTCTTATTATATGCCTTCCTGAACCCTGCTGGTCTGCCTCTTGGGAAGGGCTAAACACTATGTATAGAAGCTAATTTCTTGGATTTCTGCCTTGGAGGCAGTATTTCCCAGGTAGTTCATCGAAGCTGAAGTTGTCAGTAAAATTTATCCATTCCATTTTTTAAGAGCTTTTTCAGAAGAATAACAATTCACTGCAGTCCTCCTCTCCTCCGTCATCTCCCATCCTTTATCCAATCTCACCACAACTGCTTTGCCAAGGCTCCAGGATGGTGGTTCCAAACCTTGCTGATGAGCATTTTCTTAAGCAATTTAGCCCAGGCTTCATGCGCAAGAGCATGTGAGTTTTAGAACACATAGAAGATGCCTGCATTTTTTCCTGCATGGCTATGACAGGCTTCAGGGTTCCATATTTTGTGCTGGAGGAATCCCAACTCAGAGGAACCTTCTGAGATGAGGAGTATCTTCACTCAGGAGAGGAAAACCACTTCTCTGCTATTCTGGTCGTCTTCCTATTTACACTATTCAGGGCGTCCCCTTCTCTCTTTGCCTTGCTGAATAATTTCCAGAGTTTATATTGTTTTTAGTTCACAACTTATATTCTAGAAGCCAGACAGTCTGTCCCCTAATCCCTCTAAGAAAAAGACTTTCAGAAGGAAAGGCTGAATTGATGCGTGGAGTGATTTCTCAGGTTTCAGTCCTGGAGTCGTTTCCTTGCTCACAAAGCATTTGTTCTTTTAAGGGAACCAATATGTTTGTGCAACTGACGTGAAACAAGCTTGACTCCAAAAAGATTTAGCTTAATATCTTGCCTATGCATTCTGGGGTCCGCCGGTCCGTGGGATGTGCATTAAAGGCCCTAGCGGTGGCACAGCTCGTCACGTATGATATTGGGCACGCAAATGTGACGTGATGCCCATGGACTCTTGAGGGTAATTCGATGTGCCAGCCAGCTCGATGGGCAGAGAAGCTATAAACATAGTTGTCACAAGTGAGAAAGAGTGCTGGGTGGAAGGCCGACTGGAGAAGCAAGCGGCATCAGAACCTGTCTCCAAGCCCTAATGAAAGTGTTAATTAGTGTATTACAGAATTTACAGTGAGAATAGCTGCTCCACCAGACTCCCCCAGTGACATGATCTTTATTAACCATTTCTTTCTCTTGCCCTGGTTTCTCCAGCCTCCTTTCCCCATCTAGTCTAATCCCTGGAGGAGGGAGGCAGGTGGAGTGATGCTATGGAAGGAAGGCTTTTGGGGGGTCATTGCTAAGGAGAAAAGGCCAGTAAGGCCCATGGCCTTCTGATGTTTATAGGAATAAGTACACATTTAATCTACATAATCATTAATCTTTCTTTATGCAAAAATGATTAGTAAATAGGGTTTTTAAGCAACTGCTTGGTTTACACATTGGCATCATAGATTAACTTATTTCTAAAACACTTGATTTTATCACTCTGCCTAATGATTTGTCACATGATTTATTGGGTAATATGATAAATCATGTGCAATTTATTGTTTATCCTATAAAGAGTGCAACAATTCATTAAACAGTGACGAAACAGACAGCCGTTGCATGGGGAAGTCTACCTCGTGGGCTCCGGCACGTGGAGGGCTGAACCTTCTTCCAGGAGTGGGGTGGTTCCTCCCCAAATATACAGCATGGGGCTTTTGGGTCATGCTTAAATTAGGTAGTTTTGGAAAATAATGGTGCAGTCATAATCTTATACTCTAGCCATATTTATTTTATATGGAAAAATAAAGTCTAAAGGCTGTTGGGTGTTAAATCTGCAGATTTATTTGCAATAATAAATGTGGTATTCTTTGTTACAAAGGCTTTAAACTTAATGGCAATGTTTCATGATGCTGCATGGCAGCTGGATCTCCCATTTTCTGACTTTATTTCAGGATGAACCACCTACTGAAAGTTTCTCTGGGACATTTCTGGGTGCTCTCTGAGTTCAGAGGCTAACTTGGTGCATGAGGCTCAGGTGACAGGCATGGAAGGGAAGGTAGAACTGGTATTAGAATCCAAAGCAAGATCCTGACCTCTAACTTTGAGCCTGCTCCAGAGATGCTGGGACCATGCCTAAGAGAAGTTGCTGAGCTATCAGTTAAGACCCAGAGAGCTCGCCATTCCTCTCACCTGTGGGGAGAGACCAGGCATTCATTGCATTGCTCTTTCAGACCTGTCCTCCTGCCTTTCTGCTCTCGGTTTTCTTTCTTTCTGCATAGGTGTTTTTTGTTTGTTTGCCTGTCCAGCTTCCAAGCTACCTTGTTTGGAAAAGAGAACCATATTTGCTTTGGGAATCAGTAGTACTTCCTTCTCAGTGCAGGTAACCTCAGCAACTCACCTGGGGTTCCAGGCTTCATCTGATTCTGTGGAGAGCCACAGTCAGACCAGGACAGCCACCAACCCTGATGATGTGGTTTGAGTGTTGAACCCAAGAGGCCAACTTTAGCTGGATTTCGTGGTGGTGGTGGCAGGGAGTGCATAATGGTAAAAGTAAGCCTGTCCACAAGGATATAGAGAAAGGACCTTTGGGAATGAAGCTCACACGGATGAACACTGGAGAGATCCAAAGTTGCACTTAATTAGCTTACTCTATGTTCATACTTATAAGATGTTCTGGGAGCCCTTGGGTCCAACCCTATCTGAAATAGTCTACTCCTAAGGCTATCTTGTCCTTCTTTGCCTAAGCCAATTTAACATAAATTTGTAATTTAAAAAATCTCATTAATATACTAGCTCTGCTAGAACTGGTGTCCATACTTTTCTCCCAGGAAGTATTTTTATAAAGAGAAGGGATATTTCACTCCCTCCTTTCTGCTCTTCCTCCTTAATGATGGCAGACACAGTATGATTATTGAAGCCTGGGTTTTGGTGATGGTGTTTGAAGTGTCCTGGGGAAGTCACTTTTGCCAGAATAATCCTGCCTTGACCTATTTGATGGTACGGTGTTGCAAGTCATATTTCACCTTAAAAGTTAGTTCAGCTGTTACAGAGGGAAGCATGTGGCCCCTTGTCTGGTCTGTCAGTATCCGTAGGGAAGCGCAGTATGTTGTATATTGTGGATGGTGTGCACATACCAATTCATATGATTTTTACATGGTAGTCCCTGAATCAACATGGGCTAATGCTAAAAGACAGATGTCTATCAGGTTGTCAAAAGGCTGGCCAGGCCTTTGGTAGAGGCTGTGTTTCTGCAAAGGGGAGTGTGGTAGGTTATGGTTGGTTATAAATTCTTTGTTAATGCTCCCATGGAAAGGTGGAGCTTAGCTTTCCTTTCTTGGAATCTGGGGTGGACTTAGTAATTTGCGTGATCAATAAATTGTAGCAGAAAGAATGTTCTGGGTAGCAAAAATAGATAAGATTACATAAATTTAAAAGTTTCTATACAGCCCAAATGACTGTCAGCAGAGTGAAGAAGTAATCCACAGAATGGGAGAAAGTATTTGCAGACATCTCATAAGGGGTTAATATCTAAAATACATAAGGAAAAACAACTCAATAATAAGAAAACCAATACCCAATTAAAAACAGGCAAAGGATCTGAATGGATATTTCTAAAAAGATGACATACGAATAACCAAGAGATACACGAAAAATGGCTCAATATCACTAATGCTCAAAGAAATGCAAATTAAGATCACCAAGAGACATCACCTCATGCTATTAGAATGGCTATTATCAAAAAGATGAATGATAACAAGTGTTGGAGTGGGTGTGAAGTAAATAAAAACCTTTGTACACTGTTAGTGGGAATGTAAATTATTACACTGTGGAATTATGGGAAACAATATGGGTTTTTCTTTAAAAGCAAACAAACAAAAAGATAGACCAGTAATCCCTCTGCTGGGGGTATATCCAAAGGAATCAAAATCAGCATACTGAGGAGATTCTACATTCCCAAGTTCTCTGGCAGCTTTATTCACAATCACCAAGATATGGAATCAAGATAAGCATCCTTGGGGAAAGTAATGGACAAATAAAATGTGGTCTATGTACATGATGAAATGCTATTTAGCTTAAAAAAAAAAAGCAAAAAGGAAATCTAGTCATTTGTGTCAACACAGATAATCCTAGAGGACATCATATTAAGTGAAATAAGCCAGGCATGAAAAACAAATGACACATGATCTCACTTATATGGGGAATAAAAAAAATTGAAGTCCCAAAAATAGAGAGTAGATGATGAGCAGGGACTAGAGGAAGTGGGGGTTAGATAGTCAAGTACAAGAACATTATTTTGAAAATTTTCTTTATATAGGAAGAATAAATTCTGTTAATAACAATGCAATCTACTTGAGAACTGCTAAAAGAGTAAATTTTAAGTATTCTCACCATTAAATGGTAACTATGTGAAGTAATGCATATATTACTTAGGTTAATTAAGCCATTCTGCAATATACACATATTTCCAAATACATTTTACATGACAAATACATACAATTTTTAATTTAAAATTAAAAAGGATGTTTGACCCTTCCATTACCAGGGATTTTTTTGAAAAAATCCTGTAGCTTCTATATGGGCCTTTCATAATGCTTATCCTGAGGAAGACAGGATCTCTGGGAGAAGCCCACATATTCCCAGAGATGGCCATGATTGGAGGAAGCCCAAGCAAGCTATGTGGGAAAGCCACAGGAGGAGAGGAATGATCAGCTCCCAGTTCCTCCAGTCACATAAGTGAAAAATCCTTCTTTGGTCTGGCCCTTGTAAACATGTAAGACACCATGCCAAAGAACTATCCGGTCAATTCATGGAAATGTGAAAGATAATAATACAAATTTGGGGTTGTTTGCTGTATAAGGATCAACAACCAAAACTGGGAGGTAGTTTATCACAGATATGACCCGGTGATTCTCCAATGTACAAGGGTCTTGGAATTACATGATCTCTCATGTCCCTTCAACCCGTACAATGTGATGAATTCACTTACCCTCAGAGCTGAGAGTTGATCTTCCCATTCTGGCCCCAATTCTGGCCAGAGTGCCCAATGCAATTGGATGACTCTAGACTACCAGTAAGTTTTCCTGTCTCTGCCAGGAGCCGGGCCTTCTTGGAAAGACACCGTTCCTCTCCTCCTGTATGTCTCAGTTCATGCTTCTCCTCTGCAAGGATGCTACCTGGACCTTTCATCCAGTCTGTCTCTTCCAGTTCCCCACTGCCACATCCCCCTATTCAGCTTTCTTCATGACATTCAATATCATCTGGTGTGTTTTTCTTGGGTCTCCTGTAGACTGAATATAAGGCCAGCAGAGGTCTTGGCCTGAGCTTCTACGTTGGCTCCAGTCAGAGAGATCCACGGATACTGTTCCGTATCAGTGAGTACACTTAGAGTGAACAGGAGGGGCCTATCCTTCCCCATTCGCCTACTGGAGAATGACTGTCAAGGTAAATACCATTTATGATGCTTTAACTTGAACCATCCAAGATCTTATGATTTGAGGAGTGAAGAACTTGAGACAGACCAGCAATCTGGATATTCTGTCACATCCAAGGACCTAGAAGACAAAGGTGGTACTCCATCTGAAAACATCTTTTCCTTTGGGAAATTCCAAGAAGACCAAACTTTGGGACTGGCCAATGAGCAGCGTTTGTGGGTAAATCTTCAGCAGGTTCTGGGTTCCTCCACCCCTGAGGAGTCAGCAAGTTTTGGAGTGTGTTTATGCCACATCTCTGTTAATACCTCATAAAATACTATTTGCCAATAATGTCACCCTGTAATTACATTTGCTGAACCCGCTCTGCCTGTGTGTGTGCTCTTTTTTCATTATGTAGCTTCAACCTTTATAATGTTACCAATTGACACCGTAATTAGTATAGTTTACTGCAGCACTGATTATGAGGGGCCCCCTTGTCAATCAGCCTCTGTTTGTTTCTGTTTGAGGAGCCATTATTTCCTTGCCTATAAACCTTGGATAATTTACAGGGCACATGGGTGCAGGGCTGCATGCATACGTGAGAAAGGGGTGCTCCCGGAGCTCTCCATGCCCTAGACTGTCCAGCTGTTAAGTGATCACTTAACTTCCAGCCTTATTTTCTCATGTCCTTAGCTACTGCTCCCAAGCAAGGAGGAGCAGTCCCTTTGGCACATGTCGACGTTGGGGTTCTGGGTGGCACCCTGGCCTCTCTGTAGGAAGCCACACAGTCTTTGGCAAGTCGCCGAACTCTGGGGCTCCATTCCTCCACCCAGTTCTCCTTCCTGCCCTACCTGCCTCCAGGGGCTTCAAAGAGCTAACAGATGTGGAAGAGCTTTTGAAATAAGCATGCCATATAAATTCAAGGTGTTCGGGAATGGTTTTCTCATAAACCTGCCAACACTATCTTTTTGGAGAAGACAGAAGTCACAAATCCACTCTCATTTTAATTTACCCTGGTATTTCCTCAGCAGATGGCTAAAGAGCTGCTTGTGGTGCGTCCTCTGCGTCAGCGTCCACAGGCCAGCATCTTCTCTGTAAACCCCCAAAGACTGGGGCCTCTCTGGAAGAACGGGTCTGGCTTCCTATGATCACCACAAAGGTCTTGGGGGCAGGGGGAGAAGTGCCTTTCTGTACCTGGGAGTTTCTGGTGTTCTGCCCTTTTCTCACCTGCCTCACTCAATTCCTCTTGTGGGCATGGAGGGATCCCTCGGAAACCTGGGAACTCTTCTATGCTTTCAACCCTCTGGAGAGCAGGACACAGCAGGTGTGACCCAACCTGCCTTCCAGAAACAGATCTGGGTTATGTCTCTGGGCTTCGTGGTCCTATGCTCCATGGGGGATCAGACAGCTTACCACAGTCTTTGCTGCTGGCTGTGTATTTCTTTTCCTGGGCACCTTGATTCCCCACACCTGTGCCCTAAATCTGGCCTGAGAGCTGGGGAAGAATTAGGAAGTTCAATTTTAGTAGAAGACCAAGCTCGAGTCTCCAATCCAGCTCAAACAGTGACAGAGGCAGCTGGCTCTGCCTCCTGGGTCCATTTCTTTCTCAGTTTAGATCTCAGAGTGGGTAGGACACACCAGGAGCCACAGAATATCCAAAACCCCAAACAACTTAAGATGTGTGATCCAGGTTGCATTATTGGGGATAATGTTCCTCCCTATGCCCAACTAGTTCCAATGACTGGAAGTTCCATCTTCTATCAGGAAACCTCTGGCACTGCACTTCCTCCCAAGTGAAGCTCAGACCATCCGCTCTAGGCATATATAAGCTCTGGGTTCCAGGTTTGACTTTGAAAGCTAGGCAGAACAGGGATGCACCCATTTCTTCAGAATATTCATCTTCCTCCCTCCCTCCCTCCCTTCCTTCCTTCCTTCTTTCCATTTAGCTCATCTCCCCACTGCCCAAGCCCAGGATACCTAGGGTGACAAATTCAACCTGTCAGCCTTTGACACTTGTCCTGTTACTGACCAAAAACTCATGTCAACTCTCAGTCCGCCTTCCAGAGAGCGTGACAGCAGAATCCTCCCTTTGCAGGTTCTAGCCTCTCCTTTCTGTTCCTCTGATGCCCTAACACACATGCCCTTTTCAGCGCCTGGCCTCTTGGGTGTTAAACAAATCCCTACTGTGTACCACTGTGTTGCCAAATACTATGCAGCATACGGACAGTTCTTGTCTCTTAGGAACCCTGGAGCGTGGCTGAGGAAAGAAGGTGGATGGAGCCTTTACAGGGCCTGGGAAACATCTGCTCAACCTAGGAACTGAAAGCAGTGGGCAGCAGGGCTGGAAGGACCCAAGTTCATGAGTTGCTGGGCCTCTGCCTTCAGGGGAGCTGTGCACTTCCCAGCCACATCCCTGGACCTCCCTTTTTTCTTCCCTAGCCTCTTCTTTCCCTATCATTGGCTGCTTGGAACTGAGGTTCCTTCCTCAGAAAAATCCAGCCTCCTCCCCTGATGAGAAATCTCATAATGCCCTTTCTTGACTTCTGGTCTAGTGATCCTGTTTTTCTGCCCAAGATACCTCAATGCTCAGTTTGGGAGGCTGGCAGCTTAGAGACAGGAGTCTTTGCAGGCAAGTCCCCCTTCTTGCAGACACGGAGCAGATTCAGCCTCCCAGTGGGTCTGCGTGTAATGTGGCTTATGCTATATTATTCTTGCTTAAGTTAGAGTCTGTGATTTAGCATTCCTGTTTAGCTGCGGAATTCCACGGAGGATATTGCTGGATCCCAAATCTTTTGTCAGTGTAATTGAGCATAACATCTTTTCAGGTTTGTATTTCAAAAGATGCATTATATCCTCACATCCATTTGTTCTATTTGAGCTATTTGAAACTTTTTATTTTTTTAACTTGCCCCATCCCTCTGAAGGAATTTGAGTTTTAGGCTGATAATTTATGTTTATGCTGAGAATGCGATTTCCTTTCTGCACCCAGAATGATTAATAGACTTCTCTCTGTAAATTAGTACGGAAGAGGACGTAGGTAAATTGCTAACCAAACTGAGAATTTCACTTTGTTCCCCTGATTTTCAAGCTCTTTCTTATTCCCGTTCGCTAGATGCACGGTTCCACCTGGGCTGTGCGCCCTTTGACAACAAGAGGGGCCCTCCTCTTGGTTTCCCACCTCCTGAGAGCCCCCAGGATCAGCCACATCCAGTCTGTCTGCTATCTGTATCCCTGTGGCCTGTGGTCGATGAATAGTTTTAATTTTTTTTTTTAATGGTTGAAAACCTCAAAAGAAGAATAATATTTTGTGACACGTAAAAATTATATGAAATTCAAATTTCGGTGTCCCTAAATAAAGTTTTGTTGGAACACAGCCATACTCCGTCATTTACGTATTGTCTGGCTGATTTCACACTGTGATGGCAGAATTGAGCGGTAGCGACAGAGACCTTATGGGCCACAAAGCCTAAAATATTTACTGTCTGGCCCGCTGAAGAGAACGTTTGCCAGCTCCTGCTTTACAGAAACCGGAAGAGCTTGCTCGTGCCTTACTGGATATTGGAGTTTGGGGATGTCTGATCTACTCTTCTTAACAATCTTGTCTCATGTCCCTTGAAAATCTTGCTCCCCCTCCCTGGCTCTCAGCCCAGGTGATCTGAATGAATCCATCTGGCCCTCAGTCTGGCCCCTCCCTGCAGATGGAGCACAGGACTCAGACTGGAGCCAATCACCTCAGAGTGTTCTTCCCTGGGCAGAGCAATTATCTCCATGTGATGGTCACTTGATTCAACTGGATCAATGAGGTCTGTGTCCAGACTACTGCAAAAGAAGCAGGTGTCCTTCCTATGAGATGTAAACAGGGTATGCAGAGGGGGAAGCAATTATAGGAGCCTTGTGGACCATGAGGATTTTAATAAGGGAGTTAGAATTAACAGCCCTGGATCAAACCAGACCTGATCCCCTAGCCCTTGTCTGATTGGCTAGGTCCACAGGTTTTGCTTAGACCTGTGTTTATGTTGCTAATAGGCTGCATTTGTGCCATATTTGACTTTTACAAAAGAGGTCCTGGCTCATACACTTGCTGACCTCTACATACTGGCTGGGAATGTCTTCCCAGGTCCCAGAGATGGCCAGGAGAACCCCTAGCACTGGTTCAGACACCTAATTCCAGTCAAGCCAAGATTTGAAAGGATCTTAAAACTTCAGGTGGACTCCTCTTGCCTTCCCAGAATTGAAGACAGAATTCTGCATCAATGAGAGAGAGTGGTCAACTGAGCCCAGCGGGCACACCAGCCCTACTTGAGCACCCACTGTCTCCGAGGTGGGCTGGGTAGACCAGCTCTGATGGAATGTGAAGGTCAGCAGGTGGCTGGCTTTAGGGGTGGCCAGACACTGCAAGGTCTTCAGCACTTCATTGAGTTTTTATGAACCTTGGGGCTCTCCTTAATGGGAGTTGTGATAATGTTTACCTTCCCCTGGGTGTTATAAAGAATAAACAAGACAGTCCAGGAGAAAACAATGCACAGATATTTGGGAATAAATGAATCCTGCTGCTGATGGTGACAGCAAACAGTGTTGTTGCTGTGTGGACCAGAGGGTCTTCTGGAGAGAGGGGAGTTAGTGCCACTCGGGTTCCCAATGTCATGGGCATGGATAGAAACTCATCGAGTAGAAGATGAGTAGAAGAAGCAGGCACCTATGCAAGAAAGGAGGAGGCTGAGATTAGGAAGGTTGGGGTCTTTCCCAAATGGGCAACATGAGGTCTTCAGGCTCCTAATCCAGGCATCTAGATCAACTTGCCTTGAAAAATAAAGTCTGGAAGAAGTAAGAGCAGCCTGTGGTGGCTCCTCTGTTCTGGACACACACGACCTAGGCAATGCTAACAGTGTGTCCTGGCTCAGCCCCCTCAGCCTGCCCACCCATGTGCTGAAGGAAGCCGCTGGCTCCAGAGGGTGTGGCCTGCAGTAGTGATGGTGATGGGGCTTTTCAGGATGCCCTCTGTGTTACAGACAACTCTGGGGTTTCACGGACAATTAAACAGGTCCAGAAAACAGCATGTGGCTGCTTGGGGTTTAAAGGAATCAGTGCATATGGACCCAATTTCCTCTTCATTACGAGTGTGCTTGAGCATACAGGGAGAAGTGCTTAGGATAGAGGGAGTTACAGTGTGTGAACTCTCTGGCCACTTCTCTGTGATGTCCCATTGCTAGGATCCACAATCCGTCTCTGGTTGCCCCAGAAGAGGTCTGTCCAACCTTACACCATGGCCTGACCCCTTCAGAGCAAGATGCTTTTTAAAAACTAGATGGTAGGGTGAGCCTCCTTTGGACCTTCCTTTGAATTTTTCCAAATGGATCCATTTTGGATGACTCATAATGATACCTCCTGCCCAAATCAAGACTCAGAAATGCAAGCTGGTGTCTGAGATGCTCAGACTGAGCCAGGGAAGAGTCCAGGGAACAGAGATGGAGAGGCCAGCATGGAAATCTGGCAAGGTGTGGTCCAACTCAGGGTCAGTGTAGCCACAGTCCTCCACATCAACTCAAGGGAGACAGGATGAGGCAGGACTGAGAAGGCATGCAGGTAGGGAGGCATGTGGTTTGGATATGAGCTGTTGCCCCCAAAACTCATATGTTAGTACAAGAGGTCAAATGATTAGATTCCAAGAGCAATGATCTAATTGGTAGGTCGATCCATTTGATGGGGTAAGAAGTTGAAGAGATTACTGACTGGCAACTGTAGGAAGGTCGGGTGTGGCTGGAGGAAGTGGGTCACTGGGGACGTGCTTTGGAGATTACATATTTTGTTCCTGGTTCCTTGTGTTTGCTCTCTGCTTCCTGGCTGCCCAGAACTGAGTAGCTCTCATCCATCACACCATTTCACCATGATATTTTGGGTTCACAGCAATGGAATTGGCTGACCAGGGACTGAACCTCTGAAACCGTGAGCCCAAAGTAAAATTTTCCTCCTCCAAGTCGTTCTTGTTGAGTCTTTTGGTCACAGCTGACTAAAACAGGAGGGCAGCTCTAGGTGAAGCCCTGGAGCTGGGTAACTCTTTTCCTAAATCCATTTGGGCCTCCACCCACTCTACAACCCAGCCTTTTGTGGAGGAAGGCACTGGGAGAGAGGTCTTCATAAAGGTGACTAACTGTCACTATTCTCAGTCCCAAACAAGGAGCAGGTGCATATGGAACAGAAGTCAGGAGCATCACCAGGCAGTAGAGAAGAACCTGGGCCCTGCTGCTGCCTCAAGTTGAGTAGCGTGAAGATAGAAAAACCCAGAAGTTAGATTCTCAGCCTGAGGACCAGGCATGCCCTGGGGAGAGCTCTGTGTCCCAGAGGGTGAGGGGCCGAGCCCCAGTTCATGTCCCTTCAGTGTGGGAAGGTTCCCTGGTGGAGGAGGCTGAAATCAGTTAAAACTGCCAGGAGAGAGGGAGGGACGGGCTGCCCTTGGTCTCTGCTGATGAGGGAAAGAAGTGGCTCTGCATGACAACAGAGATTTGTTTGCTTGGGAACTCATTTTCCACAGCCCCGGGTAGAAAAATTAACCCATCCATTTGCTCCAAATGAACCCAAATCCCCTCCCTGAGGTACCCTGCTGTCACTGCACTCTTGCTGTTCCTGCTCTTTAAGAAAAGCCAATAAGGTGGTATTTGTTTTTTCTGGGCTTTAACGTTGGGAGGCAACTTGTGGTGAAAGATGAGGAGAGAAAAATCTCTTGAAGAAAGTTCCAGATGTCTGGAGCAATGGTCGAGACCCAGGGGAAGGGTGGTAAGTGCCTGGGGTGGTAAACAGCATTTCAAGCTCAGAAGTGTGTGTGTGTGTGTGTGGGGGGTCTATTCCTGGCTGGATAGGCTGCCATCCCTTCAACCAGGAATCTTCCTCAGAAGTGATTCAGTCAGGCTGCTTGCCCTTTCCTGTGGGACCACATCTGCTGGGACGGCCTCTTGGGTCTCAGGAGAAAGGAAGGCCAGGACATCGCCCTGAGCGGACTGAATTCTTAGCTGGAGGACCAGGTGAAGTAGAAAACCAATGTAAAGACCCTGCCATTTCTGATCATCCCAGGAGGGGCTGAAGAGCCAGGGTCCAACGTGGGACTCTGGGTGGAGCAGAGCCTCCCTCATGGGAGCTCAGGAGTGTGGAGGAAAGGGAGAGTGAGGGGCCATGTTTGTTGGGCCAGGAGGGACCTTGGGCTTTCTGCTCTGCTTGAGGCAGTGACAGAGGAAGGATTCTTCAAGGGCCAAGAAAAGGAAGACACCCTCTGAACGTTTCCATCTGTGGCTCTGATTGAATTATGAGGAGCGAGGAGTTGGGGGAAGCTGTTGGCCGATCCCAACCATGTTGTGGCTAATGAGGCCCTTTGGCCTCTTGGAAAGCCCATGCTTTATTAAAATAAATTTTAAAAGATTGAGTCCTTCTGTTCCCTCTCTCCTCTCCCCTCCATCCTCGAGGCAGTCCCACGCTGCTCGCCATTGTCTCAGCCTCGGATAGCTCGCGCTGCAGAAGGGCTAACCTGTAATTACCCTGCCTGCCGAAAATGATGGCTGTCGCTTAAGAGAAACCTGACTGCTCGCCTTCCACGGGGTCTCCGAATCATGCCAGAGCATCTGTCTGTAATCTCTTCAATGAGAGCTTTGTTTGAGCCAACCGGGTGGCAGGGAAATGACAGGGTTGCTGGTGGCCAGATGAGACGGTGGGAGGGGCATGAGGTTGGTTCCCAGGATGCTGGCCTGCCATCTCCAGGCCCCCTCCCACCTGAAGGAGGGATCTTTGGTGCCAGGCAGGGTTCCTGCAGCTCCAGGGAGAGGTCTATCTGCTTGTGCTTCTCTAATGGAGAGAGGAGGCTCCGGGTTAAACCTCGCAATAAGTGTCTGAGAAATCACGTAATGGGGGCCGTGGAACCAGAGACCCGATCCTCAGTGAGAGCCCACGCAGTAGAGGAAACCCAGCTCTTCCTGAGGTGCACCAGGAAGGGAGGGCACAAATAATTTATTGATCAGTGTGTGTCCAGGTGAGGTTGGAATTTGGGAATACAGAAAAAGAAAGATAGATTGAGTCTCAAAAGATAAGTGCCCCTTGCTCATGAATGGTTGGAATGGAGGAAATGTCCATGAACCTTTGACTTGCAAAAAAACAATCCAGAGCAACCCGGCCCATACCCTTAGCCTTCACCCTTGGCCCACCCTTGATCCCTGACATGACATGACATAGGGAGGGCCATGCATAGTACTGGAAAAATGTGTGGAATTGTGTAACTCGGCCCTGACTCCACCTCTAATCCAGCCCCCAGCAATAGTCCCTCTGTAAATACTAACCCCCCATGCCAAGGGGTTGCTATGTCTCCCTCTGGAGATGGCCCACATTCTCCCTGTAGTGTGTATTCCTTGCTTTATCCCTAAATCTCACTCTCAAGATGGCAAGCATTCTCCTTTGAAGGTGAATTTCTTATTTGACCCCCAAAGATGTCTCTCCCTTGATATAGCTTGCATTCTCCCTTGCTTGTGTATCTACTTAACAAATTTATCCATGCCTCTGACTGGATCATGCTGAAATTCTTTCCTTTCATATATGCCCAGGACCCCAGTTGTTCTTTAGAAGAAACTGGTAAATATAAGCATTTCCCAGAGTTCTGGAAGCCACTCTAGCAAACTGACAGAACTTAGGGACAAACTTATGTGCATCCTGATTTGTAGCACATTGGTCAGAAGCACAGGTAAGATGGACGACTTGAGGCTCGGGGTTAGCATCACGGCCGGGAGTGGGGGCAGTCTTGGGGGGTGAGCCCTCAGTGTGGAGGATGTGATGTTGTCACCAAGTACATAGTATCTGAATTGAACTGAATTAGAGACACCAGACTGGTGTCTGCTGTTTCCTTGCTTGTGGGGAGAAAACCCCACACCTTTTGAGGTCTCAAAAATCGTCTGTGTTGATGGTCATAGTCTAAGAACAGCGGAAAACACTGTTTGCTTTTCCACACAGTTTACCTTTCCCCTTCAATGCTTACCATCCTTAAATATCCTGCACTCAGAACTTTGCTAATGTAAGCTGAGATGCTGGGGACTCACATGGCTCACTGTGTCATGGCGGGGATCACCGGCATGATCCAACAGAGGTCTTCAGAGCTGGAAATCAGTGCCGTAGATATAATACCGAGGCCTGAATTTGACCTGTGGAGAAAAGAGAATTGGTGGTAGGAAGTCTGTCAGAAATTCTGCCTGTCTGATAGGCAATTGTCTGCTTGGCCTTTGCAAGTTTCGGGGGAAAGATGATATGGCTTCAAGAGACAATTTTGTGATGCTGTTTCTGTCTTTAATACCTTGGCCTTTGCAAAGAATTCTGTTTGCTGGATCTGTCCCAATCCTGGTGAAGGAAAAGAGGGATTCCCTTGAGTTTAAAGGTGAGCATACTGTCTGTCTTTCTATCTGTCTCACTGTCAGACAAATGAAACTTTGGCCAAGAAGTAATTACAGCAGGAATAGGTAGAAATACCCAGGGAGAAAACAAAGACCAACATCCTGACACAGCAACCACCAGAAATAAGCTGAGACATAAGGAAGAACTCTTTGTTTAAGAGATATTTGTGACAATCAAAGAAAACTCCAGGAAACTCGCAAAGTCCATTTTCCTGGAATCATTTTTTGAAAAATCAGATGTTTATTTGCCTGAATTTGCATCAACCTATTACTGTTAGAAGCTGAGATCCAATAACCTTTGAGGTCACTTCCAGCTGTTTGAGTCTCCCATGCTAAAGAAAAGAGGAGAAAACCTTAGTTTCTGAAGACCCCAGTTAGAGATGCTAGAAAATGGAAAACTAACTGATCCCACGTACTTTTCAGAAATGTGGTATTTATTGAGCGTCTGCTCTGCATCCAGAACTGTAGGGAGGGAAACAAGACAAGGGGCGGCAAGTTCCCTGCCCTATGGGAATCAAATGCAAAAACTTGCTGAGGATCCACAAAGGACCACACATCTGGTAACACAGTGGGGATGGGATAGCAAACAAGGCAGACACAACCCTGGTGTATGGAGCTTGTGCTCTGGAGGGGAAGGGAGATCATTTTCAAAGGTGTTCAGACAAGGGAGGGGATGTGGGAGCTCATAGTGACTTGCAGGAAAGGTCTTCCCAAGAAAATGAGTGTTGGATTGAGAACTGAAGAATGAGCAGTCCAGTTAGACATCAGATCAACAATTGGGCCTAGTTCAAAGCCAAGGGGGAGACTTGGAAACCATGAATATTTGCATAGAGCCTTCTGACCTTCTCTCTCAGCACTCAATAAAATGATCAAAGGACTGCCAGAGTTTAAAGGTACACATCATGAAATTTGAGGAATTTCTGTTAGGAAATGTTCCTAGACTGATGGTAGAAACCTTGCTAAGCAAATTAATGCACTAATACAGATGTGAGCATATATCCTAGAAAAACTCTATGTATATTTTCTAGTTGGGAGGACAAATAACTGACAAAGGAGTTTGATGATCTAGAATTAATAAAAATTTAGAAAATAAGGATAATGAACTCACTATAAATTCAAACCCATGAGAGGCAAATGGTGCAAACCTGAGAATTCATAGACCTACATAAACTAATTGTTAAAAAAGAAATAAATAAATGAGGGGTAAGTGGAAACGTGTAGAAGATTTTACTTTAAAATGTAAACATGGGTAAGTTGTTTCAAAACGTTAATAAGCAGACTAGCTCTAATGTTAAGTGCTTCATCATTTATTTAAGAAGCCTAGCAAAGTATTTATATTCTAACCAATCTATATACCACAGGAGTGAAAAAGAAAAACCACAGACTCCCTCGCTTAGGACTATAGATTTAAATTCTTAAATGTTAAAATAGTAGCATCAAATCTGGTATTATATTAGAATAAAAATGCTCCCATGGCAGGGATGCCTTTTCTTGATAATAAACTTGATTCGATCTTAGGAAATATATTAATATATGTGATAAGATGAAGAGAACAGAGTAAAAAGAAAAAAATAATTTTGTTTACTAAAAGGTATCTGATAAAATTTAAAAAAATACTTTGTTAAAACAGACACATGCTTTGACACATTCATCATTATCATGTATAATTATGAAATAATAGAAGCATATCCGACATGGCTAAGAATAAAACATGGTAGTCATCGGCATTATTATTTAAAATTATTTGGGAGAAACAGCCAAAGTAATCAGGCAAGAAAAGTAAATTAAAGGCAGCGAGAGAGAGAGAGCAGCTTCATCAAGAGCAACTAGGGCAGAATGGGTGCACACAGGGAGTCCTGGGTTTGAATCAATGTAAATATAGTTTAAGAAGAGATATATTAGAAACAGTCACGATCTAAGAATTAGTAGTGAAAAAGATGATTGGGAATCTTTGCTACTCCAGGGAGATATTATCATCGAGATGAGTTTGTTCTGTAAACAGTTTACTTATCTACATGTTTAGGGAGAAATCAGAGTCTTTGGAGGGAGAGAGAGTGGATGTATAGAGGAACTATTGGAGAGAGGCATCCAATTTAGAAGGTCTCTCTCCCAATCCAGTTGGAGAGAGATGGCACAGGAGAAATCCACCTTAAGCTCAGAATTCTTTGCTTTGAAGGTAGCAAAAATGGGTAGTTTTGTGTGTATGGGCTCTTGGTGCAGACTGCCTTAACCCATTTGCAAAAACCCTGTAAATGTCAGTTTTCTCATCTATAAAAATCATGATCCTAGCTCATTACACATGGAATGGATGGAAAGAAAGCCTGTGCAAAATATGCTGCTGTCAGGAGCATTGAAATGACTCCCCCTGTAGCTGTGGTTACTTTGCATCATGTATTGAATCAGGGAAGATATCTCCCAGGCTCTTGGTTAAACTATTAAAGAAACAGCAGTAATTAAGTGGAAGTCAACTTTGCAATACTAAAGAGCAAAATGAGAGTACAACATTCAAGCAAGGCTGTAGAGGCCCATGAGATATGTGAAGGAATTCCATGGAAAACAGTTTCCTGCATTTGCCTGGAAATAACTGTGTGTTGAGGTGTGGTCAGTGATGGGTTTGTTGAGCAACCTTAATTGCCTTTCAGTGTCTTTCAAATAAACACAATTATTAAATAGAAACACGGAATAAGAATAACTTTTCATAATATGGAGTACACATAAGGAAATCAAGCAAAACAGAATATTATGAAAATATGGAAAAATGGATGAAAAATATAATAAATGGAATTCAAGATTGGGGAACTTTGTTCCATAAGTCTGTCTGTAAATGTAATGCAATGCCAATCATCCTTATAAGTAAAATTTTGACAAATTGCAAAAGTATTTTTATACTTTTCATCTAGAAAATAAACATAATAAATAAAAAAAGGTGGATTCAAAAGGACAAAAAATAACCTGGAAAATCCTTGCACTGCACCGTATTAAAACAAAGTATGAAGTTATGTCTTTTAAAACTGAATGACACATGAATCCGTCTATGAAAGAGAATAAGAAGATCATTAGAAAGACTCAAATCTATAAAATTGTTGATTATAAGACATGGTGTTATTCATGAAAGAGTTAAATGAGTTTTGGGAAATTATTTAAATACACAGGAAACAAATGAGTTCTTTCTCTGTTAAGGGTCAGAAAGTCCTTTCCAAACATGACCACCGTAAGACAAAAAATAAATTTGCATAGGAATTAAACATTCTGTATGTTTTATTGCTACTTATAAAATAGAATAAATGGTTCCCTCTGATTGGCAGCACCATGGGTGATTCTTTTACTTTACACTGTTTAATTGCCCACATTAAACAGTCCATTTCTAAATTTCTAACATTGAGCATGTTTCCTTTAAAAATAAAGATTAAAAGTGATGGGAGTAGCATGTGTCGTCACTGGATGGAAAGCAAAGACACCCTGATGACATACATTATTTAATGAAATCTGGTTTTTTAGAATCCTATTTCTCTTAAATCATTAAAGACCATTTATTCATCTGCAAATTAGGAAGCACTGATCAGACTTTACTATTGCACAAAGACAGAGTGAAAAGCTAGTTGTTGGTATTTGGACTTGCTCCAGGTGGAGCTGAGCTGTAGCAAGTCCCAGACAATGAAAGGGCAGGAGAGAAACCAGGCCAGGGAGGGAGTGGGGACCAGAGAGGTGGGGTACCACAGAGCAGCCCACCCCGGGGAGAGCAGGACCTAGCAGCAGATTCTCTTTCCAACTAATGGGTCAGGTGTATTCTAATTTTAACACATTGTTGAATTCAATTTGCTAATACTTTGCTAATGATTTTTAAACCTGTGTTCACAAGGACTATTGGTATATAGTTTTTCAATTATTTTTTTCCCCTTGTGATATTTTGGTTCGGTTTTGATATAAGGGTAAGTGCTGGCTTCATAAACTTAAAAACTGAGACTTCCTAACTTCTGTAGAAGTTTCTATGGGATCGAAGTGCTTCTTCTAAATGTTTGATAGAATTTACTAGAGAAAGCTTCTGGACCTGGGAGTTCTTTTGTGGGAAGGCTTTTAATTGATCAATTTAATATCTTTAGGAGATATATAGAGCTACTCAGATTTTCCATTCTACTTCAGTCAGTTTTAGCAATTTATCATCCATAAAGTTGTTGGTAATATTTCCCTATTATCTTTTTTTAAAATTTTGATTCTTTGTACACAAATGCAGTACAATTGTCATTTCTCTGGTTGAATATGAAGTAGAGTCACAACATTTTAGTAATCATACATGTACATAGGGTAATGATGTTTGTCTCATTCTGTTCCCCTATTATCTTTTTAATGCCTGTAGGATGTGGTGTGGTCTCCCCTCTTTGATTTATATTATTGTTAATATCTGTCTTCTCTTTTGTTTTCTTCACCATTATATGCAGAACTTTATTGAATTTACTGTTTTAAAAAGGAAAAGGTTTTTCTTTTTCCTTTTTCAAAGTTTTGAAGGAGCTTATGGTTTAGTAAAGGAGCAAGACACATAAATAATTATAATTCAGTGTGATGACAGCATCCAAGAAATACATACAAGGTTAATAATATGAAAGGAAGTATGGTAAGTGTGTCTGGAACATCAGAAGGTTTTGGATTTTTTTTTTCTTCTAATGAACAGGACTTGTATTTGCACAGTGAAAGCCAACATTATAGTAACATATGCCATGATCCATATTACCTTTCTATCCATTTAAATAGCATTTAGGTTGAATGTTGTAATTATGTGCTTCTATTTTTCTTTCAATTTTTAAAATTTTATGAGTTCTAATTAGTTGTACAAAATCAACATACTACAGTGGCACAGCCACATCTATGTTTATAGCAGCTCAATTCACAATAGCTAAACTATGGAACCAGCTCAGATGCCCTTTGACAGATGAATGGATAAAGAAAAAAATACATATATGTTGGAATATTACTCAACTTTAAAGAAGAATGAAATTCTGGCATTTGCTGGTAAATGGATGGAGTTAGACCAAATCCCCCAAAACAAAGGCCCCAGTGTTTTCTCTGAAATGCAAAAACTAATTCACAATAAGGGCAGAGAGAGGGGATAGGGAAGAATAGAGATACTTTATATAAGATAGAGGGGAGTGAAGGGAGGGGAAGGGGTATGGGGGAAGGAATGATAATAGAGTAAAACAGACATTATCGCCTCATGTGCATGACTGCATGATCTATGTGATCCTGCAATATGAACACTCAGAAAAGCTTTTTCTTTATTGTTGTTTATAATGGAGATTTTCAAAGTTTTTTCTTTATGGTTGTTTTATTTTGATTAACATGTATGAATTGTACATATTAATGGGTCCCAATGTGATATTTGCACACATGCATCTAGGGTGCACTGATCAAACCCAACCTCCCTTTAACCATCCTTCCCCACCAGTAGTAGTTTTGAGTACTCTCATTTTTTATTAATTCCCCTTTTCTACTTACTTTGATTTTATTTTTTTTTGTTAAATTGTGATAAGAACATATAAGATCTACTTTTATAACAGGACCCCACCTCCTGACCCAGGGGAGCTTAAACACTGAACCACATTTCCAGCCCTTTTTTTTTCTTAAATTTTTTATTTTAGACAGAGTCTCACTAAGCTGACGAGGCTTGTCTCAGACTTGCAATCCTCCTGTCTGGTCCCCTCAGCTCTTTGGGGTTATAGGTGCACCCCACCACTCCCAGCTTTAACAAGCTTTTATGTGTACGGTACAGTATCATTAACTATAAGCACGGTGTTGCGCAACAGTTTCTAGAAACTGTTCTTTTTCCAAATTTCTAAGGCGAGCATTGATTTTAGAATTTTGTTCTTTTTCTACTATAAGCATTTAAATAGAGATTTCTATCTAAGCATGGTACTAACTGTATTGCACACATTTTGATGTATGTAACTTTAATTCTGTTAAAATATTTTCTAATTGTTTTTGTATGACTTTTACTTTGACCTCAAGGTTATTTGGAAGAGTATTATTCAATTTTCCAAACATTTGGTTATTTTCTGTTTTTTTCCTGTTTTTTTTTTAATCTCTAATTTAATTCTATTGACATTAAAGAAATTAGTCTGATTCTAATCCTTTATTTTATTGCCCCAAATACAGTCTATCTTGGTGTCTATTCTTTGAGTGCTTGAAAAATATGTGCATTCTGCTGTTTTGGGTAAAAGGTCTATACATGTCAATTAAGTCAAGTTGGTTGATAATGCAGTTCTGGTCCTGTATGTACTTACTGCTTTTCTGCCTACTTGTTCTCTCAAGTACTGGTAGGAGTATGAAAACCTTCTACCATAAGTTTGGATCCATCTTCCTCTCTTAAGTTCTCAGTGTTGCTTTATGTATTTTGAAAGCCTATTATTGTGTACATACATATTTAGAATTGATTTCATTCCTCTTTCTCTCTGATAATCTTTCTTGTTTGAAATCAGTTTGGAATAACAACAACAACAACAACCATAACAATATGCCACTCAATTATTTTGGGGCTTTCTAATGATGTGTTCACTTTTATTTCTAATGTTGGCCATTTCAATCTTCTCTTTTTCTTGGTCACTGTGACTAGATGTGTATATATTTTACTGTTTTCTTTGACTTTTGTTCTTTTTCTGTGTTTCATTGTTTGTAGTTCCATTCCAATTTTTATTATTTTTCTCTTTCTACTTTCCTTAGGATTAGTTTGTTCTTTCCAGTTTTTTTTCCAGGCAGAATTTTAGATTACTGATTTGATTCCATTTTTCTTTTTAATATAAACATTTAATACAGTGGTTCTTAAATGGAAGTGGTTCTGCTTCTTTCCCAGGGAACATTTGGCAAGGTCTGAGTACATCTTAATTGTTCCAGTCAGTGGGAGTAGTGCAGGGAGTAAAATAGACAAATCTCTCGCTTATGGAATTTTCATTATAATGGAAGACCAAACAATGAGGAAGATTAAAACGTATAATACAAAGTCAGATTGTGACAAAAAATCAAAGCAGGATAAAGAAATAGGAAATGATGAATATGAGCCAGTTGAGACTGCATAATCAAGGAAGGCTGTGCTGATAGAGTGATATTTTAGAAGTAGGACAGGAGTTAAGTGATTATCTGTGGAGAGACTTTTCCATGCAGAGTAACAACTGAAAAAGCTCTAAGTTGGAATCATGTTTGGTAACACCAGGGAACCACAATGTGATAATGTAGTGGAAACCACTGAGCAAGGAAAAAGTGATAGGAAATGACACTGTGAAGTATCATGGGCCAGATTATGTTGTTCTTCATAGGCCCTGGAAACAATTTTAGATTTCATTTAAATGTGATGGGAACAAGTGAATGTTTTGAGCAGAAGGAATCATGAGGATCACTGCAGCTACCATTGGGAATAGAACACAGGGAGTCAATGCATAAATGTGGAGATTAGCTGGGTGTTATGGAAGCCACCCGTGAGAAGTGTTGGTGATTTGGGTAAGAAGGTTCAGAGGGGAGATGACTGCAAATTCAGAGACATTTTGAGAAGTGGAGACCATGAAGTGTACTAATGGGTTAGGTGTGATATATTAGAGAAAGCCCGGGGCCAGCAGTGACTCTTGTGTTCTCCCCTGAGCAACAGGGTAGACAGAAATGCCATTTACTTACATTGGAATCACTGAGGGAAAAAGAGGTTTGGGTAAGAAAACCCAGTTTGTTTTTAGCTAGATTAACATTGAGAAGTGTTGTTCATCTGAATGGGATTGTCAAGGAGCATTTGGTTAAAAAAGAAGGAATGGAGTTACAGGGAAACTTGAGGGTTTGAGATATAAATTTGGACAATTCTACTTAATAAAATCTATTAATATAATTTACTATTTAGCAAAACCAAGTAGTAGAACTCTTTATTACTTTAATAGCTGAACAAAAGTTCTAAAAAAAAAAAACCCAAGAAACCACAAGCCATGTTGTGATAAAAATGATAAACTCAGGATAGAAGGAAATATTAAAATCAGTACACAAAGTATGCTGAGTATTGTTTGAACATAAGCATTCCCATTAAAAGTAGGAAACATAAGATGCTTGTTACTATTATTCAACATGTTACTAGATGTGCCAGCCAATTAGTAAGGGACAAAAGGAGGGAAATGAAGTTGCAAAGAAACAAAACCGTCTTTACTTGAAGCTGATATAATTAATTTAAATAATCCAAGAGAATCTATTAACAATTGGATAATTAATAATGTATTAATATTAATAGAAGATTTCAGCAGAGTGGCCAGATACACGATTAATATGCACAAATCAGAAGCTTTTCTGCATACGAGCAGTGACCAAATACAAAGCACCATGTTCAAAATAGCAATAAATTTATGAAATATCATAGTTGAGAGTAAATAATTTTAGTGATAAATAAGATAGACCTTTGTGGAAACATTTAATACTTAATAAATTGAATTAAATATAAATGGAGGATTACTTAAAGTTCATGGCTAGGAAGATCTATTTTTAAAATGTCTCTTCTCTCCAAAATTATCTAAAAATTTAATGTAACCCCAATAAAAGTTGCAATGAGATTATTATAGAAATTGACAAGTAGATTCTAAAATTCAAAGAGAAGATAACTGGTCATGGACAGTCATGAAATTTTAAAGTAAATGATCAAACAGATGGACTTTCACCAACTGAAATCAAATTTATAAAGCATTAACAGTGAAAAAGTGAGGTATTACTTAAGAATATACAAATAGATGAAATAGATTAGAAAATTCCAGAAATAGATTCTTGTGTATATTGGAGTTATGAGGAAACACACTGATGTTCAAACTTAGGGGAAATTGAAAGAAGTGTTGGAGAAATGTGGAGAACTGGTCCTATATATTAGATATCTAACTTATAAAGTTCACAAATGAATTTAAGATATATTAAATGCATATACACAGGAAAGGAGAGAAGTAAAATTGTAAGAGTATCAGAAAGGATAATTATTTGAGTTATTTAACTTCATTTCAATAATTACATAAAAATAGAAAGGATGGATAAATTAGAAAATATTAAAATTTGAAAAACATATAGGGAGGAAATGACTCAAGGAAATAACACTATTAGAATATATTTACCACAGATATAGGAGAATAACTCTCAAAAATACATGAGAATTTTTATAAATCAAGAAAGTTCAAGCAGGATAACAAAAAAAAAAATAATAATAATAAAGGATGTCTAATTAAGAGAGTCAACCCAGAGAGAACTTTGCCCCTGTTATTACACCTTAGGATTTACATTAGGGAACCACCAAAAAATCATGAAAAGAAGAGATCACCGAATATATTTACAGAAATACTATTTAAAAATAAGATAAAAGGCTGGATAGATGAACAATGAACATTGTAGAAAAATAATTGAACGAATCATAGCATGGAAAATTATGCCACATTTTTAAATGCCAATAAAAGTTTGACATTATTTTATGTAATTAGTTTATTAAAAAGGTATAACTTGTGACATAATCAAAAGATGACTTTTCTATTATTAACCACTGTCCCTTTACACTTTATTCAGTGGGAATAACATTTCCTGATGACCTGGAGTTGTTGGTGGATTCTTGGGTGATGGTGGGTCAGGGGGATGGGAGACAGGGTACTACACTCAGAGGAAAAATCTCATGTGCACCTTTTTACTTTCTCCTCTCTGGACCCTCTCATAATGTTCTCCAGGTGACAATCTCAGGAGTTTTGGAACACTGACCATATGTCCACTGTATGTTCTTTGTTCCAGGTGGTTAGCCCTCCGCTTGCCTTGGTACAGGAGTCCCCTTACTCTGTGCTTTCACTTTCTATGGTTTTGGTGACTGGCAGTCAACCTTGGTCCAAAAATATTACATGAAAAATTCCAGAAGTAAGCAATGTATGCTGTTCTGAATGGTGTGCTGGAATCTTGCTCCATTCTGCCCATCCCACCAAGATGTGAATCCTGCCTGTGTTGAGCATACCCATGTTGTGTGTGCCACACAAGATGGTCACTTGATCGCCACGTTTCCCCATTGACTGTGGTGGTACTGCATGCAAGGCTTGTGTTCAAGCAATACCGTAATACCTGTATCAGTCTCCTCATTTCATTTTATCAGGTAGGCAGTTGGATTGCCTTACCTCATCACAAAAAGGAGGGTAGGTATACTGCACTAAAATATTTTGAGAAACACCGACAATATTCAAATACCTTTAATCATAGAATATCATTATACTTGTCCTATGGTATTAATAGTTATTGTTAATCTCTTACTATGCCTAGTTTACAAATTAAATTTTATCATAGACATGTCTATATAAGAAGAAGCATAATATGTATAGAATTTGGCAATATTCATAATCTCAGGCATCCATTGGAGGTCTTGGAACACAGCCCCTGTGGAGAAGGAAAGAATCCTGTATTCCAATATGCATCAAGTTGTCTCCTAAAGTGACATCAATCCCATAAGAAACTGTTCAATAATCTCAAAGATGGTTAAGGACAGTTCCTTATATTTATCTCTTTCTAGTTCAACCAGAATCATGACTACATATGCCCAGATTAGATGCTCCCTGCCCACAAATCTTCTCCCCAACCCCCCAGATGTGCAATGTTTTTCTTTTGCATTCCTTGAAGCATTGGGTATGCCAATCTCCCTGCATTTGGCAAATTGTATTTAATTAGTGCTGTGTGCATCTTTCTCTTCTGGACTCTAAGCCTCTGGAGGGCAGGGGCTGTGTCAGAGTTGGTTACAGTCTTCTTAACATTCTTTATCACCTAATGCCTGGAGCACAGTAGGCATTCAATAAATAGAAATTTAACAAATGCCCTTCTGCCACTCAGTTTTGGCTTATGGTAATGCTCTGGAAATCAGGTTTTTTGAGTGTGATTGGGACATGAGCTTGAACTTTTTTAACATCCCATAATCAGGAAATGGAACACTTCATGTTAGCATATACATTTAATAAATGACAAATAGCATCAAACACAACATATTACATGTGCAATGTAGCATGTGGGAAGCTGAAAATGATTTCCTGAGTGCTGGGCTCTAATCAAGTTCTCTAATGTTGCATTAACAGGGGTCTTTTAGCTTAATAGATCCTCTTGATATTTCTTAGACATTTAAGAAATGAAATAGACTCAGCCATATCCTAGCTTAGAAGGCATGCAACTAATTTCTCCCTGAAACTCAAGGACATCTTTCAAAGTGTGATATGGATTCCTGGATTCACACTGATACAAAAAAAAGAGTACTTTTGAAGGGAAACAAGACCTGCTTTCCCCCTCCAATATCAATGTCCCAATTTCTAAGTGGATTCCTTCTTCCTAATTCATCTCTGAAAAATAGACCTGTCAAGTCCTTGGCATTTTGTTTGAGTATTTCTTTCTTTGCTAATATTGGCGAAAAATTAACACACATGGGAGGTACATGGGAAGTCTTGTGCAGACAACGCATTTAGTTCAAAGTGCACAGAAAAATGACGCATTTACTGGGTTCCTCTGACCAGCCCCAGGCTCTTTGAGATTAGTTTTAGATTCATAGACTGTGGTCAGGCCTTGACCAGGAGGTTCTGGCCTCTACACATCCAGGAAAATGTCCTTTCCCCAGGCAGGACTTTGTTCTATCTCAGTTATCCCAACAGCATTAGAGGAAGAAAATAACTCTAGACAAATAAAACCCACAGTAATTTTGCTTCCTTTCATGGGATAGGAAGCTGCCAAGAGTGATTCTCTGAGGTCTTGGCACCTCTCAGTTTTCTAAGGCGGTGGCCAGGTATGCATGTGGTGAGAACAGGCCTGGCAATTAGAAAACTATGCTCTATAATTTAAAAAAAAGAGTCTGGAGATTTCATCTCCCATAATCAGCTTTGAGTGTGGTTAGTCCACGTTGGCTATGGTCAAAATCTGACATCTTTGGACACTGATGGAATACACTTGCTCCTTTATATCCCAAGACCTAGATTCCCACCTTGGGTCCTGATACACATGTGCTCTTTCACCTTCAACTAGTAATGCCAGTTTTTGAGCAGAAAATGAAGCAAATAATATTCACCTTATTAATGATATCATGAGCAAATAAGATACAGTGTGTGTATATATATGTGCAGATTTGTTGAAAGAATAGTGCTAGTTATGTACAAAACTGTCATCTGATTTAGATCACTAAGGCTTATGTGGGGTAAGGAATGGTCACATGTGTCTATCTTTGGGTGAGCAGAGAGAGGTCAATTTAACTATCCCACTCTTGGATCACAGGTTTCTCTTTTTCCACTCTAAATTAGAAATTACCCCAGAAGATCTCTCTCGGTAAGTTTCTTAGATGGATCTGCTTTTCTTATTTCAAAACATACCGACTCTCTCAAATGTGTGACTGACTTTACTCAGCATGTGGTACCTCCCGATTGTAGAAGAGCTCTTCATGGGAGAAGAGCTTCCTGGCCCCAAGTCATCTGCACTTGTACTGATCTTTCTCTTCCTCCTCCTCCCTCCTCTACTGCTGGGTGAGGGACCCTCCTCCTCCACTCCTAGGTGAATTCCCTTCTCCACCATCATCGGAGATTTTGATACCCCTCTCCTCCTAACTTTTCAGGAACCAACTGAACACTATCTGTTAATGGTTCCTTCCCTTTCGTATCTATACAGCTATGCTTTCCCCCACAGGGCCCCTCTTACTGACTGTGTAGACAATTAGGATTCATGTCTACAAAATAGCAAGCAAGCACATATGAACCTTCCTGGGTTCCACGTCCCTCTACCCTATTGCTATTTTCCCTGCTATAGCCAATTTGGTAAGAATGGCATCTACTTTTATGAAGAGTGATTTGTGCTGTCTGTACATTTCCTTTTCTATTTCTTCACCCTCCCACTCAAGTGAAGTTGGCATCATTGACTTCTACCTACACCACTCTACCAATAATATCATAGTTTATCAATGACCTACATGCTTCTCAATCCAAAGACTGTTTTTGATTTGTATTAGCCTGTTTTCAGTTACTATAATGAAATACCTGAGGTAGGATATTTATGAAGAAAAGAGACTTATTTATCTCATTGTTTTGGATGCTGAAAGGCCCAACAGCATGCATAGGGTCATAGGAAGACCCCGTAGAGGAAGGATCACTTCTTGAAACAGGAAGCCAGAGAGACCGGGTGGGACCAGGATCAGGCTTTTGTAATAATCTTCTCAAGAAGGTCCCCATAAAAATCTGAGGGCAAGTGTGTAATGGACTTAGGGACCTTGCACTTGACTCCACCTCTTAAAGATTCTACCTCCCAGTGTTCCAGTACTGAAGACCAACCTTCCAACCCACCAGCCCTTGGAGGACAAACCACTTCCAAATCATAGTAAAATCCTTTCCTCCTTTCACTCTGGGCAGCTCTTCTCTGGTTGACCATAGTGTCATTATGAGAACCATCGATTCCCTTGAATGATGCGATGACAGGCCCTCTTGTTTCTATATCTACCACTTTAGCATCTCCTTGGCAGATCCTGCAGGCTTAGTCTCTTCAACTAGAATTATACAAAGTGTGGCACTCTCTCTTCTCATTTTCCTTGGGCAATCTTCTTGATGTTTCTTTTACCATCATTTTCAAGTGTGTATTTTATTATGAATATTATTTATTTTAATTGACACATACAAATTCTGTAACTATTTATGGTGTATGACATAATGTTTTGAAGTGTGTCTGCTTGTGAATTGGCTAAATCACGCAAATTAACATGCATTTCCTTGCATCATTTTTTTGTGATGAGAATACTTAAAATCCACTCTCAGCAATTTTCAAGTTTACAGTATATTGCTATTAGCTATAGTCACTGTACTGTACAAAGGATCAGTTGGATTTCTTTTTCTCATTTTTGTATCCATAACTTCCATGTTTTTATCTTTAGTGGATACCTCCCCACTGAGCACCACACCCATATCTCTGGCTAATTTACATCTTCAATTAAGTAATTCCAAGTAATCAGAAGCATAGTGAAATCAAAACAAAATGCATGATTTTTCTTCTCAAATCTAACACTCATCTCTGGTTTTCCATCTCCAGGGAAGGCATTCCTACCCCGTCCAAGTATGAATTGCTTGTTAGGTTCTCCTGACTCCTCTATTTCCATGATTTTCTTATCCAAACTATTGCCAAGTCTCCATGTCTTATCTCATTCAGATGGAATCTGGAGTCTTCTTTTCATGTCCAGCCCAATCATCCCAGTTGAAGCTACCAGCTTTCTCCCCCAGAGCTTTACATGCCTTATCAATGGGCCTACCTTTACTCCACCATTTGTCTTGGTGCCTCCATGATTTTTGTAAATGGAAAATATTATTGTGACAGAATAATAAAGAGACTTCTTGACCTTTGCCCACCTAGTCAGCCTGACACTTTATGTTCAATATCTTAGGAAAAGAATGGCTTCAGAGAGATGGAAAGGAAGCAGGTGCAGAGCAGATTTGGGGGAAGATTTGCAAACAAAAGAAAAATTCTTCCATCCAAAGCTGTCAAGATACAGGAAATGTGCAGAGATAAAGAGAATGTGACAAGATAAAGAAAGGGGGTATGAGGGTAGAACAAAGGTGCTAAATCAACAGAGGGCCAGGAACAGGAAGCAGAGGCTGCCCAGCCTCTTCTCACAGGGTCCTCACCCATAGCTTCCCTCCACCTGGAGGAGGACCAATGTCATACCACCCTGAGGGTGGCACTATATCTGTGTGTCTCCCAATGGATGCCAGTGACTGACATCACTGTGGACTTCTCTTGCACTGTGGTCAGCAATGCCTGCTGTCCACCAAGAAGAGGGACACACTTCTAGTTGAGGCTTTGCAACGTTGCCTCTGAGTCACCTCTTGATCAGAAACACCCCATTAATGACCCAGGAGACTCCTAAACTGGAATGAAGGTGATGCTCTGGAGCTGCATCTTGGTGGTGAGCTGGAAAGGCACATGCAAAACCGTCTGAGAAAAGGTGCAGTCACTCCCCTGCTCAGCACCTCTAGTCGCTTCCTACCGAAGGCCCCGTGGCCTCTGGGTCCTGCTGACCCTGCTTACTTATGTCTGGCCTTGTCTGGTCATCTCTTCTCCTTGCTTTCTAGGCAAGCCACAGGGGCCCCTTTTCTCTGCCTGTCAACAAACTTTCACAGATCAGGACTCTGCCCTTTCCCTGCATGGAAGGTGTTCCTGCCCCTGCCCGCTGTTTGCCTCTGATCTCAGCTAAGGTGTCTCCCTTCCAGGGGAGCCTTGCTTAGTGCCTCACGCCAAGTCACATTATCTGCCACGGGTTCTCATGGATCCAAGTTCTTGTCTTTCATTCTGTTTGTAATTAGACATATGCTAGTATGACCATTTGATTAATAGGCGTCTCCACAATTAGACTGTGTAATCTGTGACAATTTAAAAAAAATTTTTGGAGGGGGACGTAAAGTAATTTTTGTTCCAAATCTTACAATCTTTTTTTTTTTTTTTTTGTACTGGGAATTGAACTCAAGGGCACTTTACTGCTGGGCTACATCCCCAGGCCTTTTTATCTTTTATTTTGAGACAGGATCGCATTAAGTTGTAGAGGCTGATCCCAAACTCGTGATCCTCTAGCCTCAGCCTCCCAAGTCACTGGGATTATAGATGTGTGCCACAACTCTGGACTCCAAATCTCACTATCCTTGGTCAAATCACAAACCTTTCCAAGAGTCAGTTCCCAGAGAATAGCAGGATTTTATCCAATTTGCAGATTTGGTGGGGCCTAGAAGATCCAGTGAGTTAGTGAAAGTGAAAATATTTTGCAAACTGTAAAGTGCCAACAAGACCTGTAGGACTGCCCCCCCACCCCCGCCCCAGCTCTATGACTCAAGTGTGGAGGAGAGGGGCTAGTCATGCTCAGATCTTGACAGCTCAGTGTCAGCCCCTGCCCTCCCCTCCCCTCCCATTCTCCCTTATCTGTGAAGTCTGTTATCCAGGGATATTAGGAATTCAGTCTTCAAACTCACTTGCCACAGTTCTTCTCGCAGGCTACCTTTGGTTAATGCTTGTTGCTTTGATGTTTTGTTTTACTGATGAGCCTGGCAAGCCACCATTGTGTGCACCCTGCTCTGCGAGATTTTATTGGATCACATTGTTTACACCTTGTCTGTGACAGGTACTAGTGGCACTTACCACCCTGTGATTTTCCAGCAGTGAAAATAATAGAGGAATTTCATACAGGTAAAATAATTAGTGGTTTAGATGAAAATATAAAAAAAAATTTTTGAATACAATTTGTCAACCAGAGTATTAGCCTCTTTTTTTCTTTTAGTGTGTCAGTTTCTGGGGTTACAAAGACAGATTACACTGAGTTTTATCCTTTGAACAATGAATTCCTGTTGTCCCAGTTGCTCCCTGGCATCTGGATGGCCCGGGTTCTGCAAGGAGGTCCTGGTGTCCTGGCTCACTGGTCAGCAATACTGTGGATGAACACATCTTAACACACTTGATGTTGTCTGTTTTCATAACACACACACACATTATGTGCTCCTGCAGCTCCAGTGTGCAGTGCAGATCCAAGAACCCTTCTCATATTTTCTATGTGTCTCCCTGTTATGGTTCAGATATGTGGTGTCCCCCAAAAGTTCATGTGTGAGACAATGCAAGATCATTCAGAGGAGAGATGATTAGAGTATGAGAATTCTAATCCAATCAGTGGGTTAATTCACTGATGGATTCATGGGGTTATAACTATAAGCAGGTTGGATGTAGCTGGAGGAAGTGTGTCACTGGGTGCATGTCTTTGGGTTATGTTTTTCGACCCTGGAGAAGGGAGTGTTCTCTCTGATTCCTGATGGTCATTTCTTGAACTGCTTTCCTCTGCCTGCCCTTCCGCCATGATGTTCTGCTCACCTCAGGCCCAGAGCAATGGAGTCAACCAAAAGTGGACTGAGACCTCTGAAACCCACATACACTTTTCCTCCTCTGCATTGTTCTTGTCAGGTCTTTGGGTCACAGCAATGTAAAAGCTGACTAAAACACTGCCTTCTTCCTGGACCACCATGGCTCTCTCTTGCCCCTCTACTCAGGATGGAGACAAAAGGCAGGGAATGGCAAAACTCTTGGAAATCTCATCTGGCCTAAATCTGGCAAAACAAACAAACAACAACAACAACAAAAAACATACCCAATTAAAATTAAATTAAATTTTATCTAAACTATGAGTACAGTTTTGGTATAGGCATATCCCTTGAAATATTTGGAATATTCTTACACTAAATAATTATTCATTGTCTGACATTCAAGTGTAGCTGGGTGGCCTCTCTAGCCCAGTCCCTAGAGTGGTGTGGCATCTTTAGCCCAGTCTCTGCATTTTCAAAGGTAGGAACATGAATCCTCAGATTGGGGAATTTTCTAGGCTCCCTTTAACTCACGTAAGTCTCATTTCATGGAGTTGGGTTTTGTTTCCTCAAGGAGTGTATGTATGTCAGGTTTCACTGCCCCTGGAGTGAAAGGAGGTAGAAGTGAAGAACTAGAAAGTGGCTTTCCTATATCTGTGTTGCAAAATACCTGAGTTAGGGAGTAAGAAAGTGCCCTGTAATTTGAACTCTAAGATCTTGACACATGTTCTTCCTACTTGCTCCTGCCCCTGCAGAGACTCTTCTGACAAGTGCTCTTGTTCACATGGCTGTCCCATTACCTACAATGCCTGCATCTCTTTCCTCCCCTTCCCATCACCAATAGCTCTCCCTTTCCATTCTTCCTTCCTCCTTCCTTTAGAATGCATCAACTTTGTCCTCAATACTTTTGGAATTGGAACTAGTAATACTTGGCCTCCTCCCCTGCCTCCTAGAGATGGGAACCTGCATACTGGGGAACAGAGTCCAGGGCTTTTCAAGCAAGAGGAGGAGCTGGTGGTAACTCCTAGTTCATGTCCATCCATCCCGACTCCACCCACTGCCAACAGTGACAGTTCCCCCTAGGCAGCTCCAGATTATCGATAGGGTTGTTGGGAATCTTAGTTGAGGAGTATTTTAGGGGAGGAAATATGGGTAAGTATTCTTGTTAGGTGATATCATCATGCCAACATTGTTGTATGCATATCCGTACCTAGATGGTATATCCTGCTACATACCCAGGCTTTGGCATCTGTGCATATAGCCTGGGTATGTAGCAGGCTATACTGTCTATCTATCTATCTACATATGCATACACACACATATACACACATATGCATATGTACAAAACGTATTGTTCCTAGAGCCATGATGAATGAAACAGCACAAGCTAAAATCAAGCATAAGAGAAAATGATGGTGACAACAGAAATGGTAAACGTGAGATGTCACTGGAATGTGGCATACTGCTTTATAGAAAACGATTTTTACGAGTAGGCGTATATTCTACAATAATGATAAAAATAGAGTGTAGTCAATACATAAACCAGCAACATATTTATTACCATTACCAAGTATGATGTACTGTGCATAATTGCATATGCTTTACTTTTGTAAGACTGACGGCTAATTGGGTCTACTTACCCCAGCATCACCATTGACGTGCGAATGACATGGTGGACTACAATGTCAGCAGGTGATAGGTATTTTACAGCTCCCTTATGTCTTGTGGGACTCCTGTCTTGTGTGCCATCTATTGACTCAAATTGTCATGTGGTGTGTGGCTGCGTGTAAGTGACTGTGTATGCGTGTAGAGAGCCAGATTTAAGCTTGGACACACACACACAAAACAATAGCTCTGATTATAACCACCTTGTTTCCTTATTGTACACAACTCAGGTCTTTAAGGATACTCCTCTCAGGGTGGAACCAATCTGTAGAAAACCAGCAGGGTGATGACCAAACCATCGAAGGCCAGGCACCATTTCCTCTGAAAAGCTGGCCCAGAGTGACCCCTGAGACAGCGTTAGGGACAGAATATTTATGAGGTGGCAAGATGTGGGGATTTAGGGTGCTCTTTCCTGTGGGTCAAAAGGAGGAAACAAAAAGCAAAAAATATTTGTGTGTATGCATGTGCATGTAGGAAATACTGAAACCAAATGTTTTTACACCATTGTGATAATGTGCCATGTGTTCTTCCCATGGAGCACGGCAGCCGCTTGACAATCGGTGATGATGACTTAATGGCTATAGGATGGTCAGAAAGGTGGGATGTTGTCCCCTGCTGCCAGCCCACTTGTGTTAAACATGGCGCTGGTGTAGCCATGAGAAAACGAAAATGCAGCAGAAGCTGAAGGATGGGGAAATAGGCAAAGAGATGATTTCCCGAGAGTGTTATGGAGGCAGTGAGGTTGATGTGAGCAGTCACCTGGAGCAGCGCACAAAGAAGAGAGAACTGTGGTGGCAGAAGAGAGGGGATGCAGGGTTTGTGGGGTGGCAGTGTTTGCTTGCTCCCTGTGGGAGTGAGGAGTGGGGATCTTTGTTCTGATTTGCAAAGTTTACTTATTTTTTTAATTTCAGAAAATTCTCTCCATCTTAAGACATGGAACCTAAGACCTCAGGAGGAGTTCTAGGGAGCTCATGACTCAGGCCTCCTGAACCTGGGTTGCTGGGTCTTTGGCTCCGGGTGTCAAAATCTCCCTGCTCTCCCTGGCAGGAAGGAACAGGCATTCAGAGGCTGTATTTGCACTCTCCTGGTGTCACACTGTGCTGCTTGAATGAGTCATGGGATTGATGAATTAACTCCTGCTGGTGGTAGAGAGGGAGAAACTGAAGTTCCTGCTACTAGCTCTTCCTCTAAAGCCACCTCTTCCCACCTCCTGATTGAATGATCCTGTCATCCAGTTCTGCTCCTGGAATGGGTGGTTCTGGCAGTGCTACTTGAATCTGAGCAAGAAGTTGCAACATGGGCTTTGTGTGTGTGTGAGTGTGCATGCACGTGCACACCACATATGTGCGGATGTGCGGTGTGCATGCTTACCCACATACCCACGAGTCATCTATTTGTTCTGCACACATTCAAGGAGAATGTTGCAGAATGTGTCTGCCATGAATTTTTGATCCCGTGCTGGATGCCATTATGCCATAATGAATATTGGTGAATATCGCTTTAACTTAGGGATCATTCCAGGGTAAAAATGTCGTCCATCAGAATTTTGGAGAGGAAAGTTCCCGTGGCAATCCATTCACAGGGATGGAGATGTATGTGCATAAGCAGTGGAAATTGAAAAACTGTGTTAAGTGGTTGGAAAGCCTCCAGCAGGAGATGGGGACCAGCCGCTTGGGCAGCGTCCTCAGAGGATGTTTCTGGGAGAATAAAAGCCTGGTTTCACAGCCTCGGGACAGGATCTGTGACAACATGGACAAGTGTCTGTGTCTTCCTTTGACCTATCTAGGGCAGCACGGCCAGACTCCTACCTTGTGGAACAGAGACCTCAGGAGTCATGGATGGAGCTGGCCTGGGGCTGACAGCTGTCCTCGTGAATGCAGGACTGCAGAGGGTAATGCTAGAGGGTGGATGCAGGCTCCAGTGGTCCCCTTAAGTGTGTGTGAGCAAAAGTTGTCCCACTGATGAATCAGGGAAGACATGTGGCTGAACCATTGTAGCACTTCCTTTGCAGAAGGAAGAATCAATCCCTCAGATATGCAAGAGCACCCCAGTGGGGAGGGAAAGTGGCTGAGGGGAGCTCACAGCTGTCACGAGTGAGATGAGGCAGTGAGATGACAGCAGGTTCTGGGTGCCCAGGCTACAGGGTACAAGTTCCTGAAGAAGAACTTTGCATCTGTGGCTGAATGGACTGTGGCGAACTCTGGTCCTGGAGGGGATGCATGGAAACAGAAAGGGTGAACCGCATTCAAAAGAGCTCTTTTGTGCAAGTAATAGGAGCCTAGAATAAACATACACATACACAACCCAACATACACAACCCAAACTGTTGTCTTCAGGTTGGGCTGACTCAGAGCTGAGATAAGGGCTTCAGGTTGACCTTTATCCATCTTGTAGCTTTGTTCACAAAAAGCTTCCTGGGGAAGCTTCAGTATCCTGGGGAAGAAGGAGAGCCCCTGACCCAACATTACCACGATCTGTTTGCATTTCAATGGCTGCAACTGGGTCACATATCTACTTCTAAACTGATTACTGTGAAGTCCTTTCCAGTTCTGATTTCCTCTCAATGCAAAGGAGAAGTTCTCAAGAACACTAGGTCTGGCAAAGGCAGCTACTTTACACTTCAGTGGTCTCTTAGAAACTCATTCTTAAAATATAACTTAGGGGCTGGGAATATAGCTCAGTTGGTGGAGTGCTTGCCTCGAAAGCACAGGCCCTGGGTTCAGCACAGGCACAGCAAAAAATAAATAAATAAATAAATAAATAAATAAATAATAAGAGAATAAATATATATATATACATATGGGTATATATATGTGTGTGTATATATGTATATATAACTTAAACATACACAAAAACAATAAAGGCAATGGATGTCTCCCAAAGTTCTAAGAAACCTTTTTCCTTTGGGAAGGAAAAAAAAGTGTGTTGGGTGATTTTGATGATATTTTCTTCAGCACCAAAAGTCAGCAAGGGCTTGGGGTCAAATGTTATCATTGCTGTGGTTTCCAATTCCATTGAGAAAAACAAAGTGCAGATCATACGGAACAGGACAGAAATACAACATGCTCTTTTAGTACAATCTTTCTCGGGTGTGCCTTCATCCGGGACCTCAGAGGCCTAGCTCATCTGCATCAGCCCTGGGGTGGCCCAAGGGGATCAGCATTCCACCACTTTCTTCTAAGGACACTACTGGGTTCTGGACACAAAAAAAAATGGACCCTGTCTTTCTTAGCTTTTATTTTAATGGCTATGAATCAATAATCCCTTCAATCCAAGTGTGACATGTTTGATGGGCACTGCCCTTCTTGTGTCCAGGGGACCTAATGTAGTCTGAAAGGCCTGTACTGCTCTCAGAAGGGCAGAAGCATTAAACCTGACCCAAGTGAGAGGGAGCTGGCCAGGGAGCTGGAGGAGTGACGAAGGCTACTGGCATGCAGCGGGGCTAGGATTCCAGGGAGCTCTGGGGTGCAAAACCAGAGTGGAGTGACCACAGTGCAGAGGGGAGGGGAAGCAGAGTGGGAAGCAGGCCAAAGGTGAACCATCTAGGTCCTTCTAGTCCCGGGCAAGAACCCTATGCTTGATCCCTGTAGCAAAGGGAAGCCAAGAGAAGGGTTATTTTCTCATACCTATTTTTTTCTAAAACAGGAGAGTGACTTAATCTGAGAAGTATCTTTAAAAAATATCACACTGCACAGACAACTAGAGCTGGATTTATGTTTTAAAAGATTCTTCTGGCTACTTGATTGTAGGGGAGCAAGAGAAAAAGGAAGGAGACCAGCAGGAGGCTGCATCTCGGGCTGAGACGATAGAAGAGGATATTTGAAAATCATATAGAAGAGACTTGTGTCCAAAATATATAAAAACCATTATAGCTCAATAATAAAAGGAACAGAATTCAAATGAAAAATGGGCAAAGGATCAGAATAAGCATTTCTCCAAGGGAGATGTGCAGATCATGGAGAAGCCCTTGAAAGGATGCTCACCACCACTCACCATTAGCAAACAGCAAATCGGGACTGCGATGAGATGCCACTTTTCAACCCAACCAACTGTCTCTCTGTTCAGGTACCCAGAGGGGAAAGTCCAGGCTCCTTAAAGGATTTTAGGCTATGTGGACCCCCATGCCACCTTCTTCAGTTTCATTTTCAATCCCTCCCCAACACCACCAATCCCTCACGCCTTTAATTGTTTCTTAGGACTCTCTGTTTTGTCCCCCTTGGACTTGACTCTGCAAGCCTGATGTGGAGGCCCAGGCCAGGCATCTTGCACCTGAGCACCCCTCTCTCACCCTGACTGCATGCTCTCCTGCATCGACCCACTGTGCTCTGGGTTGTAGGATTGTTGCCGTTTCTTTTCTGCTTCCCACAGGAATCAGAGCACTCCTGGAGAGCCCTGCCTGGTCTTGGAGCTGTGTTCCTCACAGAAGGCCAGACAGCCGCCGGTGGACAATGATGATGGCAGGGTGTATATATCCCTCAAAGTGGCCTACGCCTGGGTGGCACTGTTCTTGCCCTGGTCTCCTCCCCGTGGCCTGGAAAGAGCCTCTAGTGATGACCAGAGGTGGAATTGTCCTGAAAGCAGGTAAGACCACTCGGATCTGGATGTCAGGACAAGGAACCATGGATGGCCAATGCATGGCTGGGGTTGGACTCTTTGGGGACAGAGGAACATAAAGCAGAAGAATCATTAAAGGAACAGGGTCTAATGGGCAAAAGGGAGTGACCTCAAAACCTGGGATTGTCTGTCTGGGAGATAGAGAAGGAGGCAGTGATGGGGACACTTTCATGTCTATCTGTGCATCCACGTGGGTAGTCCTCTCCACCAGGTAGGAGTTCATGCTGCTATTTGCATGTGAAACAGCCGGAAAAGCACACTCTCTAGTACTCCTGCCTGCCACTGCAATTCCTCCATTCATCACACTTACCGGCACATCCAAGAGCTGCAAAGATGAGATGCCCTCTCATCCTCCCATGCTGAGCTCCACTGCAACTTCTTCCCCACCCCTCCTTGGCATTCCCCCTGAAGAGCAATGGGTCTTCAGCCCCGCCCCTGCTGTGCCTTTATTACAGCCCTTTCCACATCCTGGTTGTGGTTCCAGTTCATTCCTGAGTCGAGAGCCCTTGGGGTAACATCCCATTCCACTCTGCCACCCCAAAACTGGTGGGGAGGCAGCAGAAAGGGTCTACTCAGTATATTGGTCACACCTCGTTTTATTGGATCCCATGTGAACCCCGCAAGGCAGGCCTGGCATGTGCATTGGTGTTGGTCACACAGAGGAGAAACTGAGGCATGCGGTTGCACCCAGCAGAGCAGGGACTTGCTGGTTGGACATTGGTACTCTGCACATAGAGCACTTTTTGCTGATTTAATTTATTAGGTCCCATGACCCTATACATAGGACACCTATAGAAACAAATTGAGCCATCCTGTAGGAGGCCTATAAAATTTTATGTTTTTATAGGTGCCCTATATATAGAACCATGGGATATAATGGGTTAATGTTTTAGAAGATAAAAATACTCTGGTTAGAAAGTGGTCTTGGTAGTGCACTCCGCAGGTGGTGGTGGAAGCTGGGGTTAAAGTCAGGTGAGAGGCAGGTGGTCCAGAAGTGCATCTGGAAGTGGAAGGGCGAGCTGAGACCCTACAGAGGGAAATGAGGCCAGTTTGAGAATGGTCTTCTTCCTAGGTGTAGGAGAGACTGCATCCATGCTCTCTCTCTCTCTCTCTCTCTCTCTCTCTCTCTCTCACACACACACACACACACACACACACACATACACACACCCCTCACTTTTCTGGAACCCTTGAGTTTGTCACCTGGAATTGTTCTGACCACCTGTCAAGGCCCTTCAGCATCCACTGGCAGACAGCCTCCTTGTAGCTTGTCAATCAAACAGTCTGTGGGAATGTGCTCAGCAACCCTGAGGACACCCAGATAGAATCAGAGGCTCTCTGTAGGGAAGGGACTTCAGGAGAACATTGTATTCATTCCCGACACTGCAGGTCAGAGAGCTGACTTTTGGCATACAAACCATACTTCAAAGAAAGCAATATTTGAAGACTTTCAGTTTAGGACCCCATTAAATTAGAGAACTTGTTCTAAATTGAAATAATAGGACTACACAAACACATTTGAGATGGTCTCTAACAGTAAATTCCTTTAGTACAGTTTCATAACTATTTTTGTTTCTTTTTAAAATAAAAGTAAGTCTTGTGCATTTTAAGGAACTTTGAGAATATTCATAAAGATGAAAAAAAATTTTGCCTCCCATATCATTGCCTAGAAATAACCATTCAATTTTTTTGCAAGATCATTCAGACCTGAGTATGCTAAATATAGATTCATATTTCATATGGGATGTACATTTGTACAAACCACATAACAGTATATTCATCTCCTTGATGTTAAAACTGCTTGATTTGCACTTAGGTCTTGAAGATACAGGTCATATACTTTCAGAACCACTCTCCTCTGCAACTGCCCCAAGAAAACCCTTTTTCTCGCTGATGTTGAGTCCTATGGATTCATTGCCTCCAAACTCAAAGACATCCTGATGGCAACAAGTGTCCTTCCGCCTTTGTACTGGTAAAAGAGAAAATGAGCAAAAGCCACCATCGGTGTACCTGATAAGAAAATAAGGTGATAAGCATCTTTTAAGAAATGTATAAATAAATGATTGATCTGTAGACCAAAGAAAACCCTTTGGTTTGACTTTCTTTATCCGAAGAGTTGGCCAACAATTCATATACTTTAGGGGATGCCAAAAAAAATCTAATTTAAGCTCTTGTTGACTTTGATTAAAGTCTTTGGTCTAAATACCTTGCCAATGAGAGCAACACAAAGTCTATAGTTACCTTTCAAAGACCTTACTTGGCAAAGCTGTGCACCAGTGGTCTCTTGAATCTTTAATCTGGGATAGATTTCCAGACTAATATTCGAACTCAAGTGCAGAGATATTTCCCACCGTCCATCCAACAAAATGAAGTCAGCTTTGACTTGTGCAAAATGTCGATGAATTCTTCAGAGTAAATCAGCCCTGTCAGGGTGATGCAGAACCGTCAGCTCTTTGTGACATAATATAATATGAAATGATATTGAACAACATGCGTTTGGCACTAAATTGTTAGCGGGTTTTAGCTTTGACAGCAGCAAGTTTATTGCTTTAATCCCAAGGTCTTTTAACCCTCTTTGACATAAATTGAGGTTGGCTTTTGTGAAAAAAACTCCACTTTACTCTCTCTTCCTTTACCTAAAACTGCTTTTAACAATTTATGCTAGTACATCAGACACTCATTTTGAGTGACAAAAAGAAAAAGAAAAGAAGATCTATTAGAATAGAAGGGGAAAAAGGCCAACTTAGGCTAAGCAGCTTGTGCCTCTTTTGGTATACACGACACAGCCTCCTTTGGGTGAATATGCATTTTAAGTTATAATAATGTGTAGCTCCTGCAAATAAAAAAAGGTTGGGCAGAAGGCTCAGGCAAGGTGGAGGACAGCCACTGCCAGGGAACAAAGGCTCATAATCGGAAACAGAAGCTGTTTCATTTTGCTTCAATTGAATGTATTTCCATATATGGGCTCATGTCTTCCTCCTCCACCACCTACCCCCCTACAGTTTTAGAGATCAAAGATGACTTCTCTTTTATATAAATAGTTCTGAAATGCTGATTTAGTAAGTATGGCATATAAACAAAGACTCCCCAAATTTTGTATCATAATCGTAGCACCAGACGGCCGGATGGGCTACAGTCTCTTGGAACGGGAGAATGGGAAAGGGCGCTGGGGCTTCTCCTTCCATTTCCTTCCTGGGGCTGACACTTTTGCCAGGGAGCCCTGCCCACTCTGCTGGGATGCATCTAGCTCACAAGGATGCTCTTCCAGTTTGCAGCACATTAACTTTAACCTCTTGGTTCCAGTCAGGACCAGTGGATGAATCGAATTTTGCAGCCTCTCCAGGAGCCTGCAGACCTCTGAACACGCTGACCATTTTTTTCTGTTTCCCGGATTTAAATTTTTGATTTCCTTTGTTTCAGCAACTATGCTTTTAGGAATTCATAGTAAGAAAGTAGAAGAAAAACACAATAGATGTGTATAGACAGAAGATTGTAGTAATTATAAGTCTTGGCTGAAGCACAGATGGATCAGGGTTTAAATTCCAGCTCTGCTCCTTGCCCAGCATGTTACAGCTAGTGGGTCACTTAAATTCTCTCAGTTCATTTTTCTCATCTCTAAAACAGAGAAATTAGCTGTGTCTTTTCCCCAGGTGTTTTAGTCGTCTTTTTGTTGCTGTGACCAAAAGATCTGACAAGAACAACTGAAAAGCTTATTTTGGCTCACAGTTTCCGAAATGTATTTCATGACTGGCTGACTTCATAGCTCTGAGCCCAAGGTGGGGCTGAACATCATGGTAGAAGGGTGTGGCAGAGGGAAGCAGCGCAGGACATGGCAATAGGGAAACAAAGAGAGCTCCACTCACCAGGGCCAAAATGTAATGCCCCAAGCCACATCCCTGTGACCTATTTCCTCTGGCCACACCCTACCTGCCTACAGTTGCCACTCAGTTAATCCATATTAGTGGATTAATTCACTGATTAGATCATAACTCTCATAATCCAGTCATTTCACCTCTGAACATTCTTGCATTGTCTCACACATGAGCTTTGGGGGGAACATCTCATATCTAAACCATAATACTAGGTTTAGGAGGATTAAAAGATAAAGCATGGAAGATGTGTCTTTAGTACGAAGTCTTTGCAGTTATTACTACATCAGCATCTTTGCAGCATTATTTACAAACATGAAAATCAGATTCAACCTACACTCCTCCTAAATGACAGTGTGGGAATGCTATGCAGCTATTGAAAATAATCTTGTTCATGCACATTTTGGATATGGTAGGCGAGCACATTCAAAACATGTATTGTTATCCATAGTAGTAATATCCTTTGTTAATTGAAAAAAGTAGATTATGAGTCCACAGAGTCTCCATTTCATGACCAATTTATAATGTAATGCAATTTTTAAAAATTCAAAAGGGCATGCCCCTCTGTTGAGAATATGATTTATTATTTTTAATGTTTTCTAAATTTTATTTTTAATTTCTTTATTTGTTCTAATGAGTTGTACGTGACAGTAGAATGCATTATACATTTTGATTTTTAATGTATTTTTAAATGTTTAATTTTTTGTATTATAGTTGACAAATAGAAATTGTGTACATTTAGGGAATACAACTTGGTATTTTGACATATGTATCCATTGTGAAATGACCACCAGAGCTGAGCCAGCTAAGTCATTCATCATCTCACGACTCAGGTGTGTTTGTGTGTGTGTGTGTGTGTGTGTGTGTGTGAACACTGAATATGCACCCTCTTAAGAAAATTTCAGTTGTGCAATGGAAAAGTGTTACCTATAGTCACCCCATGGTGTGTGACATCGCCAGAACTTATTCATTTTGCCAAAATGAGAGTTTTCACCCTTTGATCAGTATCTCCCCATTGCTACCAACTGCTTTACCTCTGGTAACCACTATTCCACTCTCTGCTCCTATGAGTCTATTTTAGATTCCACGTGGAAGTGAGATCATGCAGCATTTGTCTTTCTGTGCTGGGCTTATGTCACTTAGCATAATGTCCTCCAGGTTTATCCATGTTGTTGCAAAGGCAGGATTTTCATCTTTTTTAAAAAGGCCCAATAAGATTCTTGTGTGTCCCTTATTTTACTTGTCCATTTATCTGTCCACAAACTTTTGGGGTGTTTCCATATCTTGGCTACAGTGACTGATGCTGTAAAGGAGTTGGGAGTGCAGGTATCTCTTTGAGGTACTGTTTTATTTCCTTGGAGAATTACCTAGAAGCAGGATTGTGGAATCATATGGTAGTTCTATTTTTAATTTTTAAAGGAATCACTCCATGCTCTTTTCCATGATGAAACCAATGTCTATTCCTGCCAGTAGGGTACAAGAGTTCCCTGTTCTCCCATCCTTACTGACAATTGTTATATTTTGTCTTTTTGATGAGAGCCATTCTAACAGGTGTGAGGTGACATCTCATCAGGGTAGATTTGAACATCCCTGATGATGGGTGGGGCCGAGCACATTTTCACATCCCTCTTGGCCATTTGCATGTCCTTCTTTTGAGAAATGTCTATTGAGCTACTTTACACATTTTAAAAATTGGGTTATGTGTCTTTTAATATTGAGTTGTTTGGATTCTTTATACATTTTGGATTTTAACTCTTTACCAGACAGAAAGTTTGCAAATATATTCTCCCATTCCATAGGTTTCCTTCTCACTCTGTTGATGGTTTCTTTTGTCACGTAGAAGCTTCTTAGTTTGATGCAATCACATTTGTCTAGTTTTGCTTTTGTTGCCTGTGCTTTGGTGTCATATCCAAAAAATCATTGCTAAGATCAATGTCGAGACACATTTTCCCTGGAGATTTTGATTTCTGATTTTTTTCCCTTTCTCTTGGGCTTAACGATATTTTCCATATTTTGTGACTACAGGTATCAAAATTCTTGCATAAGAAAGTGGAGAAATGAAGGGGAAAATTGTGCTCCTCAACTAACCTGAACTGAACATGATTGAAATTCCTTTTCTACACCGAATGTGAGTTGCTGGATTCTCTATTTTGTCAATGTTCCTCTTGCATGGGCCCAGATGTGCACATGAAACTCCAGATGTTGTCTCTAACCCTAACCCTAACCCTAACCCTCCCTTTTCTGAAACCAATCTAAAGCATACCCAGCTAAACACCTCCAGTTTCTTCTCCCCAGACCTTGGTTTGGAGGACATTGCCAAGAGTACCTGTGCCATGAATGGGAGACCCTTGCTGCTCCCCCATCTCCTCAAACTTTGGGATTCTCTCTCCTTTTCACAGTGACCCTCTTTCTCTGCCATTTCAACTTGCTTCTCTGGATGGTAGGGTCCATTTGGGGAGGGATGGGATGCCATCTATCCAGTCATTTTGCAAAGACAGTGGCTGGTTAGAAGTCCTGTGTGTGTGTGTGTGTGTGTGTGTGTGTGTGTTATGATAAAGACTGTCAGCTCCCTTACTACCCTTTCTATTTCTAGAGGTTAAGGTCTTACTAATACATTTCTCTTCTGTTTAAATCTGTTATGCAAAACTAGGCTCAAGCTTCAATTATTTTACAAGTGGTTCAATAGTTTGATAAATTATTCAGGGTTACAGTTCACATTGCTTTAACCAAATAAACTGATCTGGAAATGTGAGATGACGCTAGTCAGACCACCGGTGGGCACATATCTCTCCCTCTGCAGTTGTTTTAATTTTTTTTTTAAAGAAAATCAAGCTAACAATTCATACATAAATTATAGCCAAGCAGATGTAAGGAAAACTTACCTCTCCACTGTGACTCAAGATGAGGGCTCTAAAATTCACTACCAGAAGATAAGAAGAGAGGGAGCTTCTTTAAAGGGCTGTGGACAGCCAACTTCCTGGCCAGGGTAGGAAAGGTCATTTTCCTTAAGTCTGAGTTACAAGCCCTTCCCCCTTTTAGGCTGTGTCTGTGTAGGTTAAGTTTACTTCCCCACAGGAAGGAAGAGACTGAATGCAGGTAGAAGTCTTCCAGTGTTCAGAGCAGAAAAAGCTATTTCCAAGGGAAGCCATAGGGAAGTTCCTATTGGTTCTCCAGTTCGATGAACACATTAGCCTCATTATTTTCTGGAAACTCTCTAAGAAGGGTCCTGAGGGCATTTCTATCTACCCAAGACTGCCTCTGCTGCCACTACGAATGGGCATGAGGGAAGATCTCTCAAAGCCTTAGGGAAGGAGCAAATGCTCTGTCCCTCATTGCTCCAGGCTCTGCCCTGTGACCAGAAAGTGACCTCCCACCTCCATAGTGAAGGCTCCTCCAGTCCTGATATCTGGTGTTTTAGTGCAGAGTGATCCTAACATTCTGTAAATCAACCCTTTGGTTGCAAAGTCCTCACCTACTGTCTCTGTGCCCAATATCCCTAGGACTCTTGGGAGGTATGATTTCCTCATCTCCCATGAAGCAGCCTATGGTGTATGCTTCTGTCTCTAGGAACTCAAAGTTTATTGACTGCTAGACTGTTGTAGTTAGTCTGACCTTTAAAATAGTAATAAAAAAATATCTACAATGTGGTCCCAAATACTATAAAAAGCTCAGAAACCCCCTACTCAATATCTCTGGGGAGTCCTATGTGACCTGTTTATCCCACTTCCTTCTCCTACAGAATGATGGACACATCTGGAGTCTGGCTTCTTGTGCCTATTTCTTCTCTACTAAAGCATTAGCATAGCATACCATGACACCCATTTTTCTTGACCCTCCAGCTCTCCTGGAAATTGACAAGTCACTTGTGGTAAACTTTGATGGAGATGGGGAGAACAGTCAAAGGACTTTATCTATAGCAGAGCACAGATGTCTAGAAGTGTTTAAGGAGGGTGACAAGGGAATTTTGTGATCTAGACTCATCTCAGTAGATTTCTTAGAAAATATTACAGGCTGAAGAGAAATGGTACATCTCCTTACCAAGCAGATGTGGCTGTGGGTATTTGTGGTTTTAAACAGGAGTTATTTTTTCTCTCCCTCAAACTTAGATAGAAATTACTATGAGTGGTGACATCCTAGGATTGTGGTTGCAAACCAGCTGCTTTGGGCAGTGTCTGGCTCACAGATGTGATTTGCTTGGCTCACAACTTTACAAAAATAACAATAAAGCCAACATTTTTAAAACTCAGTGACTTTTACTTCCAAATTGTTAGATTTACACCCTCTCTTTAAAAATCATATTAGCTGACAATATTGAAGGTCTGCATTTCTGCATGGCAGAGATGGGTCAGTGTGGGTTGGTGCAGCTGCTTCCTCTATATGGAACGTTTTGATTTCCCATAACCCCACCAGCAAAAATCAGCCCTCTTCACCTGCCTGACTTTTGTAGCCTACATTTGCCTCTTCAGTCCTGAAAGACCTGGAGCAGCCTGGGAAGGTTTGGTGCTGCTTTGAAAATGTGGCCCTAATCATTGGGTTTTCAGGGTAGGAGTCAGGTGACCTTTAGCAAGTTTTAGGTTCATTCGTTTCTTTCTGAAAAGAAAAATGAGGCTAATGTCTTCCCATTCTATTATTGTAAAATTTTGCTTAAAAATGCACACAAAAATGCTTTGAACTCTTTAGAGGTGGCTGATAAAATAAAAGTGATAGTTTTAGACTCTTGGTACTTCAAACTCCATGAAACATCTGTCTCATACGTTCTTGTCTTTTATACTTGAAATTGGATACTGTTTTAACAAAGAAATTTCAGTACCATGGAACTGACAAGTCGAAAGAGTTGACAGTTCTCTCTAATTTGATGCCCAGACACATGTTAACTTTAATTCTTTGGGAGTGGAAGCCAAGTGTTAGATGCAAGTTTGGCATTTTGGGGGGTGTCACCCACTCTTTCGGGCCACTCTGGCTGTTTCTTGCTTTATTGCATTGTTTGCAGAGTGAGTTTAATATTTAGGAACTCTGAGTTGTATACAACACACAGAGACTGTGGGTCAGCAGTGGAGAGGGGAAGGTTAGAGGATGAACTACCACAGCTCCTGCTCACATCCTCCTGCCCAGAGGAATAGCCGTGGATGGATACACATGCCATGGAGCCAATTCCATCTCAACTACACAAAGTCATTGCAAATACATGTTAGAGCAAGTTTGCAAAGTCAGTTTTTCATTCATTCACCTACAGAGCAAGATGCGCGACCATTCAGTAAGCGCCACAGTAGAACTATCTATGATTGTCACCCAATGGCCTTTTAGGGACTGCTGTAGCACCATGGGGCTCAGGATGTGGTGTTAAATCATCACTTTCCCTGGGACCCAGGGAAACCATGCAAAATCTCTCTTTGTGCTCTTTGAAAGCTTGGTAGCTGCTACTCAAGGGTGACAATTATGGGCCTATGACATTTAAAATAGATGTTCCTTCCACTCAATGCTTGTGAGTGGGTTTGGATTTGGGTTGCTTTCCAAGCTTTTGCATGAATCTCCTAAATTCTATGAAGGTGTATATTTAAAGAAGCCAAGGATTTCAGCCCCCATCCAAACTGGTGATTTGTTCCTAAACTTGTTTCCTGGAATGTACCATCCTGTTGGCAGAGTCCTTTAGTTGTCAACAGAAGCACAAGGGCCTCTCTCTACCTTATAGATCCACCTTAGCCACCTCCTTCCAGGTGGTCACTCTGGTGGGGATCAGCCAGGGCCAAGCTTCAGGACTTAAACCATTGTTCAAGGCTAATGTCTCCTCATTTAGCTTTGGATACCCAACCTTCTATTCCTAGGCTGACTCTGATTTCCCAGAGACTTGCTAGGGAATCACTGAGCAGAACTGCCCTCAATTATATACTGGTCACATTATCTTTTCCATTGTGTTTAGGCAGGCCTTCCTCTGAATTCATGACCAGCTCAATCCCCAGCCCCGTTCATAGGATCCCCTCAAACCCACTATCTGCAGCCACTGCATTTCCACCACATTTATTTTTCTTTCCAGCTCCTCATAAGCAGATTTCCCAGAGCCAGAAGTAAACCCCTAAGAGTATTATGAGAACAACGGACTGGCAAACTTTCCAGTGAACTATATGCAACAATCCATAACCAGCAGATGATAAATTCAGGAAGCCAGGTCAGTGCATAATCCCCAACAGTCAGCTCATTACACCATGAGCTTTCTTGGAAGGCATTAATAAAAATGCTGTTTCCATCATGGCCAAACTCCTGCTTCTCTGGTTTTCTGGAAGGCATGAGTTGACATGGGGTGCGATCCTCATTCTGCCTCAGTGTCTAATGACTAATCCAAGAAAAGTGACAGAGGAAAAGTTGGGTGGATTATTGCCTGACTTATGGACTTCTGAGGCTAATTGTTTGTCTTTTAAAAATCAGAAATTTGAGAAAAAGACACCATAGTTTTCCCCTTATCTGTGGGAGACACACTCCAATATCTGCAAAGAATGAAACTTTGAATAGTACTGAATCCTGTGAGTACTGTATTTTCTCTTTACATTCCTATAACAAAATTTAATTTTTAAATTAGGCAAAATGAAATTAGCAGCTTTAATTAATAATAAAATAGAATTCTTGCAGTGTAGTATAATAAAACTTATGTGAATATGGTATATTGCTAAAAAATACATTGCAATTTCACCTTATCACTTAAAAGAAGCATTTTAAGGCTTCCTTGGCATATCTGAATTGCCAGCATCATTTTCCTTATTCTTTGGGTCCATTACTAATTAAGTAAATTAAAGTTACTTGCACATAAACATTACCATACTGTGTCAGTCATTCTGATAACCTGGAGAGTACTGAGAGACTAATAAGCAGGAGGGAGGGTAGCACATACAGTGTGGATACAGAGGCCAAAGTGCTGATTCGCATTCACGATGGGACAAAGTGGGATGCTTGGAGGTTTCATAATACTGCTCAGAATGCAATACAATTAAAACTTATGAATTGCTTATTTCTGGAAATTTTCATTTAATAATTTCAGACCACAGTGGACCATAGGTAACTGAAACTGTGGATAGTGAAATGGAGGATAAGAGGGGAAATAGTGCTCTCTCCACATTAGTAAAAGCAAGGCTGGGCTCTCTGATCCACAGGTCTCCTCCTTCTGAGTCCTTGCATATTATACAAGCAGTAGAAGACTGACAACCTGGACAGAGGGTTAGATGAGGTATCTTTTTCTGAGTCCTCTTCTCCCTTGGCATGAACCAGCCTGAGGAAGGCAGAGGGCAGTGAGAGGAATGGGATGAGGTGTTCCCCTTCACTGTCCCTTCCCTCTTGGTTGTTACTCCTTCACTTGCTGCACAAGTTGGGAAGTAGGCTTCACTTGGCTTTCATTAACACCCCATAATGTGCAGTGTGCGTGGTGCTGCTTTTTGTATCTTTGAGATGCTGGACATCTTTGCAATGTGCTGAGTGAGAAGCCCCATTTGATCCTTTGGAGACACTTGCCTGACATTTGTTGTGTCCCTCTCTGTTCTATCAGCAGTGCTTTTATTTATTTCTTTTCTTTATTAAAACAAAAACAAAAACAAAAACAAAACTACTCTCACTCCTCCATCACGGGCGTTGCCACCCTTGCTTTGTGAGAGAGGCTGCCTTTGTTTCCTTCATCCATTCTCTCTCTCTCCATTTCCTATCCTCATAGAAAAATCATTTCAAATCATTCGGGTACATTTAACATACACTTGCATTCTGTGTTCATATGGGTTCTTGCAAAATGTGTATTTGTGATTTATATGCATGAAACTTAATTTTATGTAAATGGTATTGGTTGTCATTTTCTTTGAATTTCTCTCACTTGGCACTGATTTTGAGATCTATCCATGTTGGTGTGTGCACATCTAGACTTTCTTTCAATTTCTGCATGTGATCCATGGTTTGCGTCCACTGTATTTTATCGGTCCACTCACACACTCCTGGAGAACCCAGCTCCTTCCAGCTGCTCAACATGTCAATGCTACCATGAACTTGTCAGTGTACGTGTCCTCTTATGGCTATGTGTGGAAATCTGGGAAATACATATCCTGTAGCAGATGCATATGTTAGATTTGACGAAGCTACCTGATTGTTCTCCAAAATTGCAGTTCCAGGGAAGGAATTGCTATATTCCATCAAGTATGGGATTATAATCTTAGATTCTCACTTTCATTCCAACATTTAGTATTATCTAGCCTTCTCACGTAGTCAATTTAATACATTTAAAGTGATATCTTGTTATTGTTTTCATTTGCATTTCTCTAATTATTAATGATTTTAAGCATCTTTTCAATGTGTTTGTTAGCTTTAGAATTTTCTCATCTATTCATGCTTTTGACCATTTTCTACTGAATTGACATTTTCTCTTTGTTGATATTCAGAAATTTCATACATATTCTACCAACAGTAATCCCTTATTGTTTTAAATATAGCAAATATATTCTCCTATCATTTAGTAATGTTTATGATATTTTGCATAGGAAACTTTTACTTCAATATAATGAATGATCCATTTTTGATGCCTTTATGGTGTTGTTTTTTAAAATTTTATTCCAAAGGTCATGACCAATGTTAAGAGGGAACAAAAAAATTCAGAGTCATAAGGATTGGGAAGGAAGAGGTATAAAGGATATTATCTGCAAATGATATGATCATCTACCCAAAGGAATACACACACACACACATACACATATTGTTGTATGTAACCAAGCAGTTGGTTACTGCTTCTCCACCCCAGCAGTAACCAACTTGAAAATAAAACACAAAGATGAGCCAGTGGCAATGTATTTCATAAACTTTTTGTGTTTTATTTGCTTATGGGAATTGGTTCTCTATTGTGGAACATCAGCAGACACCCAACATGTTAGGACAAAACTGCTACAGAAAATAGCAAGGAGGAGGGACCAGGAAGAGGGTGACCCATCAGATGGATGGAATTGGAAGTGAAGGGTCTTGAAGGTTGCTGGGTCTGCAGACTCAGCTTTTTGTGGGAAATTCCTTAAGATGAGGAGAGATATCTGCCTGTATTACCTCTGGGTCCCAGCACCCTCTGTCAGCCACCTCATAGGCCATCAGCATTTATTGACAAATGAATGGTGTAGTGTACTTACTAAGGTCTGAGTGACCATTCATTTACAGCTTTCAATGCAGTCCCAGGAGAAAGCCTTCTAATGGTACACTGATTTTGACAGATGAGCAGGGGAACAATGTAAAATATTTAACAGCTTCAGGAATAAGATAGAAGGGTGTTTTTGAGGATAAAGACTTTCTATCCTAAGCATTCCTTGGATCTCCCATTCAAGGTATGCTTTTCATTAAGGTAAAATATACATAATGTAAAAATCTACCTTTTGGGTCATTTTTAGGTATATAGTTCATGGGCATTTCCTGTTGTGCAGTCAACACCACTGGCCATCTCCAGAACCTTCCATCTTCTCAAACTGAAACTCTGCACCCATTGGACAATAAGTTCTCATTCTTTCTTCCCCCATCCTCTGGCGACCACCATTCCATTCTCTGCCTCTATGAATTCAACTGCTCTAGGTGTCTCATATTAAGTGGAACAGTTGTGCTTTTACATCTGGCTTACTTCACTTTTCTTCAGGCTTTGTTCATGTTACGGCATGTGTCGGAGCGTCCTTTTTAAGGTTTAATGCATTCATTGTACCTCTATACCACGTTTTGTTTATCCATTCACTCATCGATGGACATTTAGCTTGTCCACGCTCCCCCCGCCCAGTTAAGGCATACTTCCTGCATGTACGCTGTGGAGCACATAAGTCATGAAGAGTCAAAGGCAAGCCTCATACAGAACCAGTGCCCCTGGACTTCTCACAGTCCTCTCGTGATCAGAGCAAAGAATTTCAGTGCAACCTGTCAAAGAGAGCGGTGCATGGGGCTCCACAGAAGGGAGCTGCTCTCTCTCCCTATTCAGAGGCGTCATTGGGACTGGATCTTCTTGCAGAATGAGTGGCTCATCTGGCAGACAAGGGCCTCTTGGTGTTTTAGGCAGGGGGAACAATAAATTCTTGAAGATGACCAGAGACTTTTAAGTGGCCGATTATCATGAAAACATAGTTTGTATGTTCACAGGGGTCTGAATGTTGCCTTAAGGAATAAAATGAACAATCCACCTGGAAAAATAAGTAGGGGACGACACTTGAAGGATCATTTCTTACGATGACAGGAAATTGTTTAAAACTTAACACAAATATATATATATTATACCCAAATATATATATATATTATACCCAAACCTGGTAAAGATTGGACATATATATATATATTCTTAATTTTTCTCCTTCTATAAGAAAGGCACCTTAAAGTAGGCCAATGCTGATTGGCCTATTTTTTTACTTCCGATATATACTGTCACTCTTCTTGTATCCATATATAGAAAGTATCCTCTATATGTGTTTACAGTTTCATGGAGTTTTATTGTATGGATGTACCATAATTTTTAAACCAGTTTCCTCTGGATGAACATTTAGGTTGTCTGTCATTTTTTTCTCCTTACAAGCAAAGCTAATGAATAACCTTGAAGAGATATCATTTCACATGTGTGCAAGTTGTAACTAGAGGATAAATTCCCACATGTATAATTGATGGGTCAAAGGGTATATACATATGTAATTTTGATAGATGGTGCTGATTTGCCCTCCACAGGGGTTATACCAATTCATATTCCCGCCAGCAATATATGATGTCTGTTTTCGTACGGCCTCACTAACAGTATTATCAAACTTCTGGACTTTTGCCAAATCGATAAGTAAAAAATGGAATCACAACACAGCTTTAAATTGGGGATCTCTCATTAGAGTGCAGTTGAGTATTTTTCCTTATGTTTGAGCCATTTATATGTCCTTATCTGTGAGTGTTCGTAGCTTCCACTTTCAACTTGGTCATTGTCATTTCTATAAATTTCTAGAAAATCTTTATAAATTTCATTGTTTTGACTTATTTAAAAATCAAGAATGGGGGTTGAATTTTAATAAGTACTTTTTCTTTGTGTTTGAGGTGATTATATGAATTTTTCCTTCTTAAACATAGTTATAGAATTACCTCTTTATTGGATTCTATATTATTTCACTTAAATTTCCAAAATAAGACCTTATTTTGTCATTTATTGCTTTTGATGATCTAATGCATGTAATTTATTAACATTTCATATCTGATTTTTGCATTAATATGTATATAATATACATGCATTCATATACAAGTTAGGCTATAGTTTTGTTGATTATTATTTTTGTCCAATCTTTATCAGGTTTGGGTATAATATTATATTTGCTTCATTGAAAGATTCTGGAATTTTTCCTTCTTTGTAGATGCTTCAGACAGTTTAAGCATTATTGGGTCAGATGATTTTGTAAAGGATGAAAACATCTCCCCAGGCTTGGACCAGATTTGGGTCCTTTACCTTATGGTTCTTCTCCCTCCCTTAAAGAAAGAGCTTACAGAATTTATTCCTTAGTTCTCTGGGTTTCTAGTTTTTAAACTTAATAATTTTTGCTTTTATCTTTATTATATTTTTCTTTCTCACATTTGTTTAATTTCTAACATACTATTAAATGTCTGACTCATTTGTTTTATTCTTTATTTTCTTATTGACAAAGTGTTTGAGTTAATGACTTTTTCTCTGTTAGCTGTGCTCATCGTTTCTGTTAAGCGTTTTATGATTTTTTTTTTAGAAATTCTAAAATTTGGGGTTGTCTTTACTCTTTAACCTTAAAGTTTGCCTAAGAGGAAGTTTATTATCTTTTAAAATTTTCTATTATTATTTACTTTTATTCTTATTACATTTAACCAAGTATAAACAGAACCCTTCTTTTTTTTTTTAATGAATCGAAATGCATTCTGCTGTCATGGATAACTGATTAGAACAAATAATTTTAAAAAGAGCCCTTCTCTTGTTTTTATGCTTTTTGTCCTGAATTCTGACCTCAAAGGTGTTAAGTGATGGCTTCTATTTCCTTTTATTTTCATCTGGCTGATGCTCCTTGGATATGCTTCTTATATTTGACTTTGTCAAACAACTAGGCTTTGTGCATCTCCTAAATGCATCCTGGGGTTGGTTTTGCTTTGCAGCCCAACCTGATGATCTTCCCAAGAGATCCATGCATACATTTACATTTTCTATGACATGCATTTGGTTTTGTTCTGAAATATCATTGGGTATTGCATTTTGCTTATTTGTCCTCTACTGTGTGATCTATTTTATTTGCTTTAGTTCTTCTGATATTTAAGAAGATTTGTATTTTGTTCTAGCCAGAACTTCTATCATTATAATTATGTTGTGCTTTGGATATGAGGCATCCACTGCAAAGCTCATGGGTAGAATGAATAGATTATCAGAGATGTAACTCCATCAGTGGATTAATCCATTTGATGGATTAATACTTTGAAAGGACTACTGTAGCAGGTGGTAATTGTAGGCAGGTGGATCATGGTTAGAGAAAGTAGGTCACTGGGAGTGTGACCTTGGGGATTTTATTTTGTCCCTGGCTCCTTGCTCTTTCACTCTGCTTCCTGACTGCTATAATCTGAGAATTTCTCTGCTACATCTTCATGCCATGAAGTTCTGTCCATCTCAGACCCAGAGCAATGGAGTCAGTCCACTGTGGACTGAGAACTCTGAAACCATGAACCCTAAATAAACTTTTCCTTCTCTAAGTTGTTCTTGTCTGGTGTTTTGGTCACAGTGTCAAAAAGCTAAAATCATGACACCTTTAGTTCTTATTTCTTTAGACACTGTCTTCTTCATTCCCTACCATGATTAATGATACAATTAAAATACTTCCTTTTTCCTTCATTTCCCTTCCCTTCTTTTTCACCACCTAATTTTAGTTTTTAATATTACGTTAGTATGTTTTTCAGTGCTTATATGTTATTATTTTTTTAAAACCAGATTACCTGGCAATATTGAGGTCATGTTGCTGCATGCCAGGGCTTGGGCAGTGCTGGGGCAGCATCTTCCTCTAAATAGACCAGGCACATTCTGGTTTCCCATGGTTCCCACCAGACACAAGAGCCCTACTCTTCACCAGCCTGACCTTTGCTAGCATGTATCTGCCTCTCCAGGCCTGAAAGATCCCCATACTACTTAAAGTTCAGCCAAGTTCAAAGCTCAAGTCCAGTACAAATGCCTCGGATGAGTTATTGGATTGATGTAAATATATATAGAAAGACAGGGGAGCAACCCAACTAGTTGGTGCAAATATAAGAACTACATCATGAGTTTGATTTATCCTGTTGAGTTCTATGTGCCAATGGGACATCCAGATGGAGATGCCGGGTTATCTTCTGTACAAATTTGGAGCTCAGGGGTTGAGGTAATGAATGAAAAGCATAGATAATCATTACTTTGTGGAGAGTCTATTATGTTTTAAGGAGTACACGAATGTTACCTCAGGTCATCCTAACAAGAAACTGAGTTCAGAGGAATGCAGACGGCAGAACTGATATCTGAAACTAGGTCTCCCTGATAGCCAACACTTCCTCTTGTTGCATCTACAGAGGGTTCACTATGTTGCTTTGTTGCCTGGTCCTAATTTGAAGAGAAGGCAGAACATTTCATGGTATCTCCTCAGTGATTTTTGCCAAAACTGAGTCAGCAGGAGTAAGACATCTTTCAGTATCTCAACTGAGAATTTGGGCATCAGCAGACAGAACCCAAGTCATTCCCCCAATTTGTGGCCCTCTGTGAGTGATGACCCAAGTTCTGTCTACTGATACTCTTTTATGTTGGAAAGGGCTGAACTGGGTTGACAGTCATACTGATTCATTTTGCACAGTGTGTCTAAAATGGCTAATACCTATACCTGACGCTGTGTCCACATGGATGCTGGAATCAATACAATTATCCCAAACACACACCAGTAACTCAGAGATGTGGATTTTAGACAGTGGGTTCTATTTCTTCCCCTGTTTATTAAAAAATATTGACTGACTTGAGCCAGATCCAATAGGAAATGTTAAGGAGAGACCCATCCAATTAAGATGGCATTTTTCTTTGAAGTACTGTGTCCCCCCCAATGTCCCCAGTGATACCAGGTGGACTAGATGGAAATGGACATTATGGAAAAGGCAATGATATATTGATTTTCAGAAATTGTGCTTTACTGTGCATATGCACGTGTGAGTGTGAGGAAAACTGGCCACAGGGTAGAACTGGGAAAACCTTTTTCGATGAGCAAAATGTGAGAAATGTTACAAAAGATAACTTTGTGGTCTATTAATTATGCTTTTTAATATTTCATTTCCAAATGAAAGGGGGAATTGCCAATGCAGTGTCCTCTATGTACTTATGGGGATAAGAGATTTACCTTAGGAGATGTGATTAAATGAGTTAAGGAATTGAAAATGCTGAAAACAAGGCCTGAAACACGGTAAGTTCTAGGGGAATGTGGGCTACTTTTATTGTTCCAAACAAAATAATCACTATTACAGATGAAAGGCTAATGTTGGGAGAGACTCTGTAACCTGCTCAGGGTTACCAGGCATTTCAAGAGAACAGTGGGATCTGTATTGAGTTCTTGTGACTCCAAGGCCAAATGCCAACCCTAACTTTCCTCCCAAAATGTTTCCTATGGAACATGAAATGAGACATGTGTCCCTCTGATGAAGTTCATACAAGCCAATTTCCAGTTAATTCCTGAACATGGAAGTGAAATGCAGGAGGAGGGCATAGGAGCCAAATAAAAATATAACACCTGTTAATTCTTTTCAGGTATTGGTGGATCTTGTAGTTTTACATGTCCATGATTATACAGTTAAGTCAATGTCCACAGTTGGCACGTGAGACTTAGTGATGGCTATTGGCCAATTTTAGCTTTGTTGTGAGGAGAGTCTCCAAAGATTCTTGCTTATGGCTTGGATCTAAAATATTCCTCAAAGTCTCCTGCACTGAAGGCTTGGTCCCCAATGCTGCAATGTCCAGAGGAGGGGCTTTGGGGAAGTTGTTGGATCACAAGGGCTCTGACTCATCAGTGGATCAATCCACTCACTGCTGAATGAACTTACAGGGAGGTGATGGAAACCACAGACAATTAGGGCATGGTTGGAGGAAGTAGGTTGCTCAGAGTGTGCCCTTGGGGACAATATCTTGTCCTGGGCCCCTTCCTGTCTGTCTCCTTCCTGGCTGCCGTGAGCTTGGTGGCTTTCTTCTTACATACCCTTCTGCCACTATGTTCTGTCTCACCTCAGGTCTAAAGCAATGGAGTCATCCAACCATAGGCAGAAACCTCTGATACTCTGAGCCAAAATAAATCCTCCTCTAAGTTGGTTATCTCAGGTATTTTCCAGAGCAATGAAAGCTGACTAATATAGTCTTGGAGATGGATCTCACTCAGCACTTCCTTTCAACTTTGATTTCTTGTCTTCTAAGGGCTCATCATCAACCTGCTCCTTGCAGATCGTTCTGAGCATTGCCAACCACAGTGAGTTATATACTTACTGCCTTATTGTGGTCTTCCCCTTTATTTTACAAATATGTACCTATATGCAAGTATACACATACAAAAATTGTTTTTCACTCTTATTCCTTTTCATTTTAGTTTGAAGAATACTAAGAAGTCATGTAAGAAACAGCATCTCACCTTGCTCCTTCTGTTTTGTTGTTTTAAACAATCAAATAGCAGCCAATAAAGACAGAGGTATGACTTTGAAGGGATATTACCTATAGATTCTTCATATGTTCAGGTATAAACTACCTTCCTATCTCCATTTATTACATCCTTAAACAAGAGAATGAATTGTCCACATGGACATTGCAACAGCATCTGCTTTCATTAATGCAAGTGTCCCATCTACGGCATGTAACAGGGGTGAGGAGTGTCAAACTGAAGTGAAATAGAATCAGTTAATTCATACCTTTAGCTCCTTAGGAAGTTTAAGACTAGAAGAAAAATTTGAGACTATATGCCAAGATGCTTTTGATAGTAAATTATAGACACTCCAATTCAAATTGGCTAAAATAATAAAGAGACTTTGCTAAAAGCCTTAGCAAAGAGACTTAACTAAAAAGGCAACTTAGTAATTTTGTTTTGGTATGGGTCCCATGTTATTCTATGTATTATTATGTAACCAATTATCTAAAAACTCAGTGGTTTAGAGGAATAAAACGCTCTTGCTAGCTCACAGTAATTATGTATTAGAAATTTAGGGAAAGATTAGCTAGGTTGTTCTGACCCATAGCCTCTCATGAGGGTGCAGTGAAGATTCTGTAATCATCTGAAAGCTTGACTGAAACTGGAGGATATGCCTCTAAAACGATTTCATTCACATGATAGACTGGTGATAATGGTTGGTGCAAGGCTTTAGTTCTTCCCCCTTGGGTTTTCTCACAACATGGAAGCTGACTTTCCCCTGAGCAAAGGATCCAAGAATGAGAGAGAGAAAGCTGGGCATGGTGATGCACAGCTGTAATCTCAATGACTTGTGAGACTGAGACAGGAGGATTGCAAGTTTGAGGCCAGCCTCAGCAAATTAGTGAGAACCTCAAGCAACTTAGTAAGTACCTGTCTCAAAATAAAAATAAAAAAAAAGAACTGGGACTATAGCTCAGTGGTAAAGCACCCTTGGGTTCAATCCCCAGTACCAAAAAAAAAAAAAAAAAAAAAAGTGAGAGATAGACAGGTGGAAGCTCAGTTTTATGACTAACACTGGAGTTGCAGAGCGTGACTTTTCAGTACATTCTCTATTAGAAGCAGGTTACCAAGTCCCACCTACTCAAGAGGAGGAGAATTAGGCTGTACCTTTTGAGAGGAGCCTTGTCAAAGCACGACAGGTATATTTGAAAAGCACTGGCACTGCACTCTCAACCTCTTGTGATGTCATCATGACTATGGGCACCTTTCAGGTTCATGGTGCTTCGTTTGTATCCAGCAAGAAACAGATTATTCCCAGAACTTATCTGATTGGACAAGTGAGGTCATGTGCCAACCCGTGAACCGCATTCCTATGGCCAGATGGATGGGCTTTGGCCAGAGCCCTGTGCTCCATGATCAGAGCTGGGAAAGCATCATATTCCCTTGGAGCACAAGAGCTACAGGGGGAAGGGAAGGATCCACAAATACAATTATGGTTCTGCTACCAAGAGAAGGGGAGAGTGATCCCTAGTGGCTGGAATCAACCTCTATGCAGGTTCAAGCTTGTGCATGCAGTGGAGGTGGGGTGGTTGGTTAGGCAGAGGTATTGATTAGATGTGAGTCCTGCTGGGTAATTGGTCATCTGTCCATCTGACATGATTTCAAATGAACTGGTTAAGGAGGTATGAGGAATGAAATTGCACAAGATTGCTAACTTGATGCATTTCTTACATACCGAGCTCTTTCACTTTGGGAAATAGTTTTACTGCCCATCACAGTGGAGATGCTTGGTTCCTGAAGCTGGATTTGGTGATTAGGAAGACACAGAACTGGGGGCTGGGCAGGCTGGTGACCTGAAAGGAGGTGACCAGAGGAACCAACCCTTCCCTCCCACCAATCCCCCTTCACCTCCCTGACAGCTCATCCACTTCCTGTGGAACCTTAGAGCCCTGTGGGGAGGGATTTGTGTCTGTTTTATTTACTTTGAGTCAGATTGTCTAAAACAGTGTCCGGCACATGGCTGGTGCTCGATAGATGCTTGCTGAACCTTCACTGACATTTACTATTATTGATATTAATAAGCAAGTGAATTTGCTCCTGATGGTTCAATCATTAAGTCTTTCTGTTGTACCATTGCCTTGAAGTCTGAGCAAGGCAAGAGGGAACTGAAGGCAGTGGAGGGTGTGTCCGCCGTCTTGGGGAGCTGCAGAACAGAGCTACTCAGTGCCCAAGACCAGGAATTGCAGGAAAAATAGCTTGCATTTCTTTTCTTATCCTTTTGCTTAGTTTTTAATGCAGGCCTCATTAACCTTAGCCGAACTGGGGCCTATCCAGGTTTCCCCAGAGTCTTATACAGTGACAAGATGTCTTTGGAACAAAGTGGTCCCCACCTCTGGGGGTCATCTCTCCATCTGGTGGGTCATTGCTGAGTGGTTGCTCATCCCTGTTCAAGGCGCCTATAAACGTTCTTATTATCTAGTTGGGGCTCAATTCCAGAGATAGCAGAGGACCAGGCCCTACTTGAGAACCTAAGCTTTCTCTTTCCTTTCCCTTTTCTCCCTGCCAGACCATCTGTGTGGCCTCTGGGGCAGAGCACCTTACGCTGGCTCATCATGTTTTCTTCTAATCAATTGCTCATGCCTGGGCTCCATTCTTGTTCTGTCCTCTACACTTGGACTTTTGAGACCTTAATACCATAAGAGAATGACTTTTTCTGTTTTTTGTTAATGCATCTTTTTCTTCAAACAGTGAGCTTCTGGTGCCCCAAATGGGAGAGGGATCAAGGAGTAACAAGATAAACAAGAGGACAAGTTCAGTGGTTACAGCATTGAGTGTGGCCATGACTGAGGTGCCAGCTCAGGGCGGGATGAGGGCCAGGGAGTTGCTGTCTAATATGTAGACAATTTCAGTTTCACAAGATGAAGAGTTCTGGAGTTCAGCTGCTCAACAGCATGAATGTGCTTACTTCCCACTACTGAGTTGCACGATTAAAAATGATGAAGATGGTAAATTTTGCATTGTGCATGTTTTCCCGCATTACAAATAAAATGTATTCATTGACACCAGCATCCGTAGCAGCAAGACCAGCAGCAATCACTTATTTTGAATGCCCACCATGAACTAGACCTTGTATTGAAGACTTCACAAGCATCACTGAACTTACTCTCTTGACAACCCCATTACAATAAGGAACTGGTTTAATCCTTACTAGATAGATAAGGAAATTGAAGCTTAGATCTAGAAGTCAAAAGTTTCAATGTCTCAAAGCCGAGATTTGAACACAAGTCTACAAGACCTCAAAACCAGGATTCATTGATTGACAGCAATTTACCTAGTGGACGATTTCTGTTCCTCTTCAAACTAGGATTGGTATCAACAGCTCTTGAGTGGATCCCAGGCTGGACCATGTCTACACACTTCCACTCCCACCTGTCAAAAATTGAATGTTTGCCAAGAGGAAGGACCTCCCACTTGGGCCTGTTATTCTAATTGTGTTACTTAACAAGGCTAAGAGCTCTGATTGAATACAAGGCCAAAGACAATTGCTGTATTTATGAAAACCAGATATGATGCTTTGGGAAGACTCAATAAAAAACAGAAGCTCGAGAAAATTAGGTATCATAAGGAGATGTAAAAGGTAGGGACAAACCATGCAAATGTAGATGAATCTTGTACCCATTTTGCTTTGTGAGGATCCTTTTCATCTGTTTTAAAGAGAGTGCAATGCTTTTATAGATTATATGTTATGACTATAGTTTATAGAAAAAAGAGAGCATGAAACACCCATCCACACACCCACAGGCCAAGAGGAAGACTTGGACCTGCAATTAAAATATGGGAAAATAAATGAATACTTCTGTAATTTAAGTTAACATTAAAAAATAAGATTTTCAAAGGAAAAAAATAATCTACTTTAAGGATCATGTCTTGTCCTAGGCTATCTTAAAATATTATTGAATGATATAATCTCCAATCCATAAATACTTTCCTATTGACAAAAAGGGAAAACGAAAAGAAACAAAACAAAAATAGTCATGACTGAGAAATAAAATCACCCCAGTTCAGACCTGAGCACTCGGAGGAGGGTCCCCAGGCTGGGCCACTTTTGTAGCCCCATGGTATTGGGGCCAGGGCTGCGGCTGGAGGGAGAGCAGGAGCTTTTGGAGGCAGGGCGAGGAGATGAACGTTGATTATGCTTACGGTGCATGTGGTGAAGGGAGGCTGAGAGCCTCCACCCTGGGAGGGGGCTTGGGGTGAAAGGTGAAGCAATGTGGGGCTTATAGGAAAAAGAGTCTCCGTCTGCTTTTATGGGAACAGTGGGCAAAGAAGCAGCTTTGTGTGGGGTGTGCCGTCCAGACAGCATGAACCAGAACTAAAGCGGCTTGCCCAGTTAGCTAACCCAAGAAAGCAACCAACCTCAGCAGCTGTCAGCCCCGCCCAGTTCTGCTGTTCTCCCAGTGCAGGGCTTCAGCAGCCTTTCTTGAGTGCCTCCTGTATTCCTTGATCAGCCTCCCTTAGTTCCCTAAATGAAATTCTTTCCTCTCAAACCCCTAAGCCGGACGTTTGTGTGTACACCTCTGTTCATGTGTGTGCAATGTGTGCGCATGCGCCATCTGGGAACGTGTTTCCAGAAGGGTTCACGCTTAGTGATGCTCTGCTTTTTCTCCAACATGGGTCCATGAGTCAATAGCACTATTTACTTAAATAGCAACTCAATCATAAAGGATTCTAGAACATGAAGTTTGGTGAAGCCCACTCCTGCCCTTGAACCTCCAGACTTGACTTTTTACTAGAGAATCTCTGTAAGCCTCACCTGTTCATTTCCCTCCATAGGGGAAACAGTCCTTTGATCTAAAATGATTGTCGATGATAGGCTTACAGCAGTGATGGAGACCCAGGGGACCAGCCTACCACGCCCAGAGGGGTGGTGGGGCAGGGGAGGCTCCCAGAGACTTGGACTGCCAAAGATACCAAAACAAGAGTTTCCCTCCTCTAGAGGATGCTGCTGGGGACCTGCAGGGGTGAGCACACACCATGCCATTCAACAGCGTCTGGAATCTTCTAACGAAAACTGGATTTTCTTATCTTCTCTTCCGTAGAGAGTTCCTGATTAGTAGTTCAGAGCTCGGAGGAATTAGCTATATATCACTTTAAATGTTTATTTTATGTCCAGCTTATTCTAACATTTTTATTCATCTTAATGAGAAGTAATTGGGCTTCCTATTGCAGTGTTTCATTTAAAAAGGGGGAATATTAATAAGGAAGGAAAGCATGCTAAAATCCATAACTATCTCCCCGGCTTTTACCATGCTTATATCTATCCCAGAAGTCCCTGTTTTAGATTGAAAATAGTATTCAGTGCATTTGAGCCACATCCTTCCTGAGGCTGGCGATGCTTTTATTGTATGTCATTATGTCTTCTGGGAATCCTGACATTAAAACATATCCTTGGTTCTCACTTAAGCCAATTTTATAGGGCAGGGAAAGAAAAGACAACATTTTGCAATGAAAGCACCTTCTCCCATCTGGCAAGATGGCTTTCTGGACTCTATTGTGGCTCATTGTCTAAAAATAGGATGAAGACAAATTGTTATCATTTGCGAAAGCCCATGACAATAATGATAAATGAACAAATTTTTTTGCCCTCTGAAGTCATTGCTTAAGGCTTTCTCTGGGATCAACAATGTTAAACTGGTAAACTTGCCTCATCTGCATCCACAGAAGGTTTACAAATGGCTTTGTAAACAATTTTAGCCAGAGCGTTAATCTCTCCTACAGAACTAGGGCTTCGAGATATATGATTGATTTGCAATTTAAAATGACACGGAAACCCCTGAAACAGATATGAAAGAAACTTTCAGTGAATAATGTTTTAGTTGACAAGAAAAGATAAGGCACATCTTTCATCTGATAGTGGGCTGTTTTTGATAAATATTGTTCATAATGGAGAATTTTGGAATCATTAATGTGTGGATAGAACATTACTACTTTTTGACTGGAACCTCAGAAACTGGTTTCTTTGGGCAGGAGTTGTGTTGTATGAAAAAAAAAAATACTTGGGGGAGCTGTCTGAAAAACGTCCATAAAATCATGCTATCATTTGACCTGGGTCCAACTAGTAAATGGCAAGAGTGAATTCCCAGAGCAGGATCTCCCTTTGGGATTGATTTCAGCACCACAAAGTTCACTCCCCCATATCAGGACAGGACAATTTGGGTGGTGTTGTGGATCAAATAAAAAGGGGCATGCAATGAAAGTAAAGTTTGAATTTCCTTTATCCACGGGGTGCTCTGTTGCAGCAGCCAGCTCCCTGTGCCGTCTTGGTGGTGCCCACCACAAGGGCTGGACCCTGGGGCATTTGATGCAGAGGTGAGCAGACGTGTCATGCCAACCAGCACACATGGGTCATCAGCCCTGTCCAATGTCAGGCTTCTTTCCCCAGATTTTGTCTTCCTCCTGACTGCATTACCTCTTCCTCCTGCACCATCTTCTCCCCCTTCCATTTCACAACAATGACACCTCCTTAGACTGATTGCAGTGTTGACGTGGCTCATATTCTGGAGCTTGGTAGGCCCAGTGTTAGTGTTCCAAGGCACGCTGCATGGCAGCATGGTCCTGGTCCCCAAAACAATGCTGCCCAACTGCTCAGCCAGTGGTCTCCTTCTCCCTACCCTATGGACAAAACACCTCTCAGCCAAGGGACCCTGCTTCAGCCTCCATTATGATTGGTAGTTGCCCTGCTACTTCCAACAGTGCTAGGCAATGGCTTAGTTTTTCAGAGTGCTGCGCTTGTCAGTGTTTGGAAACACGATACTAGTAGAATAATAAAAATGATGCCCCAAAAGGTACCAGATAGCAATCCAACTATGTACCCCAGGCTTCTCCTGGCTGTCAGAGATGTCCACATACAAGCCCTGTGGTGTACATCAGAGGAACGTGCTTAAGCTCATTAAAACCATTCCATTGAATTTAGTTTTATTTAATATCCTATTAGTGGCCAGGCAGACAGGATACCTACTGTGTGCCAGGAGCTGTTATAGGTGCTGAAAATATAGAGGTGAAGCAAACAGATGCAGTCCCCTGTTCCCACAGAGCTGACTTTATGTCAATAGTCACCTTGTTGATGAATAAAAACCAGAAACTCATTGTAGTATATTTATTGAAAACCTTGGACTATCTGAGGTCTGCACATCCCTTTTGTTCTGCTTCAAAACCTTCCATGGCTCCCTTGGCCTTGCAAAGTAAATTTAAAACATTTTCCTCTTCTTTTCTACTGGTGCCTTATGATCATAGGTAATAGTGGGATTCATTGTGACATATTTGTATATGTACATAACATAATTTGACCTATTTTGTTCCCTCCCTTTCCCTCTCCTCCTCCCACCCCCTGAACCCTTTCCTCAACTCTACTGGTTGCCCAAGCTCCCTTTTTAAAAATATTTTTCTCTCTAGCTTCCACATGAGAGAGGACATATGACCTTGACTTTCTATATTTGTCATATTCTGCTCACCATGATGATCTTCGCTTCCATCTAGTTTCTTGCAAATGACATGATTTTGTTCTTCTTTATGGCTGACTAAAACGCCATTGTCACATTCTCCCTATCCAGTTATCCACTGATAGACACCTAGGCTGGTTCCATAGCTTGGCTTTTGTGCATTGTGCTGCTACAAACGTGGGTGTGCATGTATCACTGTAATATGCTGATTTTATTTTTTAGGAAAAGAACTGAGAAGTGGTATAGCTGGGTCATATGCCAGTTTCATTCCTAGTCTTTTGAGGAACCACTGGCCTGCTCTTCATAGTTTTTATAATCCCACCAGCAGTGCATAAGTGTCCCTTTTCCCCACATCCTCCTTGGCACTTGTTATTACTTGTATTTTTGATGACTGTCATTCTAACTGGAGTGAGATTTTAACAAAACACTGTTTTCTCTACTTGTATTCTGTCTATACTCTCAATCTTATATCCAATATGCAGAGTATGTTATTGCTATTGGAGTCCAGGTTGCCCTGGAACTGAATTGCACATTTACTTGCCAAAGTTTCACTGACCCCAACATTAGTGCATGCCCCCCAAATGGGTAACTCTTTCCCCTGCCAGCCATAGGGTTGGGTGGGGACTCAACCGTCCTCTAGAGATGTCAGTCTGACACCAAGTCTACCAAAGAACCCTTCAACTGGCTATGATCTGGTCACCCTTCCCACAACCTGGTATTCAGAAGTCCTTGAGTGGCACAACACTTATCTGACCAGTTTCTATGTGATCCTGGAAGATCCTTATCTCAGGGGTCTACCCCAGACCCAAGGTGGCTTTGTCAAGTCATTCCCCTGCTGCCAGGGGAATATGAGCAGTTTGTGAGCTTGGAGATGAAGCCCTGGCTCCAATTGGTTCAGAATGTCATGTGCTCATTTGCTGATCTTTTTGCAGGGGAGGGCTGATGACAGCAGAGACAGCCTCCTCCAGAGGATGCAGAGCGGACATTACTGTCAAATGAAGATCTGGTGGCATGAGTAGGGCCCAGCATGCCCTCCTGTGACCTTCAAGGACACTGGAGTGACAGAACTGAGTGTGGATGGATCCATCCCTCAGAGGGAAACCCAAGTTTGGTAACTTGGCAGCTGTGTTTTTACCTGACCAGTCAGTGGTCACCAGTGGTAGCAATAAGAGTTAGAGAACTGCCTGGATGTTGTCTGGCTTTGTTGACCTGCTCTCAACGATGGAAGGGCAGAGCTGCTCCTGGGACCTGCGTAGGTGCATATTCTCATTTCAGAAGTGAGAAAGGACATCTGATGCACTAAAAGCCCAGCTCCCTCTTACTATCCCTTTTAAATAATAAGCAACAGCTCCCCCAGCCCCACTTTAGCACTAAGTGCATGCTGTATAAATTGCTTTGATAACCATATTCATCCCCTACCTTATGTTTTCAAGTATTCCAACTTGCTTTAGTTTTATTAATGTATTTCTTTTATCTTTCATCTGAATAGTGTTCTCTATGTAAAGTGACCAAATGTGATTAATGATGAATAGATTAAGATAGGACAGGGTGTTTGAAAAATGACTTAAGGACTGCATGTAAGTCACTGGCTAGAGTCCCAAAATGCAAATTCTGGTTAAGTTAATGACTGGAAAATCATGGTAGCCCAACTCCATGAGCTTTTGCATTATTTAAAATTTCTTTATAAACAATAAATAATTAGCATTTTATGTTAGAATGAGTTAATTATTTCTTAATGATTTCTATAGGCGTTACCATCCTGGAATCAAAAATGTCAGCCTAATTGACATGTAGGGCCCCTTCCAATGCCCTTCCATCCAGCCTTTGTAAGTTACCGCTCCACTTTGCAAATCGGGCGGGAGTGTTCATGTCCCATTAGAGGTCGGCACTTTATTAAAACGTCTGGAATAATCTAGTTTGCAAGAGGCTTCTTTCCCTGAGAAGAGTGTGCATTCTCCCGGATGGGGTTGGAAGAAGGGAAATTGTTTTTATGCCTGCACCCGCCTTCCCCTGACAAACGAGTCTTATCATCTGAGAGGCTCTGTGCTCTCACTCACCCTCTCAGGAGCTGGGGAGCTTTATGAAAAATAAATTAATAATGCATACTAAATTACATCTGCAAGAGACATTTAGGTGTATATTGCAGTCCTCAAAGATGATTAGATTTACATTTTGTTCAAGGGGACTTGTCGCCCTGTCTCCCTGCGAATGTTGAACCTTAGGTCAGCTAGCTGGGCACCTGTGCAGTGCGGGCTGCCCTGCATGGTCAGCTCAGCCCGGAGGACCAGGCTACAGACTGCCAAGGGCAGCATTGAGGCCAGTTACCTGGCGAACCTGAGGCGTAAGGGACCCCAACTAGAACACCCAATGAGGAAGAAGCCGGAGGCATGCGCAGGGCAGAGGGCCATCACTGCGGTCAGGAAAGAGGCCCCTGGTCCACCCGCCTGCGCTGTGTGATGTAGAATCCCAAAGCATCGTCACCCCCGATATTTAGCAGAGAGGGGAAAATGCCACTCTTCAAAGTTGTTTTCTTGTTTTGTTTTGTTAAACCACAAAGAAGAGAGAAATATAGTAGCATCGATTGTTAAATCCTTGCGCCTGTTCCACGGTGTCCGCACACGAAACGCGCTGCTTTTGTAGCGGAAGGAGAGTCGGTATTTATCAGGGTTCAGAGCCAGTTCAGCCACACACTTGACAAATTATTTGTGGAATTGTTGTATTCATAGTCACTTAAATAAGAATCTGTCAACACGAAGGCTGAGCTTTGTTGCAGCGGGTCCCCTGGTTTTTCCTGCATACCCAGAGAATGATGGATTGGAAGTAATGCAAATTCACTACCATTTTATATTCTGGTGCCTTCCTCAGAGACAGGGAACATAGCTCAGGATCATCTTGTAAAAGGCCGTAACTGTAAAGGCCTGCTCCTGTGTTGGAAGTCTTGCCTTTTCTTCTTCCTTCTTCTCGCCCCCTCCCTCTTAAATGGAACTTTAGAACAGGGAAATTGAATTCAAATATTTTCCTCACGTCCAATTGTGGAAAGCGGCCCTTCAGAGCAGGAGCACATGCTGGCGTTTAAAGCTAACTCACACACGTGCTCAGCAGCCTCTGTGGTTGAAACCAATTGATGAAGATAATTATTTGGTTTAATGGCAACTTAAAAGTTAATACCCCTTAGCAGGATGTTAAGTCTTAACTCTTGAAGACGAATTGTAAAAAACTAGGGCCAGGGAGGTCAGCCAGGGCAGTCACGTGGGTTTGGTTGGTTCCCTGTGTCCTGTGGGGCTCCTTTTGATTGGACAGCTGGGGTTTTCTTCCCCTTCTGCGGGGAAGGCAGAGCTTGGCTCTAATTTCCCTGTTGTGATGTGGGGAGAGTAAATCTTCCCAGACCTGCTTTCTCAGGATTGTAAGACTTGAAGAAGCATCATTGACTTCTGGGGTTCCTGGGTTTGGGATGGCTGTGTTTTGCCTGGAAAGAGACTCCAGGTCTGGCCAGTGGAGCAGAGTCTGTGAGATATGCCTCTGTTCCCTAGATACCTTTGTCCTTCTCACATGTGGCAGAACACTGGGAACAGGTCTGGATCGGAGAACTCTCCTGGGAATGAGATTTCTTCAGACAAGCTATAGGAGAGTTCTGATGCTGGGAGTTCAGCCTCAGCTCTGATAGGAATTCCATGTGAACTTGAAGGTGGCCTCCTACTTCTTTGAACCTCAGAATAATCAAGAATTAACTCCACCACTTTTAGAGGCTTTATTAATCCATTTTCTGTTGCTATAACAAAATACCTAAGATCGCATTTTATAAAGAAAAAGGTTTGTTTAACTCACAGTTCTGGAGAGTCAAGAGCATGGTACCAACATTTGCTTGACTCTTTGGGGAGCCTTTTGGCTTTATCACCACATGGTGGATGGCATCAAGGTGGGAGTTTGTGCAAGAGATCACATGATAAGATGGGAAGTCAAAGGGGTTCAGAGGCCAGACTTTTTGTTATTGTTGTTTTGTTTTTATAACAACCCACTCTCATGGGAACTAACCAAGGTCCTGTGAGTGAGAACTACAGTAACCCCTTCCGACTGCAGTGCCCAGTGATCTAGCCACCTTCCACTTGGTCTTACCTCCTACATCACCACACTAGGGACTAAACTTCCAGCACAGGAAACTTTGGGACCACCCTCAAACCATATCTAAATTTTTAGTCAGTTTTTCATCATTGTGGGAAAAAATCCAACTTAATAAAGCAAAATGTATATTTGGCACATGGTTCCAAAAGTTTCAGTTCATAGTCACTTGACTCTTTGCTTTGAGCCTGGGGTGGCTCAGTACATCATGGCAGGCACACATGGCAGAAGAAGACTATTGATCTCCTGACAACCAGGAAGCAGAGATAGATGAGGAGTCCAGGTCCCAATATCCCCTTCAAGGGCCCATCCCCTGTGATCTAACTTCTTCCACTAGGGCCCACCTTCTAAAAGTACCATCACCTCTCAACAGTACCAGACCGAGGATCAAGACTTTTACATGAGGGCCTTTGGGAGAATCCAGATCCAAACTATAGCACAAACTATAGCAGAGGCCTTTGGAAATATAGCTTCTCCATTGTTACCAGACTTAACTCAGGAGCAGCAACGAGAGACCATCCCCTACAAATAAGTCTCAGAAAAGAATAAGAATCCCTTTCCCTGCCATTTCCCATCCATTAGAAGCTTTGCAAAGGAATCCTGCTGCCTGAAGACACATTCTTTTAAGCCCCAGTGATTTGCATGGCGGAATAGTACGACTGTGGCCCCCATTTCTAAAAACTGCTGGAGAGCAGTGAGGAAAAAAAGAGAAAAACCCAATGTAAAAATAAAATCCCACGTTATATAACACGTCCCCTCGATACCACTGAAAAATATATATAATATTTTGAAATCACTGACTAATTATTTCTAATCATTCCATAATAATTTATGGAGACACTTGCTCCTTTGGATGTGTTCCTGTTTTGATCTAAATGTATTCCCGAACACGCTGTCAAACCTCCCGGTTTGGCAACTGATTTGGTTTTGCTGAATTTCCTTCGTGTGTCCAGATCTCTTGCCAATGAGGCTGTGGAACATATTTTGACAGCTTTGTCGCTAAGTTTGTTGCTACTTGTGTCTGGAACGGGTATCAAATTTCAGAGATTAATCTGTTTGTTTCCTCCCTGTTCACGCTGTTTGGAGAATGTCATTGGTTTCCTGGAGCTGCTCCCGTCCATGAGGAGGGGTCATCTTTGCCCTACCAGTCAGTCAGCTGTGGGTGACCAGTTGCACAGGGGCTCCTCAGAAACACCTGTGCTTGGAAGTCCAGTGTCAGCAGCCAGTAGCCAATTGTGTCCATTCTGAACCAGTATGTCCATGAGAAGCCACAGGCTGGAATTTCACCTGAATGCTGACACTGAACTGGGTGTGGCTTCCCCCTCAAAACCATTTTTATTCAGATACTACACTCTACATGAAGATCTGGTGTGTTAGAAACTTCGAGACAGAACAGAGGATTGTGTTTTTAGTTCTCTCCCTGCATTACATCCTAGTCTTAACTGGGTATTACTACTGTTCTTTGATGAGGCATCGCAGAACCTCCTAGAAGAATAGCTCTCAGAGTGTGGTTCCTAGCCCAGCAACATCAATATCACCTGGAAATTAAAAATGCAAATTTGCAGACTCCCTGTCTCTCGTCCCTTTCATGAATCTACTGGATCAGAAGCACTGGGGCTCTGAGGTCCAGCGATCTGTGCTTTTAATGAGCCTAGTTAGGTGATTCTGATACACACCAAGGTTTGAAATCACTCCTCTGTGTTGTCATTGTCTCATCAAGTGTCATGAGTTTTTTTTTCTTTTTTCTTTTTTTGGGTCTTGGATTCCTGCAGCCCACTTAAATTGTGTGCTATCTTTGTTCACTAATAACTTTACTGAATCAACTCATTAAAACAAAGAGGTGTTGATGGAGGCACTGACATTTATGGGTAAGTCACTGTGCGGGACGATGAGGAGCCAAAAGGAAACAAAATGCCCGTCGTACCTCAAGGAACTGACAGTTTAATGGAGCAGAGAACAAAAGCACCTAGCCATTATGGTCCTGTAGGACAAGGGCAGGGTGGAGAGGGATGCAGAAATGGTGCCCCCACAAGGCGCATAGGAGGGGGCATGGGGAGAGGAGCAGCCAGGTAGAGAGCTTTGGATCTGCTGAAGCAGAGCAAGCGGGAGTCCAGGACAGACAGAGCAGCTTAGGCAGTGGCCAGAAGCAAGGAACAGCATGGGGCAGCATTCAGGAATCCAGACGTTATTCAGTATGGCTGAAGGAAGAGAAAAGAGACCAGAAGATGGAGAGGGAGAGAAGAGGAGCTTATGGGTTGGGAACCATTGAGGATTTTAAGCAGGGGTGACAAAAACAGATTCACACCTGAGGACCTATGTGGTGGCTAGAACATGCAGAATGGCTTGGAAGGAGCCCCACTGGGGGCAAGGAGAGACACAGGACTTGCTCTCATCTATTCATTAAATCAGCAAATACGCATAAACTCTCAGAGACAACACAACCTGAGAATTAAGAAACCAGTGGGGTCAGATGCAGCAGGCCTAGTGTCCAGTGCTGGCTCTGGGACCTCTTAGCTCTGGGACCTTGGGTTACTCCAAACCTCATTCTCTTCATGTGTAAATGATGATAATATTAACCATAGAGAACTGCTATGTGAGATTATGCACGTAAGACGTTTATCACAAGGTGCTAGGACATAAATGTCCAAGGTCAGGAACCATACTATTATTGCTATGTTATTAGGATTATTGTATATTGGGCTTTTTGTTGAGTGCTGAGGCTACAGTGATGAATAAGACAGATGCATGTGTCCGTGGCACCTGGGAGTGAGTAGTGATGACTTGGACTATGTCCATGGCCCAGGGATGGGGAGAAGAACGTCAACTCAGTGAACATTCAGGGCATGTGGGGGATGGGTGCAGGGGTGGGATAGGATTTGTGGGCAGGAGGGAGGTGGAAGGAGGTGTCTCCCAGGTTTGCAGTTTGAGTCAATATGGTTGAGTTCTTCTCTGAAAGTGGAAATGGAGAAGAAGTTTGCAGGTAATAAGAGATGAACTGTCCTTTGTATCTGTCCTTGTGATGTGAAACCTACAGGTGAAAGGGCCTCTTGGAAATCACATTTCCAGTATTGGGACATCCTCCCCATGGTCTGTACTCCTTGGCAAATGCTTCCAAGCCCCAGCAGTGTTCAAGGCCCATGCAAAGAAGTTGGCATGCTTCCACGCTGTTCCTGGGACTGTCCTTCTGAGTGCTTCTCCTTGCCTTGAGATTTTATCTCTCTCTGCCTTACTTGCATTTTGTTGTGCATGTGTCCTGTGTCTAGAGCTCCTTTCTGTCACCTGTGATTGTTTCCTTGCTTGTCTTACTATTTGTGGATCACCTGCTGAGATGATATCCACTCCTTCCAAGACCCATGGAATCCCAGAACCACAGGAGAAAGCTCCTTGAGGTACAGTTGAATTCTCTACCATTTCCCAGCAACAGTAGACATTCTCAAACCTCCAGTGATGAAAATTCATAATGTCTTCCTAAACAATAGGTTCCATCTCTGGGAAAGTCCTTCCTTTTCAACATTGAACACAAACCTATCCCCCCATATCTTCCATCAAATATCCATTTTTGCCTGCCTGAATCAATGGGACAAGGCTGATGCCCCTGTGACCTTTTGTCTCCTATGGAGTTGGGAGGATCAGGGAACTGATGGAAATGGAGAAGCAGAGAAAGCATCAAACACGTGAAAGAGGAAGGGGGTTCCATCTTATGCATTTTTGAAGGCCTTGCTAGTGCCTCGGGTCTTTCAGGGACCTTATTTCCAACCTTCTCCAGCCTCCCCCTCTTCTGAGCTCCTTTATCATCTTATTAAAGCATTTCGTACTTCATTCATTGCCAGTTATCTCAGACCATTTTACTGTTACTATAATAGAACACTCAAGACTGGGTAATTTATAAGGTAAAGAGGTTTATTTTGGCTCACAGTGCTGGAGTTTCAAGAATATGGAGTTAGCATCTGCTTGGCTTTTGGTGAGGGCCTCATACACAGGCTCATGGTGGAAAAGTGGAAGGTAGAAGTAGGCACATGCAAAGAGACAGATGCACAGGATACACTTGACTTATAACAACCCACTCTCATGGTAGCTGGTCTTTCCCTGAGAGACCAAACACTCATTCACTCCAAGAAAACAGAATTAATCCATTCACTAGGGCTCTGCCTCCATGTCCCAAGACATTTCAAAGGCTCCACCACCTGTCAATGCCCCTATATTGGCAATTAAATTTCAACATGAGTTTTGGTGTGGACAAATCACATTCAAACAATAGCACCAATATTAATGCTTATCTCTCTAAATAGAATGTAAGTTCCTGAAGGACAGGTATAATGTATCATAAATTTTCTATCTGTCATTGTGCCTGTGCATGCTATTGAGTGATCAATAAATATTTGTTGATGGATTGTCATTTTTCTCCTCCAGGAACACTGGGGCAAAATGGCATCAGTTTCAAACAGTTTGAAAGGCATTATTCATAAATTGCACTTAGGCATTTCTTCCACACAAGAGGATGGTGATAACAAGAATCTCCTCAAACATGGCGCTAAGGATAAATAAGATAGGTGGGCAGTGCCTGGCATGCTCAGTACTGATTGGCAGCTATAATAATGAGGAGCAACTCAGGAACAAGTGCCCTTATGCATAACAAGCCAGAGGGAAACATGTTTGGACAAGCTTCCTTGATCTATTGCAGTACCCACTTCTAGGTTAGCAATTGCTCCAGAGATTTCGAGAGAGATGCATGTACAGTCCCCAAAGGACATGGAGGTCTGGGAAAAGAATTCTTTACTGAGAGGGATAAGGATCTAACAGGGATGTCTGGGAAGGTACAAGTCCAAAACCACTTACTGAATACCTATTACATTCCAGGGCCTCCTCTTGGCACTGTTGGTCTGATTGAAATGGGTTCAAAGAAGATGCAGCTGGTCAAAATAACAATCCTTGTATTTATTCTTGTCAGGGCACTGGTCTTAGTAGACAGGTTGAGGAACCAGGAATCCAGATGGCCCTTCTCCATTATGACCTTGCAGACACTGATAGCTCACAGTCTGGTGAGCAGGACCCTGGAGAATGGGACACAGAAAGGGTGTGTTTGACAGAGGGTGGAGGAGGTTCTGGTGGATAAAATGCTCAACAGCTTAGAGGGGGAAACAGAGAAGAAGGGCGAGAGCTTCCAGCACAGTAGAGAAGCCAGTGAGAGGTCTGAACACTTCTGGTGTCATCCAGAGTGGCGGCAGGTTTGCCACATCACTAACCAAGCATCCTCTGATGTCCAGCTGGGGGGCTGGGTACTGGTGACAGATTTCACTTCCAGCCCCAGGCTCCTGGAGGTCCCTGAAGGTTAAAGTCATTCAGGAGTAGAAACCTGGCTGAGGATGGGATGAGCTGGGATGGCTTGAACTTAGGCTACCTGTGCAGGGGAAGGTGGCCTTGGACCCTTTGGGTTGTCTGTGACCAGTACAGGGTCAGAGCCCCCTCTTCCTGGGTGTTGCCCACTTGGGGGTCTTCTGATGTCTTTCCCTTTCCCAGGGCAGGGAGGCCACTTATGTGTTATATAAAGTGTAATAATGTCATTGGCTTCTCCCTGGTTTCCTGTTGATTGACTTTTATAGCTTGCAAACATTATGCTGGATTGGTAAATTGCAATAAATTTAATCAAGAATTATTTTATTCAGCCTACTAATGAGGAATAATAGCGTATGTATCAATTAGACCTGTCAATTTGTGTGAAGAAATAGATTTACAAAGGGATAGTAAGCAAAAAAAAAATATCATTGGTATCAATTCACTTCATTATTTTTAATTTGCTGTGAATATTGAGTGTTTCTAACATAAAATCATTCCTCAATTAAAATAAAACAGCTGTACTGCTCTCGGCTCCTCATCCCTTGTTTTTGCTTACAGATTAGCAGTTGTCATTGGTTTCAGTCTGTTGTCATCTCATTAATTTGCACCCATAAATGGGTAAAAACGTATTCTCAACTGTCAGTGAAAAACGTAACAGAGCAAAATGGTTTTCTCATGTTTTGGGGAAACAGCAGGGATACCGCAGAAACAAAGAGATGGAATGTATTTGGGTAGAGCCACAGGGAGGCCAGGACCTGCCTTGACCATGTGGAACTCAGGAATTCTACAAGCCAGATCTTTCCAGGGCCCTTCACTCTGTAATATTTGCAAAAATGGCCCTAAGCATGGCCCCCTCTTTCTCTCCTTCTCTTTCTCTCTCTCTCTCTTTCCAATGTGACTTTGCCATTCTTTCCATCAAGACAGGCATCACTTTCTCTACCATATGCATCTTATTCGATCAAGGGACTTGTTCTGGCCAATGAAATGCAGCAAAGGAGACAGTGTGCATTTCTGTGTGTGGACCCTTGAATGTTTCTCTTAGAAACTTACAAAACCCCATATCAATAAGCTCAGGCCAGCTTGCTAGAGGACAAGGGACTGTGTCAAGTGAGTCATGCCAGCTCAGCTGAAGTTATCTTCAACCAGCTCCCCTTCTGATGACCCTCTGATGACTGCAGACCTGAGGGAGCCCAGACAAGTACTAAAGAATTGCTCAGTGGAGCCCAGCACAAACTGCTGGCTCACAGACAGTAAGTTAGGCAATCGGTTCTTATTTAAACCTCTATGTTAGGGGGTAGTTTGTTATTCAGCAAGATCCAGTAGATATAAACACACTATTTCAGAACAGTTTGGAGGTATGGATTGATGTTGCCTGTGGAAGACAGACTTCTGTCAAATGCTCAGAGTCTGGTAGGAGAGAGGCTCAGTGCATGACTGGGAGCACCCAAGGTTATTGTTTTCTCATAGTAGGTCTTCTAGGAGCCTGTGAGAATGTGGGTTTGTGTGTGTCTTTGCATACCTGCAGGTAAGTCTTATGTGTATTTGTAAGAAAGCATACGTGAATCGTTGCATACATGCAAATAAACGTGTGTGTGTGTTTATATGTGGACCTGACGATATTAACAATAAGTGCCCTTCTGTGAAACTCAATGGAAAGATTAAGGTAGGCAAAGATGGTGTCTCCCTCCTCCTCCATTCTACTTCAGGCCTGTGAGCTGCTCAGATGCAAACAGCCTCATGTTACCCTAGAGAGTTTCATCATGTGCACCTAAGTTCATTCAGACTGCTATCACAAATTACCATAGACTGGGGATTTAAGACACATTATGGAGGCTTACCATTATAGAGGTTAGCCTTACCACTGTGGGGGCTAAGCAGTCCAAGATCAAGGCACTGGGGCAATCTCGTGTATGGTAAGGGTGAACTTCCTGGTTCATAGAGGACTTTCTTCTTGTACCTTCACATGGAGGAGAGCACCCAGAGAGATTCTGTATCTCCTACTCTTTTTATAAGGATGATAATCTATGACCTGACCTAACCCTAATTAATTCTTAAAGTCCCCACTTCCAAAAACCATTACTTTTGGAGGTAGAATTTCAACATAAGAATTTGGAAGACACAAACATACAGTCCATAAAAGCACCTAAGTGGATTACTTCCATATTTCAGCCCTGGATTAACTCCAGGACTCGGGATAAATCACTCAGGAGTTATACTGGAAGCGAACTATGGCAGTGGTGGGTCTCAACATGTGGCATCCAAGGGCTAGACCTGCATCCATGCTGACCTGACTTAGGCAAAAATTTATTTAGTTTGTGTAGCAATCCAGGATCCTCATCATAGTCAAGGAGAAGGTGAGAAAGAATGAGAAATGGCATGATGAAGGTCCTCCAGGGTACTAGAGGCAGAGGCAGGCAATTGACCAAGTTCTCAGATTCCTACTCCAGCATTCCTTCTACTCCATCAGGATGTCTTCATTGCCTTCAGGACTTCCCCTCATCTCTAGGCGCTGGTTCACACTCTGTTCCTCCCCACTGAAAAGAAAGTTCAAGATTCTCAGAGGAGAAACATGCATCTAACTACCATACAGAGAAGGAGAATATAGCCCAAACTTGGTGAGGGTGCTGAGTAAGGTGTAGGCAGGCCTGCCTATAGCCAGGATTGGCAGGTATTGCCACAGATATCAATGCTCATGAATGTATAAAGGCTGCCTGGTGCCCATTCCAACCCAGATGATACACTAGTCATTAACTGTGTGCTACTGTATACCAGATTCTGTGCCGAGTTCTTTGCAAATATTTAAATCACAAAAGAACAGAGAAGATAGATGTTTGCATTTTGCAAAGGAGTACCCTACAGTCAAAAGAGGCTAAACACTTTGTTCTGTTCAAGGTCACATAGGCACTAAAAGGGGAAGTTGGGATAGGACCTAACAACGAAGTACATGACTTACATACTCTATGCTATCAAGTGTTTTCTAGTGTGCACGTCTTCATGTTCTGGAACCATTGGCTGAGAACAGATCATGAAAAGCTCTTAGAGATGGGAACACTCCCAATCTCTGTGACTTGGGTTGCACATTAATGCTCTTAATGAATCCCCTCCAACCTAAAGTGGAGGCGGCCCCTCCTCATTGACATCAGAAGTGTAGGCAGTACAAACCGAAAGGACTCAGAAAAGGAAGGAGAGATAATTGGGGAAGCATCGTGCATGCTGAATGACCAGGAAAGGGAAAATGAGCTCTGAAGAGGCCAGAAAACCACATTGTCCCACCTTGTCCCCCTCTCTACAGTAAATCTCCAAGATGCCTTTCATAGAGCTTGCTGGGCAAGAATTCTCAGACTGCCTCTTGCTCATGTCCTTGGAGGCTCCTGAAGGGTCTCCTGCCAAGATCTTCATGAACAATCTGCACACCACTGTCCTGCACGTCATCTGCCAGAATGTGAAGGGCAATGAACCAGTCTGAAGCCACCCTTCCTAAGAGTGCTCCCCCACACATGGAGTAATGGAAATTGACAGGTCGGACTTATTTTACAGATGCCTTTGCTCTCAATGCATCCCAGAATGCCTTGTCAACTTTTTGTCATATCTCCCACTCTTACCATCTCTGGAATGAAGGCAGCAGCTATTTAGCTATGCAGAGTGGCCATGCTGCCTATGGACACAGGAGCATTCCCCCCACCACATCAACTCTGCCAGACTTACAATTGTTCACCTAGCCCCCAAATGGCAGATAACCCACAGGTCTAGGAGTCAGGGTAGTCAGACCTGGAGCTGCTTGAATCAGAGCCTGGTGCTCAGGGGGTCTTGTTCAACTTCCACTTGTGACAGCATCATCACACTGATTTTAAGTGGGTCACCCATCACTAGCCCACACTACCTGTAAGATGTTATGGATTAGTGCTTTAATAAATCCTATAATTATCATGATAATATTGCATTGTAATTTTTGTGTTAAAGATGTTAATTGGTAAAAAGTAAGTGTTTGAAAATACACCATAATTTATAAACTTTGTCTTGCTAATTCTCAACTTTTTGACTACATGTGAAGTCTAAAAAACAATATTGTTTTTTAGAGCCAGACACAGTGGCACATGCCTGTAATTCTGTGGCTTGGGAGGCTGAGGCAGGAGCAGCAGGCCCTAAGTAACTTGCAAGACTCTATCTCGAAATTAAAAAAAAATTTACATAAAGGGGATGTGGCTCAGTGGTTAAGTGTCTCTGAGTTCAATCCCTGTTACCCACTCACCCCCCAACAAAACAAAACTATGAAAGTTTTAGAGATGCCTTAAATTATGGTGACATAACTTCTGAGTCTCTGAACATCAGAAACAGGAATGACCTTTTCTGCGAGCTTTTCAGCAGTATAGAGGAATAGTAGAGCCAGACTGGGAGGTCCTTCATGGGTATAAAGTGTTCTGCTCCATCTTTAGTTCCTGCCATTGAACCATTGGTTATAGACCCTTGGGCCTATCCTCATCTACATAATGAGGAGGTGAGAGTAAAAGATACATGCAGAGGATATAGTCAGTACTTGGACACGAGATGTGCTTAGTAGTTCATGAACGTCATGGCCATGCTTCCTTCCTGCATTGGACTTGGGCCATGGCGACAGAGCCTCTTATCCCCAGGATTTCCCAGAAAGCTGTGTTGTTCCAGCATCCCTAGTGTATTCTTTCTCTCTAGCTGCTCTCTGCTTGGTACCGACATCAAATGAGATCATAGCCCATGTTGTCAGGCATGCAGAGTTTTAAAATTCATTGTGTCTTTCCACACGTGAATCTCAGACTTTGGCTGTGGCACCCATGCTCTGAGGGAGGTGAAAGGTTTTATGAGTAAGACTTGATCAATACCTGAACTGGTCACCTCCCACCTGCCTTCGGAACCTTATTTCCCTGGGGAGGGGGCATCAATTGCCCACAAGGCCAGAAAGAAGACATATACTAACAGGATAGTACACATGCACCCACCTCCATCCCCTTCAGAATAGGAGCAAGACATAGGTTTCAAAATGAACTCCATGATTTTTGATGCATGCATTCTTTTGTTGGGTTGAAAAGATACTACAAACGTTTTGTAAACAGGGATGAAAATATGAGAGTGAATCCACTTTATGTCAACCCTCTGAATGAAACCTTAGAATTCAGCAACATAGATCTATTTGAGGGCTCTATATCTATTAGCCACTGGGACATTGGTTTGCTTTCTCTTTGGCCCCCTGGGATGTCTGATCCAGGGTTGATATCCCTCCTGCTCAAGTGGGAAGTTAGAAATGGAAAGCTGGGTGAGCTTAGACTTGGTACGTAGCCAAACCTAGTAATTTAGGAACCAAAACTCTACTCTTTGTGGAGCTATTAGCTCTCAATATTGTGGAAGAAGCTTTTCTATCCCAGACAAATGAGAAATGAACACTCCCTCTTAATGGTGGGTAATAACTCAACATCATTCTCTGAAGATCTATGGGCCAGCCCCCTGCCAGTCTCCCTTAGAAAACGGCTGACATGTGGATGTTTTATCTTCTGCCCCCTCCTTCTCCAGCACATGTTAATAAAAGTTCTATATAAAACAGAGTGATAAAAGATATTAATCCTTTTATTTCTTACATGTGCCAAACTCCATCTTTTCATCTTGAACTACCCAGTTGGAGTGTCTACACCACCTGAATTAATTAACCTCATCATTGTCGACTTACCAATCCATCTGCATGGTCAAAGACAAGGCCTGTGCTTTCTAAACAGGATGTCTCCTTTCCAAACAAATGCAGAGGCATTGAGTACCTGGAAATTGGAATAGGCTGGTGCCCATACAGCCTTTTTTTCGGCATTTTTCTCCAAAGAAAATGACTGGCATTTCTCTGACAAACAAATCTGGATCCTGATGGTCTGAGACTAAGATCTTGGCATTTAGGTTGGCAATGCCTTACCTGAATTTAAAATGTCTGTGTCCAAGAGGCAGTGAAATTAACAGAAATTATTTCTGGATCTATTAGCTGGGATGAGATGAATATTGCTTGGGGTACAAAATCGCTTGTTCTCATCAGATTTGCACATCATCAGTCTACTTTCTTCATTTTGGACATTTCTAAAAACTCATTGAACAGCCTCCTTCCAAGTGGGGAGATGAAGTTTGGCCTCCTAGGTGAGATGAGCTTGGAACTTAGATAATTCCATCTACATTCAGGCTTGGAAAGGATGCTGCACACAGTAGAGGCTTATCAGTAGCTGGTCATGTCCTCAGGAGGAAAAGCAGTCACTGGACCTCAGTAGAAACAGAACTGAATTCTCAAGAGTTAGTCCCAAGGCACCACATTTTATATCACCTGTACCAGAGACAGGTCTCAGAGATGTCTCTCCAAATACAGACCATCTGTCTTCCAAAGGTGCATGGGACACTAGGAGCCACTAGTCATCAGAAATTTTGTGACTATGGCCAAGTTTATGTCTCCTTTTGCATTACCTGGAAAATCAGCTACATTCAAGAGTTCACTTTCATTGAGTATGCACTATGCTTCAGGTGCTATATATCATTCCAGGTGCTTTACTTAGGTATTTACAGACCCTATGAGGTTGGCACTTTAGGAATTCCCATATGTTTAGAGGAAGAAACAGCCTTAGGGAAGCTGAGCATTTTTTCCTAGGTCTCACAATAACAAATGGATATGGTAGAGGAATGGGAGGCTGGTCTCGAAAGCCCCAGGCCATGGTGGATGCTGTTTGGGTCTGTTGACCAGAGCCAGGCAGTTCAACATGTCTCAGCCAACCAGATGGGTCGAAAGAGAGAAATCAGATCATCCAAATCATTAGATCATAGGTTGAAAGTTGTTTTTTTGTGGTGATATTAAAATAAAAGTTGTGTTGACTTGTGTAAACCTGCTCTGTTGTTCAAAAGCAGATATTCTCTTTCTTGCAAACTGAAATCCAAAGGATTTGGGCAAGTCTGACAGATGGATGGACACACTCATGAGAGCATGAATGTTCTTTTGTTTGGACTAAAGATGGATATTAGGGACTGAAAGGAAAGTATTCTGGATGAAAGAAAGGAATTCTCTCCCACTCCATGTCCTGTGGCAGGAAGGCTGGAGGTTGAAGTTCAAGGAGCTGTTTCCATGGAGAACAGTGAGGAATGTAGGAGGAGCACAGATAGCCTGGTCCCTAGGCTGGGACGAATTTGAGCAAGAGCCCACGGGACTGGAGAGAGGCGCGCTCTTTGTGCCAGCTTGTGAGGATGTGGAGGTACAGGGCAGCCTCAAAGTGGTGACATCTGGCGGACGTGGAGGTGCATTGGGCTTAACTTCACCATGTGACACATTTGTGGAGCTCCCAGGAGAGCCTGCCAGGGACATGCAGAGACATTAGAGGAGATCTCAGAGGATGGGAATCCTGAGTAATCAGAAGGGGGCCAGTTATTCCTGAGGCTCCAGTTATCCCTCTTGTAAGCTGCACACTGTAGGTTTGGGCAGGGCAGGACGCACTTCCTGTAAGTGGTGAATGACAAGGGTGGCCTTGAAGACTCAGGGAGCCATCAGCCAGGACCTAGGAAAGAAACGAGAGTACAATACAGTGACTAAGAACAGAGACTCTGTGGCCAGACTGTTGGAACTGGAGTCCTCCCTCTGCCACTTATGGTGTAACCTTGGACCAACTACTGAGCTGCTGTGTATCTCAGTTTTGTGGACATATTGCTGATTCTTCATGTGGCAGGGATGCTGTGGGAATGAAATGTGTTTACCTGGGTGAAGCCTTTAGAAAACATGGTATACTATAAATGCTGGGCATGCTGGCCACAACTATTATTATTTTTAAAATTATTTTTGCGGTGCTGGGGATGGAACCCAGGGCCTCGTGCATGCTGGGGAAGTGCTCTTCCACTGAGCTGCACACCTAGCTTTGAAAGAGAAGAAAACCCTAGGTCAAGAGACTGAATATACCATGCTAAAATATATACCTACACATACTCATAAAGTCAAAAAGATCTAATTAAGTTCATATAACCTTATATGGTTAGTCAATCTTCTTTGAGCCCAGCTACCTCTGTGGCCATTCTGACCAAGTTTGGTCACAGTTAGAGACAGACCTAAAATATCTGTAACCAAATCAGTAGAGATTATGTAGCAAATCATAGCTTTGGGAAATAATGACTTTTCTGAAAATATTTTAATAGCTGAAGAATATTGCTTTGTAAATCTGTTCCAATGGGTAATTATTTTTGAGTTTTAATGATCTAGTCAATTTGTTTACGATTGGCTTATAAATATATAACATTTCTTTTGTTTGTAAATGAAAGTTATTTTCAGTCTGATTTATGTTGCCTTTTATGCATTTGTTGCATCTAACATTCTTCTCCCCAAACCACTGGATTCTCCTCTCTTTCTTTTCCCCACTGCTAGTGATAGCAATAAGATTATTGAAAAAAAATCATAGAGATTTAAAGAATTTATTCTATCTCTACTCTGCCCACCTCTCTACTTCCAGAATCACGGCCATATGATAGAAAGACAGTAAATATCTTAAGTGGAGTTATAGACAGAAGACTCCAAGATTCTTAGAATTCTCCCTGGCTTCCTGGGACTACTCCGTCTCTTTTCTGTAAATGCTTATGATTAGCACTATCACCATAATTAAGAATTGTTCAGATTTCACCAGGAAGTCAGTGCTAAAAGGTCCACATGAAACTGGCTTTGTGAAGAGAACCATGCTCTGTTTAGCAACTGCCCAGATCAAGGTGTGAAATCCTGAGCTGGAATAAAATGCATTTTCCTCATTGGCAAGCAGCTCTTCTCATGCATAAAGGGGTCCAAGGAGTGCTGGAGACTGGAGAGCAGTCAGAGAGCAGGGGACTGGCCAGGAGCCTCCAGGATGCTCTGTCTGCACAGCCCTGGTGCTGTGTACTGGACATCCAAGCCCTGCTTCCACATCTTTTCTGACAGCACCTCTTGCCTGATGCAGCTGGCAAATGGGCTCTGGGGCCCCTGGCTCCCCCAGGGCCTCTCCAAATTGCTTGTTTCTAGGTTCTCTTCCTTCTCAATATTTCCTGAAGTGTGTGCTGGAGCCTGTGTCATATGGTGATGGATAGAGGCAGTGGAAGTGAGAGAATGGCTCCCGAGTCTTAATATCTCTTTTCCTTTCTTGGTGGCAAAGAGGCTGCTGCGGGGTATTGAGAATCTCCCAGACCCCACTCCCTGCGAAGCCTCGGGCATGTTTATCACAGTGCCAATAAAACCGGCGCGATTTATGGCTCTGCTTTTTAATTCATTCAATTCTCTGTTCATTGGGAGGTTAATGTTGTTGATCTATTTTCTCTTGAAACAAATAAAAACAATATGTGCTGACACTGGCTTGGACTTTTGACATGGACCAGAGAGGTCAGCATTTAATTTTATATTTATAGACTACACGGACAATATTATCTGTATTAAAAACTGCTCACTCGATCCTTGTCATTTTACAACGTGGGTCAGAGGCGCTGGTCTCCTTGCTGGTGTTTCCCTTCTGGTTTCTTCTTTTCCTTTCTCTTCTTCTTCTCCTCTTTCCACATTTCCCTTCCTCTCTCTTCCTCCCTCCCTCTCCCTCTTCCTCTCTCTCTTTCTTTTCCCATGGTATACATACAGTGTGTGCATTTCTATGTTGTTTCTGCTATGTCGGTGACATATTCTCATCCATGTTCTCTTTTTATACCTACTTATCTATTGTCCGTCTATATTCATCCATCTGCTATTTATGTCTGCATCTATTTATCTATCATCTATCTATCCATCTGTATCTATCTATCCATCATCTATCCACCTCTATCTTCTGTTTAATATTCCCTATCACCTCTTTCCTCTTCTCCTTCACTCTCCTCTCTCCTTCTTTCTTTCTTTCTCTTCTGTCTCCTTTCTCTTCTGACCACTATTCCTCCCCAGAAGCCTTGGGCTCCCTGTGCCAAAAGTGATGGTCTTCTGATATGAAGTCTGGGTACATCATTTGGATGTTCCCTGAGGCATTGGTTTTGGAGTGGAGGCAGGAAGAGAGGTACTGAGCTGAGCAATTTTGAGTTTTGACAATGAAGGAACCACCTTTCTTTGAGACAGCCTTTGGGTAATTTCAGAGTTTAGACTCTTCCTTCTTCAGACTTGATGCCTGTTCTCCTACATGCATTGGCGATGGTAATACCTGCAATGAAGCAGTTATAACATCTATCGGTGGAAGTGTCTCTACCTGAGAGTCGATCTCTTGTGATTGCCCAGCAGAAGTCACTGGCAGTGATAGGCCACATTGCTGAGTGCGGGAGCTAATCCAAGTGGTTTGAAAAATGAAACATAGGAGCAGCTGGAAAGAGACTGTGGAAGGAACCCTGGCCCCCAATTCCCAACTTCTCTAGTTGGAGCCAATTCAGCAAGTTTGCTGAGACTCATTTTTTGCTTCCATGAAGTGAGAATAGTGACAGTATGTTTCAACTTGGGAGTCAGAGATTGTGTGTGGCCCAAGTGTGGCCCATGTGCTAAGTGTACAAAAATGGAAGTTAGTAGTGATCCATGTCATCGAGTTATTTGAAGGAGATACCCTTTTATTCCAGCAACTGAACTTATGAAGTGGTTGTTTTCAAAGGAACATTCCTGTTTGTGAAGATGCACAGACCAGGTGATCTGTTAGATATGTGGCCATCTGGATCCCGAATCTGTCACCCCTTGGTGAGATGAGTCACTGCTGTCTGAGTCAGTGCCTTGTCTGTATGTGTGGGGTAGAGATGTCCCCAGCTCTCCCACGATATCATTTTGGAGACTGTCTACTGCAATGTGAATGCTCTGTGGTGTGGCTAGCAGGCATGATTTCTTTCAAGAGAGTTTCCCCCCTAGGTGCTCCTCTTGGGTTGTCCACCAGTGCCATGGCTGGGGTCTCCACTGATTGGAATTGGGATGCTCCTTTCCATGGACACCCTTCTGTAGTCCCTGTGTCCTCACCTATGAAATCAGGGTAATGATGCTGCTCCATCCACAGATGACAGGAGGATTAATTAGATGCTATATTTAAAAGACTTTAGATCCTTGGAGGAAAGTGCCGTGTAACTGATATCTAAGAAGATAAAATATTTAAGCCATAGCCTCCAGGGGCCGTTAATCTTATTGTATTTTCAGCATTTTAGAAATTTTGTATGAAAACATTCTTTAAGAAAGCTTCTCTGATCAGACAGCTGGGGAAGAAACATTTCATAAGAGAATACAGGAGCTTAATATTATTCTCTCCATATTGGTCTCTTTTTCCTCCTTAGTCCCACACCTCTCGAGATGGTGGAAATGCATGGTGGCCCAGAATCCTCTATCCCATTCCTGGCCAGAGCTGATGGACTAGTGGCATGGCCTACAGGAGAGAGGTATGAAAGAATGATGCAGAGGGCCTGAGCAATCAGAATACTCAGGCAGGTCCTGGTCAGACAAAGAGATTTGCATGCAAGAAAATATCGAAAAATCTAATTTAAAGCTATGTCATTTCTTGAATATGGATTGCAGATACGTGGAATTTTTGAACCAGGTGAGATTTAACTTAAACCAAGCCTCTTACTTTCAATGATGAAACTGAGATTTAAAAGAAAGTAAACAATTTTTATGAAAGGCCTTTTGAGGGAATGAAAACCAGCTCTTAGACGTCCCAATTACCGTGAAGTTAAAGAAACTTAAGTTTCAAAGTCCGCATCTGCATGAGCCTCTTCCAAATATGGCTTATAACCATATTTGTGATGTTGTATTCTTTTTCTTAAAATTTTGCAAGCATGATGCCCCACCACATCTGGGCATATCCTGTTCCTAAGTTTCTTGTGCTGGAGAGATTTTCACTCTTAGATTTATAATTTTCTACTCAGATTTTTCTGGTTGCATGTGACAGAAGCCCAACTCAGAGTAGCTGGAATGGGAAAAGGAAATTACCAATTCATGTAACTGGAAAATGAAGGGGTGCAGATGGCTTTGGGCATAGCTGGACAGGAGTTTGATAATACCATCAGAACCCCATCTCTTTCCATCTCTCAGCTCTGTGATTTTCCATATTGCCTTCTTCCTCAGACAAGTTCCCTCCAGATAGTGGTGGATCACAGCCAGCAATTCCCAGCCTCCACCTTCAAATTTAGTAATCTTCCAGAAAATAGTGGGTTTTTTTTTTCTAGTCAGTCTAGCCAAATTCCTAGGAGCAGACCCTTTGTGAACAATCCTGGGAGAATTTAATCTGTGAACAAATAAATTTGGCTGGCTTAAAATGGTATGGGCTGATAGGCTAGGTCACGTCTCACCTTTTAGAACTGGGATGTGGAGTTAGCTCCAGTCAAATCATCTGGACTGAGAGGTGAGGTAATTTTCTTTTGGTTTCCCCCAAAGAAAAATAATGTGGTATTACTAGAAGTAGGGACAATAAATGCTAGACTGGTTAAGTTAAAAGATGCTTCATTCTCATGGTCTCATATTTTTTCTCTCTCTTTGGGAGATCCATCTTTCAATATGCCCCAGATTCCATTTCCTGTTCAGATGAGCTAGATGCCACGACCTTCCTAGATGGCTAACCAAGGACCAGTGAGGATGATGCACTGTGTGCAAAGACCAACATTGACTGAGAACCAAGGACTAGAACCTTCTTTCTTTCTCTTCGACACTTAGCTGTGCATAAAATTTCCTGGAATTTAGACCAATCCTAGGTTAGAACCTCAAATGATCTGAAATTAATCTGTGGCACAAAATAATGAAGTCTCAAATTAGATACTACATTTTTGTTAAAAATGAAGGGTGTACACCTCCACACCTGGGTTTGTGGATTGAAATTTATGCTTCATATGTTCTTTGCAGTTCAGACCACCCATCGAAGATTCTGATACTTGGGGTGGTTCAGATGAGGTTCTCAGATTATTATCTCTTCCTTAAATTAGGACAATAGAAAGGATAAGCTCCATGAGAAGGAGCCTTAGAATCAGATATCCATTCTTCCCTTACCTGAGCCAGGCCCAGGCTATTTGACATTCTGAGCACCTTGGGAGAATAGGGGACCAGGTCGTGATGCACTGGGCATATTCAATGTAATTGCACCATTGGTTTCCTGAGTGTGACACATCTTGCCTGATTACACTGCATGTTCAAGGAAGTAAGAGTTGGATGGGGGAGGCTTCTGTCTGGTGACCTTTATTTTGGCGGAAAGCTAATAGACATTCCACTCTGCAGAGAGGATGCTCTCCCGGGGAATTTGCACACTAATACAGACTTTGTCTCCATCATCGTGTTTAATTGAAAGAAGAGTTACATCAAATTTTTACCTAATGATTTGTACAACATTCTTATATAATTAAAGGAAAGTGATGCAAGTCAATCTTTAGCAATTTGCTAATAGAGCCATTTCCCTCCCCCATCCCCTCTCAGACTTGGAGCTGTGGGTAATTGTACATTTGTAACAGAGCAGAAAAGGAACAATAGAGAGGTTTCAGGGATGGGTGGTAAAAGGTGATGAAGTGATGCATAGAGGGGAGTCTCACTGTCCCGATTGTAAGCTGTCTGCATGATAAGAAACCAAGAGATCCCAAGGCTCTCTTGGACTCTCTCTCCACCTCTGCATCATCACCTTATGCAGGTGTTCTCCCACACCACAAGGTGGAGGGGACCAAGAGTAAGAAGATGGTACTCCTACTAAGGTGTAGGAAGGGGCTTCAAGAGAACTGGCTCAGCTCTTTCTGGTGCACACCTTCTAAGTGAGAACTCAAAGCCACCTACAGAGATGTCTTCTATTGACCCAGTGTTTTAATAATACCTGTTTAAATAATACCATTTATTAATGATAATACCTGATGACACTTGCACTTTCCAAATTATATAGAATCTGCCTTTCACTTAGGCCTTTGCAAGCAGCCTGACTCATGCTCTTATGTTACCAGTTTGGCTCTTGCAGTTTGCAATGCCTTGGAGCAGAATTGTATCCTTCATAGCAAGTGAAACCTGGGAGAGATCATCGACCCTGAAATATCCTGAATGTATGCTTTTGGTCTTCCAGAGAAAAAGATGAAAAACTTTACATCTTTTTTGAACTGTTAGAACTGCTCCTAACCAGACTCTTTCCTTTCAGCTGAGTCCTTCTCAAATCACATCACTTCAAATTCAACTCCCTGCACACACCCTATTTATGCCCCAAACCCTTTGAAGATGCTTTATGGCCTAAAGGATAGCATCCAGTTTCCTCCTCCTGGTATTCCTGGCTCTTTACTCCTAGTCCCAACTCACCTCTCCAGGTGTTCCCTCCCTCACCATTCAGCTCCCTCTAGCTTGTATGCCATACAGAAAATGCAGAAAGTTCTCATCGGCTCTGTTTCTCTACTCTGGAACTTTGAGAAACATGGTAGGGGTATGTAAGACCCATCTGCGCTGATATTCTCTTTCTGGGTGCACAGCAAGCCATGCTTCCTGTGAGTCATACTGAGTTTGCAAGAGCTCTGAGAGGCCCTCTCAAGTGCAGTTGTCCATTTTCAATTGGCTGACATTCCCCGTCTGCATTTGTAACATGTGCTGGGGCTTTACCAAGAGACACCCAGGGGTCCTCTGTTCTCTTCTCCAACTACTAGGTCTGGTTCAGGAACGATCCTGCAAAGCAAGATGAATTCACAGCTTTAATTGCACACTTGGCACACCTGGGGAGTCCTCATGATTCCCCATGGAAGGACCACACTCTAGAACAATCATAGCAGAATTGGTGGGGTTGGAACCCAGGCATTAGGAGTTTTAAAACTCTCCAGGTTAGCTCCATGTGCAGTCAAGACTGAAAACCATGCTCTAGGTTCATGTTTTTTTCAGCCAGTCTTTGGATCAGCCTTAGAAACCTTGAAGACATATGGACATCTAGCCTCACACTAAACTAATAAGATTAGGATCTCTAAGTGTGGCCCTTGCACATCAGTAGTTTCAGCTTCTCGAATGAATCTAAACACTGATCTATAGTAGAACAATGAATGTTCTAGCATACTGTGTTTCATCCCAAGTAGGTGTGTAGACTACACAATTCATGGTCCCAAGAAACAGAAGCCTGCTACCCTTGGCCTCATGCAGAAGGCTCAGTTAACTCCACCACCCTACTGCTAGAGACAGAGAGCCAACCCACTTTTGACAAATCACGTTGTCCTTTTGGTCTCCATTTGCAGATGAGCAGAGTTCCAGTTGAATGGCCAACAGTTGTGTAGTGAGGGCAGTCCCTGTAGCTGGTGACATGGCCATAGTCAATCATTTGTGCTTCCCAGGGCTTCTCTCATGTGCAAGTGACTGCCATCCCTGCCAGGACATCTTAGTCCTGCTGTGTGGAGGATCTAGTGGGAAAGAAGATTGAAGTATGCCGGCGGCCAGGGGGCGCGGGCAAGGGTGGGTCAAACTGCTGTGAATTTGGAACATCAACCCCACCCTTGAAGCCAACTAGTTATCTCCCCCACCATCCAGGATCATCACCTCCATGGTTGCCCACTTGATATTTCACTGGCTTTACATACTCACAAAGCAGGCGCCATATAAGTCAGGGTACGATCTTATAAAGAGAAGTTAATCATCAGCAAACTCCAGTGCAGATCTTAGCTGTTATCATTTATTCTGCAATTTCTCATTAAGCGTTTTACAGTTCTCAAACTTTAATAACTTTAGTTATAGGTAAGATAAAAACAATCTTCCTGGTAATGAGCAGAGAATTTCCTTCTCACCAATGATATTAGACATGGATTGTGTTTTCCAAAGTACACAATTTTCCTTCTCTCATATGGTGGCCATTTTCCCCTGCAGGATCTAAATGATAATGTTCCCAACCATGTAACGCAGTTACCCTAAAATTTAATAGATTTGCTTTTAAATGCCACTTAGATATTGTTTCTATCCTACCTATAACCCAAGTTATTAAAATTTAACAGTTAAAAAAAGACTTTATGAAGACCTGTATTACAGTGTAACAGATAAGCTAGTCAGCATCGTGCTTAACGACAGAGAGAACATCATGGACCGTAAATGAGAGTTTAGAGGCTGCTTTGGTATGGCTCTTTCCATGCGAGTACCCTGGCAGAAACGTGGGCCTGGTGAGGTTTTTGACTTCCATGAAAATGGTAGAAACTGAAAAGCCACTATTTCTGCTTATACATAGTTACAGAGGAGATTGTAATTTCTCCTGTGGTACATAATTTCTTTTTCCTGGGACAACCTCCTACCTGAGTAAACCTGTTAATTACCTGGATGGAGAACAAATGCTCACCTGAGTTTCATCCTTTGTTCTCTGAGAAGCCCAGGAACCAGATGTTTTAGGCTGATCAGCCTCGTTTCTGCAGGTCTTGTTGATGCTTTGGGAGAAGTGTGGCGGAACTTCTGCTTTCTGATCCGGCATTAGACAGCACTAAGTACATGAAGAGATGCTGCTATGCATGGCCGTGTGTGTGTGTGTGTGTGTGTGTGTGTGTGTGTGTGTATGGGAACAAATGCTCCAGCTCCTCTTAGCTGTGTGTGTATATGTGTTTGTATAAACTGATAGTTGTGCCATTTGTGCATTTATAGGTGTACATGTGTAACAAATTCTCCTGTTTGTGCGATTTGGGGGGTGTGTGCATGCACATCTGTAAACTGATGCTTATGGTCGTGTGTGTGCAAGTGCACCAGCAGTCAGGAGCCAGGCCTAGAGGAAAGTCATAGACGCATACATTGAATCTCAGACTTTAGCAACTGGACTAAAAGAGAAATGGATGAGGCTTGGTGAAATCAGCTTCAGTAGTGATGTGGGTGCCCTATTCATTGTGTGTTTTATAACAGAATATTCCAGCTTTGAGCAACGGATGATGGGGTCCTGAGATAGTTTGGGTGTTGAGTGTGGGTGACAAGGCAGGGAATGGGGTTTGCTCAGAGGGGAATCACTTTCTAAATTATACCAGAAGGAGAGAATCCTGGGACAGGCAGTGAGGACTGGGAAAAGAGGTAAGGGGAAAACTTTCTCCTGTCTCCTGGGCTCGCCTCCCTGTGATGTCCAAGGAAGCCTATGTGCTCCCTGGGGTGGGTATGTTTGTTCCTGGAAGCTGGTGATGGCAGGGATGCTGTCCAGGTGATTTGGGTGGCAGATGCAATCTGGGAGATGGTACAGGCAAGCCTCCCTTGCTGTTGGGTGTGATGTCCTTCTGATTTCCCTTTAGCATGCAGAAAACCCTGGGCCTTTCCAACGTTGCATCCTAGAGCTTGTGATTCTACATGTCAGACAGGAAGCTGACCTTTGTCTCTGCTGCCTCCCAAGTTTCTGAGGCATATGGGAAGCACTTTCAGGAAGGAGTGAAACTCAAAAGAACAAAGAGGAGGGGGATGTCTCAGAAGGTGAGGATTTTAGGATGCATGGGAGCTGGACAGAGGGAAGGGAGCAGGTGATGGGTGCAAACTAACTGAGGAAGGTACAATTCAAAGCTGTGGCAAGTGCCTCTGGAGGTGGTGGCTCATCAGGGATGGAGGCCCTCCATGCCGCTTCCTTCTCCACAGGCTGGCAACTGGACTGGCACTTATCCAGGCACACCACTCCTCAGGGAGAGCCCAGACTAAGTCTTCCTTGTCTTAGTCTGGCAGTTTAGGTTCCCAGGTCTGGTGGCGAGTCTTCTCCCACTTATTGCAAAGTGATCTGGGGCTTGACAAGCCCTGGCCTCATTGTGTCCAGAGATACCCATCAGCGGTTCTATTTAGAGGAGAGAACTAACAGGAAACACAGGTACCCTGTGGCCGGGGAGGCCTGGACTGGCTCCTTACTATGATCATCCTGCTATCTGCTATCTGCTGAAATTGGGAATAGACAGCCAAGGTCACAAGGGGAGATGGGCAATACTGGGGACAAGAGCCAAGGAGAGTCATCACCTTGACTCCACTGTGCCATGTGGATGTGGAAGGTGTCTCCTTGTTGACAGAAAGAGTCTCTCAGCAGAGTCCTGGAGACACTGGGGTCAAGAGTGAGAGACAACTTCACCAACCACATCAGATGGGACCCTGTGACATTGTGGTGAACACAAATCTCCCTCACATCTACCTCTGTGATTTTCAGTATGGAGTGTAGTACCCACAGTCACATCTGAGAACAGGGATGGGTTGTCAGTTACAGGCCAGCCTTAGCAGGAGGTTTCATCATATCTGGGTAATGGAGCTCCTGGAAGCAAGAAGGATTTCTGCCGGTGAAGCAGAAAGGGCCAAGAGCCAAATTTTTCTGTACATAAGTACACATGTGACCTCAGACTAACATCCCACTTGCTATTTTCCATGAATTTTGGGGAGAAGCATTTGTTCATACACCCCTGGAGAAGAGAGTTTCACAGTATCAGCAGCTTCCAATCTGCAGAACAATGAAAATAATGGCTAGTGGCTTAAAAAACATAGCAGGGGTACAGGTGCTAAGTTTTCAGCTTCTGATGGGAAACAATTTCTCTTGCAGACAATCATGCCCTGCACACAGTAGGTAGGTCATAAAGGCTGCTCATGCTGATGCGTCAGTGTGGTTAATTCAATATTCCTGGTAGATAAGACACAATAATGGGTCCCACTCACATTTCCCCCAGCATGACCCATGGGTATAGAATAACCAGCTCTTATAACCCTCCTGGGCCTCTGTCTTCATTGCTGTGGGAAGGACTGACTTGTCCTCCCCAAGGGTGTCTCCATCAAGGCCAAGTTCACTGAGCTTCTCAGGTGGTAAAATAGCAAATCAAGAGTGAACTGTGATCCTGAGGACTGCCTTGCTGAACTTGCTTGCTGGACCTAAGCACACTTCTGTGCAGAGATTCAAATGGCATGGCCTTGCATTGTATCTTGCCTCATAATAAATTGTAGCCCTTGCATTAACTGGTCAGGCTTCAGTGATAACCAAAGTGCAGCTTGCCGGTGGGGCCCTGATCAATACGACTTTCTATTTATAGGATTGTTACAAATGGAAGTTTTATTTAAATGAGACAATGCTGAGGAGTACACAGAAGATCGATCTGATAAAATACAGTAAAAGAGTTTAATTTGGGTTTGATGCACAGCACACACACACACACACACACACACACACTTGCACATGCATTTAAACCTAGCCTTACTGCTTTCCCCTGAGATGCAGACACATTGCAGAGAAAGGTCAATGTCCTGCAAGCATCCCTAAAATAGCTAAACTGTGACAATGTGCTGAGAAGAGGCAGGATGCCAGAGAAGTTCAATACAAACTGGAGAGAAGGCAGAGGAAGCATGGTAGAAAGTTGGTCTGGGTTTTAGTCCTTCCTCTGTAATTGCCTTGCCTCTGGGTCCTGGAGAAAGTCTTCTCTTCTATGGAATTCCACTTCTCGATCTAGAAATAAGCCCGCCCGCTCTTACTCCATGGTGCCCCAGATGCCATCGAAAGGTGGTATAGTTTGGATCTGGAATGTCCTCCCAAAGTTCATGTATTAGGCAATGCTGCAATGATCAGAGATGAAACGATGGGAATTGGAGCGATTTCATCCGTGGATTAATCCATTTGATGGATTCATAATTTGAGAGCACTACTGCACTGGGTGAGAACTGTAGGCAGCAGGTCCCTGGGGATTGCCTGCTGAGTTTATATTTTGTCCCTAGTGACTCTCCCTTTTTCTGCTTCCCTGCTGCATTGCGCTGATCCACTTCTCTCCACCAAGCCCTTCCACATGATATTCTGCTTTACCTCAGGCCCATTGCAATGGAAGCAGTGGACCATGGACTCAACCTCTGAAAACGTGAGCCAAAATAAACTTTTCCTGCACTAAGTTGTTCTTGTCGGGCATTGAGGTCAAAATGACACAAGGCTGACTAACACAAAGGGAACAGCCACAGATAGAAAAATAAACTCTTACTTTCTTGTCCATCCCTAATCAATTCTTATTCCCTAGACAACCAGAGTTTGAGGTTCTGGACACAGAGAAGCTGGGTTTAGACACCAGCCTCCCCCCCCCCCCCCCCCCCCCCCCCCACCCACACACAATGAGGTAACTTTGAGCAAGAAGAAGGGAACCCCCCCATAATAATCCTAATCTAGTGGTTTCATTCAGTCTTCTCAGCCACCCACAGGTAGGGCAGGCTGCTGAGCCCATTCACCTCCTCCTGAGCTTTTGTCCTGGAGAGATGGGGACAGCGATGCTCTGGAGAATAGTGGGGACTGAGAAAGAAAGCCAGGCCTGTGGGGTGTCTGGTCACAGAGTGACACTTACTAGACATGCCTTGGCCCTGGGGATTAGCTATACTTCCTGGAAGTACGTAACAAGGGGCACCAGAGCAACAAGGAAGGTCAAATTGCCAGGTTGCCAGAGTCTAATCCCAGGCAGCGCTAGCCTCAGTGTGGGACCATCTTCCAAACCCATCTGAGCAGGAAAAGTGGAACCAGCCCAGCATGGTGAGAACGGCTGACCCCAGATTCCCAGGTAAAGTGAAATATTCTCATTTGTCACCTGGGCTGAAGGAAAGATTTTGGCCGTGGCCATAGTCCAATTACCCAGGACTAGTCCTAAAGCGTCCTCTGTTCTGTGTTTCCAGGTAGACATGCATTTTTCAGAGACAAGGAAATGCTGTGTTTTACAACTGGGGTTCTTAACACTCACTTCAGGATTTAGGTTTTTCTCTGCAGGGCAGACCAACATTTCATGACAGGGTGCGGCCATCCCAACCCCAGCTGGGTGGTACTTGTGCAGTGCAAGCAAATGGCTGCCCCTTCCTCCTGGGCAGGGCCTTGAGATTTCCATCCGAGGCAGGGAAAGATAAGAGCTTTGGATTCCTCTTCAGGATGAATCCATTTGCCACAATCTTGGAAATGAAGTTTATCTTTTTAATAGCATAGTGAGACTTCATCTTGCATATTAGAAGTTCACCAGGTATTAGGTAATTTAGATCATAAATTCTCTTCAAAGTGACCCATCATCTCAGTATTTATTTTTTTCTCTCTGAAAGGATGGGAGGCATAAAAGCAAGCTTTGTAGTTTTATATCTGTCAGCTTGTCACATAAATATCTCAGTAACTACTGATCTTATCATCATAAAACTTCCATTTGTACAGTTAGACATGTCACGTTAGCCAGTTACACAAAAAAAGTCAAGCACACAATATTCCACCCCATTCAGGGCCAGGGCTGCCTGCTCTCAACTTGACATCTGTCTTGTGTAGGCCAAAGAGAGGTTCAGGATGGGCAAGACTTAAATGGGCTCCCTTGGAGAATGGAGCCGAGACAAGGCTCCAAGAAGCCTCCATTCCCCATGCCTGAGGCTCTTCTCTGTAGTGTCGACAGGATGAAGCCTTTGGGAATGATGGACCTCTGGGGGGTCTTCTCAAAGGTTACCATTAGGAAACAGGTTGGCCACTATAATTCAGGTCCCTTGTGATCATGGTAGCAAAATCAGGATTATAGACCACTTGTGGGTCACCTCTGGGAGCAGGTTGGAGAGCAAAATGTTAAAACTCATCTTGACACAAAAATTCACTGATAACTGTTAGTGTCACCCAATGAAGGGTTCAGAGACAAAGGTGAACCCCTGTCTTCTAGTAGCCCCAGGTCTATCATCGGGGGCAGATTTGCATATGAACAACTATAGTTCCAGCTTGGCAATGTGACAGTACAAGAAGATGTAAAGATGCAGAAGGAAGAATCTTAGTCTTGCTGGAAGACTTTGAGGGCAAGAATCAGAGAAGACTTCGGCAACTTGGGGTATGAAAGTGGTACTTTGGTGTTTGGACCCAGGGGAGGACTGAACATTCATACCCATTGAATTTGACTATTTCTTTTTCTATTTACTAATTATTGAATGCTAGCTGTATACCAGGCACGGTGCTATGGCTACAAATGTAGTAATGACTGAGTTCAAACTAGCTGCAGACTTCCCATTGGAACTTAAAGTCTAATGGGGATAGGGTGCAATTAAGAAAACTGTCACATGAATAACAGGCTCCACCTCTGAGGGGAGCCACAAGGGCTTGATGTGATTGATGTGATAATGTCTACCAAAGCACTCAGTGCAGTGTGGAAGGATTGCATTTCAGCCATCACTGGACCTGAACTCCTTGGGGCTCCCAGCGCCATCCCTGGATAAGCCTCTTGTAGGCACACAGAGGTATCTGCAGACACTGGTCAGCCCTCCAGGCCCCAGAAGATATGGGAGTCCACAGAGCACAGAGAGGCCGAGGCCTCAGAAGGGTGTGGGTGCTTTGGATATGGAAATGGGAATGCCATAGCTCCTTCCTCCCCCATGTGCTGGTCCCCACCCAGCACTGCCTCTGGGAGAGCCATTGCACCAAAAATGGTCTCACTGCCAATTTTGAAAGATTAACTTCTTTAAAGATGGCTTCTGCTGAAATGAGCTCAGCAGAGCCCACAGAACCCTGAGAAATGGCAAATGAAGCTAAGGGATCAGAATAAGGCTATGCCTGGGAGCCATGGCCTGCTGGAGGCAGAGCTGGGCAGTGAAGAGATAAGTAAGGACTTGAGTAGCTAGGTTGCATTATTTTGTGATATTTCATTGTATCTTATGCTTCAGAAGTTATGTTTTTGTGGTCCTTCATTTCAGGTAAATATCTTTTTCTTTTGTCTCTAACCTAGAAAAATAATAACAGCTGCCATTTATTGAGCCCTTACAACATGTCAGGAATTGGGTGCAAAGTGCCCCATCCTCTGAGTTGACATGAACCCCATTTAGAGCCCGGGCCAAAGAGGGGAGGCAACTGGCAGAGACCCAAGATTCACACCAGAACCTCTGGATGCATTTCCCTGATGCGTGCAATGGTCATTGCTGCCCATAGCATTTGACGTGTCCCTCACATCTGCTCTGCCTACAGCAAGGTTTTGGGTGGTCTATGTGTAGGGGGGTATGTGAAGTGGCAAAAAATGTGAAGCCACGATAAGAGTGCTTGAAGTTCAGGGGAACAAAGCACATGATTTTGACCAGATATTTCTTATTCTCTCCCCAAATGACATTCCTTTGCTTATTGATCCTGGAACCTCCTCCACCTGCCATTGTCCTCTCCATGAAGATGCACCCTGAGGTTCATCCCTGCAAGATGCCCTCTCTGGTCACCCCAGGCCTCCATCGCACCTTTTTTTCCTCTGGCCTCACCCAGCATCTTGCCTTTGGTACTTGCTTAATGCTGCATGCTTCATGGTAAGTCACACCACCACCCCAGGGAATGTGCTGTTCGCCCTTCGACATCTTTGGACCTAACCTAGCTGTCCCTAATGAACTTGAGGAACAACAAACAAGAATCTGCTGAAGGGATGGCTGTAGGCAAGCTAGAACTTTCAGGTCAAGTGTAGAATTCACTTTGGAGAGTGTGGACTGCTGGGTGCACTTGAGACACCCACAAGGTCCCAAGTACGCTAAGGGCCAACCAACAACAGTAGAGTAGGAAGTTCAAAGTAAGCTGTGACTCGTAACCCTGTTGGTTAAATAGGCACTTGTCACCCCTGAAGAAAGGAATTAGGAAAGCAAAGTCAACATGAGAAAATGGACACCTCTGAGGTACAGTAGAAGGGAAAGATCCATTCCTTAAACAAAACCAACAGCAAATTCCCAAAGGCTGCTCAAATTCACAGCCCGGCCCCTACCAGGCGCAGTCTCAGGAAGGCCTCTTGCTCAACTTGTTTCTTCTTACAGAGATGAAGGAACTTCACAGTGATTTCTTGGCTGTGGAGACCCTTCGGAGGTGATTAAGTACTGATTAGGAGTGTTTCACTCCTAGACCTGGTTGTTCTCTGAGGGATGTACAGCATTTTTGTTCTCAAGCTAATCCTCGATTAACACCCAGGAAATTGGGGCCTTTTAATTAAAAGAAAGAAAGTCTAAAAAGAAAATAGGTCAATGGACCTTTCTGAAAGGTGGTCCCAGTGAAGCCAAAGGCTTGCGGTGGATGGAATTTCCAGGTCTCCACCGTTAATAGAATTGAGATCACATTGAGAATGTAGATCGCAAGAACAGAAAGCTCCATCCTTTTTCACTGACCCAATTTGAGAAGTAAAAATTGATCAGCAGACCAGCTGGGCATGCAGACACGGACCACAGCATTTGCATGGACTGTTAAGAGTGTTATTCACAGCTTCTGGCGGAGGAGCTAGGCACTTCTCTGAATCCAAAATGGCATGCTTGTGATGACGAAACCCCTGCCTTCATTACCTGAGGCCAGAGAGACACAGCATGACCCCTGGGTCAGGGGGAAGCCAGGTAGGATAATATACCAGGGGCAGGTTGCAACATCCGTCAACTCTACTGCCTGTTAGCCCTGTACAGGGACCTGGTGAGGGAGGTGGTGACGTGGGAAGAGGAATTCCAGAGCCTCTCAACAGTATACATTTTCTGAGTTTCCTCCTTCATTTGCCAATGGACTAGAAAAAGAAAATGTGTATTACTAAGATTTTTTTTAAGTTAAGGCATAATTTACATACCATCGAAGCACAGCTCTTAAGTATACAATTTGATGAAGTTTGACAAATATGTACATTCATCTAACCACCAGCCCAATTAAAATCTAGGACATTTCCGTGCTCCAGAGCATTCTCGCATACCTCTTTCCAGGGAATGCCCTCCAGAGGCCAAAGAAATCAGAACAGAAGTTCTGCTTTCTTTCAGGATGGCTTAGCAGCCCCTGCTCTGGAACCCATACACAATAAATCATGCAGTGCATACTCTTTTGAAATTAGTTTATATGGTTCAACCTATCCTTTCGAGATTCATTCATGGTATTGTGTATATTAGTAATTAGTTAATTATTATTATTTTTTTACCACAGAATAATAGACCATTATAAGGTTATACTACAACATGTTCATCCATTCAGATTTTGATGGGCATGGAAAAAGAAAATTTAAAAGACTTGAGAAAGAAAAATGCATTTTGAGCAAGAATTGACAAATTCATTCCATGCTGTCAATTGTTTATACATTGTGCTGTGCACTGAAAATGCCATTGTGAATAAAACCACGGTGGACCTGGTCTCATTGCAGTAGGAGATGTATATTATAAACAAGTTAGCAGACACATGACCAAGATAATTTTAGACTGATAAGTTCACGAAGGCAGTACTTTTATGGAAAATAAACCAAAGACGATACTTTAAAAAAAATTGTGCAGTATGGGGTATTGAACCCAGGGCTTCATGCATGTTAGGCAAGTACTCTGCCACTCAGCTACATGCACAGCCCCAAAGATTACATTATTAGGACAGATACTTTGGTATCTATTTTTAATTAAAATTACTATTAAATTATTTATCTGAAAAAGAATCATTTGCATCAGATTGATTTTATGCCTTAAAAAATGTTTACTAACCAATGAGACAGGGATAAATCATAAAATTCAGATCATGTATGGACCTTTTCTTCTTGGCCCTTTGTTGTACTGAATCTATTTCCTCTTAGTATGTCGCTTCTTGGTGTTTCAGATGTATTTGTGGTTGGTTGGTAGAGATTTATTAAAAATAAGAATCTTGATTCTAAAACAAAAACCGAGAAACGCACGTGCTGTGGGATTTGAATTATTTCCTTCTGAAACAACCACTGCCCTCCCAAGATTCCGGATACAAATATTTTCAAAGAAAGCTAATTCCCCGTTTAACAACAGGCATTTTCTCTTGAGTTCTACCGTCTGCATTGTTGAGAGAGGAAGAGAAAGAGGGAGACACAGGGAGATACTTTAGCATTCTATAATAAAGTAGTTCATGGCACAATTAAAATGATGTAGTAGAACAGTAACATGATATGCTGAATTTAAATAACTAAAGCTGATTAAGGAGGACATCAGAATTAAATGCTTGATGGAATTGACATAACAAATCCAAGATGGCCTCTCCACGTCTCAGCTGAGAGATGGTGCCAGCCATTGATATTTCCCAGGCAAATTTGTTGATAGATAAAACATTTTTATAGACTTTCCATTATTCCTTGTAGCCATCAGCTTTTAATTTTCTCTTTCTAGTTAATATACTTGTGTATAATTTAAACAGAAAACTGTTCCATTTCATCATAAAAGATTTGCCTGTTACTTTGGGTGTGTAAATCAAGTGGACAGCACAACATTCTTGAACTTGTTTTTTAAGGCATTTGTTGACAACAACAGAAAAGAAGATCACAGACACCGCCAATAAGCGTGGACATCAATTATTTTTTAATTGTATAGGAGTACAGTACACTAATTAAAACTAGTATATCTTGCAATGCCAAAGGCAAAATTAATTATTAATTTTTATTAATATTCAGAAGTAGCACAAGGAATGCATTAATAAAGATTTGGTGGTTGTGACTGAGATCTTGTTTAGCTTTATATTTTAGAAAAAAAAAAGGGGGGTGGTTTGCTGGCTTGATCTGAATAGTGGAGCCTGCTCTAAAGGCATGATCTTTATTGAAATGGAACATGCTCTCCAGAGCGGGTATTTAGTGATAGAAGATGAGATGTGGAGGGAGATTATGTGAAAACCCCCAAAGCTTGTCTATAATGGTTTGACTTGACAACTCTACATGCACCTGTAAAATTGTTATTGTTACCTTAGATACTTTTGGTTATTAAATTGGATATTTTAGTTAAGCCATCTTGAGTTGACATTTAATAATTCATTTAGGAGCCGTGCGTAGAATATTATCCAGCTCACCAAATCCAAGATGAACGGAATTAGTTTTAGGCACTAAAAAGACTTTTGACAAGACTTTCTCTTCCTCTCCCCACTCTCCCTCCTTCCCTCCCCTCCCCGTCTCTCTTTCTCTCTCTCTCTCTCTCTCTCTCTCTCTCTCTCTCTCTCTCTCTCT